>LUCM01000599.1:108537-174579 GCA_008360955.1 Fasciolopsis buskii | reverse complement strand
TTCGGGCTTGCCGGGTAGCACTTATGCCTCTGAAAATAGTCCGAAGGAAAAGAAATAAAACAATCATAGCGTCCTATTTCCGTTATAATCGCATTGCTAGTTGCTTTTGGGTGAGTCTTTCGTATGGGGACGCCGAATTCATACAGCACCAACTAAACGCCCTCCACTAATAAAGTACGGTATTTCTGTCGCTCTTTTTCCACATCCTCCGGCACATTTGCTGCTCCGGTTATGTAATGCCAGGGGACTGTATTCAGCTTCAGATAAGTTGTATGATCGCCTGATAATTAGTGCCTGCTACAGCTGGGTATTGTACTACATAGATTGGACACATCTTTATGTGTGCTTTTAGAAGACTCGCGATCTGGATCGGTAACAGGGGTACATGATCGCATTTCCGAAGAGTTCCTTTGTAATAATCACCCTAGCTCTTCCACATCCACTTCAGTTTATTCATCGGCCTCCGCGGTTGAATTTTTCAGCGAAATTTTCTGGTCTGCGAACTGTAGTATTTGATCGGTGACCATCGTTTTACACTGATGGCATATAAGTGGAAACTTAAATGACCCGAATTCGATCGCACATGCTCTGAAAATAGGATATACCGACAGTTTTGCCTTAACGACCGTATGACTTTGTGACACTTTATTATTGTAGATCTTCCCTGTTCGACAAATTTATATTTGTACTGTGATGTATGCTCTTGTTCATCGGATTCATTTAGTATTTTGGTATTGATTTATTCTCTTCCTAATAATATTTTTGTAACCCCCTTGCTTTCTTGCCCGTCCTATTTTTGTCTGCTTCAGGATTCCTTTACGCTGTTTTCAATGCTTGTTCCACTCTGAGTGGTATGCTGGCTCCACTAGTTGTGGGTGCTTTTACGACCTCTTACGTAAGTATCTGTGTATGTCCATCGAACATGCACCCCTGCATTCTAGTTTATTGCTGGATTCGGATTCATTGTAACATGTTAAACGGACTCGCGTGGTGATTCCTTTCTGTTGATGCAGCAGCTCGGATAGAAATAAGGATACCATCTTGAATTTTCCATCGAAGATACTGCGGTCCACGATGAAATAGGCGAATTCCATATATAGCTGACCCAAGTGAAACCAAAATGCACTCAACTTCCGTCGTAATTTTCGTACCCAGTGCTGCCAGAAGTCGGAGTTCGAAGAAACTGTGTTATCCTGATTACTGAACGGACCTTTAATTTGTACAGATCAATATAATTTATTTGATAGATACATACTCAGATAATATAACAACCAGATTGATCTTGCAGTTCCCGTCCAGAGCAGTTTCATTCGAGACTGTGGATTGATTGTCTTGATTTTGAACGATGTGAGTTCACTGTCACTCATCTCAGACTCGGTTCCCGGGAATCCGAGAACGTTTGCTGTCATCCACTGAAACTGACACCACCATCAAGCCTACCGTTTTGGGGAAATTGCTGTATCTGTCAGTAACTTTCAGATAGGTTTATTCCCTAAATAACTGAACACCCGATTCTTCTACATTGACATTCGTGGTCTCTGCATATGGCGCACATCCGTTTACAGATCAAGTGCTAGCAGAAGGATGACTGAAAAGGAAGACAATAAATTGAAAGAGAATGAAAATATAACATTGTACAGAATTGACTGCATGTATAATAATTGCCTCATTCTCCACGATTCGTCATTCGACGTGTTGCGCCATGGAACTAGTACTAATTGATTCGGTTATTCACCATCTTCATCCTTCCTGATTATTTGGTGGTCTGCCCGGTTAGATGAGCCAGCTTGGAGCGGTGATTCGAACGAGGTTTTCGTTCATTTGGTCTAGGTTTTTCAAAATTCCCTAACTCTTGTAGGTTGAATGCGACAGATTAAAATCGGAAGCGGTCTGAATTTCGTGTTTATTGTCCTACAGTAGACCCACTCCTCATTTTCTGTTCAACAGAATATTTTAGATACATGCACCTCTCTACCTACAAATTTTCACCCGTTAATGGTTAAGTGCATCCGTCATCCCAAAAGGAGGTTTAAATCCCTGATTCTCTGGTCACTTACGTAGTACATAGAGATTCACCATCTTCCCTCTCATTGCCACATCTGATCTAATAAGTCCTTATTTTGTCCTGTGCCATTCAAAGTCTCAGCGTCATGTTTAACGGTCCCTCCGCCGTTGTTTAGTGGGCTCCAGTGGCTGTGAGGCATCCTTATTCCACTACACTCATGCTTCTCAAATGCCATATGAAAATCAAAGCGACCTGCACGGCCGTTCCACGAAGTAACTGCCCGCCACCTTCTATTGATAGAAATGAGTTTTAATTTCCCAATCATTCCCGAGGATCACCAACCTGTATCTAATGTTAACTAATGTGGCGGAACAATTTACGAGTGTTTCGATTGACGAAAGTTCAACGGGGGAGACTCAGTTTTTATCTACCACTCGAAGAGTCTTCATGCTTTGTCGGACCTGTAAATAAGTGGTGTTTCTGTTAGGCCTCTGGCCTATTCCGAGTTGATTATTAGATTGTTTAATCACACTCATCATTGTCAGTCACTATTATATCAAATATTATTCCCACACTTTGTTTCTGTTATCGAACAAAGGTCGAATGTGTCTACAGCAGTAAGGTCGGTGCTGCTGTACGGCTCAGAAACAAAGCCGTTGAGGATAGATGTAGGAAGAATTTCAGTGCTTGAACACTTGTTTTCTTAGTGATGGCAGTATATGATGGGCGTATTTTGTCAATAACTCAGAAGTTAGGTGTCAGACATTGGGTCACAGGGATTGATCCTTAGATACTTTAGATACACTAAATGTGAGCAGATTAACGTGGTTGGGACGTTTTGTGCCTGTCTACAGAACACCTAGCTTGTTGCATGTTGTTCGTCGAGTCAGATAGTACTTAGAATATGGATCGAGGTGGCTAGTTGGTGATGTGGCAAAAGGTTTAAAAACGCTAATCAATGGATTGCCTTGTGTAAATCTAATTGGTCCACTGGGTTGGAATCCACGAGATCCCTTTGAGCGATTGGTGTGGACACTGGGTGATCTGGCCGAATGCCGGAATCAGGAGCTTTCAAACAATAAAAATGTTCTATATAGTTCTCCAACTTATTATTTTACAGTCCATCTTTCGTTATTTCCTGTTTTCTTCTGTGAAGTAGACTGTACTGTAAGGTGCCAGCCAGAACTAGAACACACCATTCATTGGAGGGTTGATGTTGAACGTAAAAACGAAGTTCAATTGAACTCCTGATTTCTGCAATAATCTGCGTCTACTCTGATCAATTTCCCTTTCCCCCACCATCGCCAACAGTCTGCCACGACCGCCTGGCGTAATGTGCTTTTCCTGGCGGCTGCAGTTTCTTGTCTTTGTGGTGTCCTGTACATTTTATTCGGGCGTGCCGAACCCTTAGATTGGGTTGTCAGTGATCGCTTCCGTTACGTCGATCAGCCGGATGTATTGTACGCACCAGTTTTTCAGCAGAACGATTTGTCCGAGACTTGGAACAGTGGATCTGTCGAGGAAGACGAAATTCAAACCCGCATCAATGCTTTTTAACTGGATGCGGCCGTGCACCTCGAAATCACTCTTCGGACTTGTGTTTTTAGTTAGATGTCCTCAGATTACCATGTCTTTCAATTCCAGTCATGATACAATACGGTCTTGAACGGCTCAATTGGTTTTCGACCAATTTTATCCACTTCTGTTGAATATAATTCCTTTTCATATAAGTAAATTTTGTCTAGCCACGTTTGGTGTCTGTTTTCACTTTTGTTTCGGGAAACCATTTGGCATGCACAAGTGCATCGTTTCCAACTACATTTAATCCAAAAATTAATTTGAGTGCCTGCTATCGTGATCCAATAATATTCGCTTGATGCCGGTTAGGAATTTTCTTATGACCGACCGGTATTTAAAGGATCACTTCTTGTTTTCACTTTGCTAGTTAGTTTTGTTTGACAGAACCGGCACTGTGTAATTTTCCTTCCTTCTTAATCCCTCTGAACGCAATCGTCTTAAAAGATTCTTCAGTTAGATTCCGCGATCGGACTTATTTGTATTCATTTGGACCACTCGTGAAACGGTGACATTGTTTGTGTGATTGTTCCGGGTACAAGTAGGCATTTGTCTCGAAATTCCTCAAATTCGGTGCTCAGTTTTTATTGTCTTTTATCAAAATATTACCATCTCTACGTTTTACCATAATTTTGTAAGGAAATTTGTGGACCCCAGGTGGATGAACACAGGTATATCCATATGCGGGTGCGTGTGTGGCTGGTAGTGACGCCAATGCCATTCAATGAAGATAACTATAGTAGCGGTTTCGAATCATCGACAGGTGCGTGCGTATGTATATGAATGGAAATCGGAATTGAATGGGATGTTCGGACGAGTGAGTCTTGAATGCACAATAATCTAGGTATCTGCATATTTCGAAATGTTCGTGTTCGATAAGAACATCTGTTAAGCCACTCCCTAAGTGCCGTCAGTCTTTGCGAATCCCGCGATTGGTAAGTGTTGTTTTGGCAACATCGATAGAAAATGTGGGGAGCACGTTTGAATTTGATACCTCGTGAGTCACTGATTGCTCCGCTATCAAGTCATATGTTAGCAACTGCTCGCGCTCCAATTATGAAGATAATGACACAAAATAATAGAGGCTCATCAGCCATAACAAGGTTCAATCGTAGGATTATTGTTCATGCAGAAGGAATTGATGCAACAATGCATGCGGAAGGCGGTTGACTCGGTGGCCTAAACTAACCAAAATCAACTGCTAATAGGAACGGGAGCGACACTGTCAAGCAAATTGTCACAAAGGAGAATAGGTAAACGAGAACAACATTGCCGGACTCCAGGTAGAACGCTGGAACTCAGACTGACGACTCCAGTTCCAGTCGTCATTTGGCATAATCAAATGAAAGCCATTGGAAAATGAACTTCGGGAAAATTCAGCAGGGCCTATGGAGCATCCTTTGGCACATTTCGGAAAAAGGCAAAATGGTTCTGAAAGTGATCTTATTCAGTTACTTCAAGAAACTTGTTCTAGTCCCACATGATTTCGATCACAATAATCTGTGGCACTTCTGCTTTACTCTAATACACAGTGATTGTTCCGAAAATCAGTGCGACTGTTTTTACCAGGCCAGAATGAATTGATGCGGAAATAAGCCGGTATGTGTTCGACCGATATCAACGGATTACTGGACTTCACATTCAGGTCGGTGCCAGATGGCAATATGCTCGGGATTAATAAGCTGTTTGCTTTACAGATGCATGGGTTTCGATGATCTGACAGTTCGAAACAAATTATACACTACGAGACGAACGTATTACAGAATATTTTCTACTACGAGCACGAGTTAATCCACTTGAAAGTTAGTTTATTTTCGTTTTCCGGTTTTGTTTGACATTCAGCTAGTTATCACGTCATTTGACCCGCGTGTATCTAAATTCACTGGACAGCTGAGTAACTCTCCAATATTGTCTTTCTACAATCATACTCGCAGGACCTATCGATGGATGTCAGTCCGGGTAGATTAATTGAAGTTGATATTGCAAATTTTTGTGAATCATCGATCTGACATGCCATCGACCGGTTGTTAAGTGTGCGTTCAGTCGCATGGTTTTCTCCTAACGCCACATAGGTCGTCACTTAGTTATCAAATTAACTTTTCATTTTAAAGGACGTAAGTCATCTAGGCAACTGATCTAGAATTTCTATCGCTTGACACCTTGCTGTGCACCACAGAACACAACCCATTCGTGTTTTCCCAAGTATTTCAGCGATTTCACATCGGTCTATTTTAAACGGTGAGTTGGATCTCGTCAAAACTGTGTGCAATATTGAAGTACAAAATTCATTAGTGACATCTGGACTATTGATGAACCTGCGAGAATTTTCATGTTTCAGGGATACGATAGATATACTGTGAGAGAATGAGCCGGTGTACACCACCGAAGTAATGTGGTGGTGGGATTTGAATCCCCTAAATTCGATTCAATGGTGATCCTAACCATCCGGTCACCTGGGTGGCCAGCACGCCAAATACGACTGATTAATCATTTATGAGGGAACAGTTTCCAGTTTCGGAATAAGGTAAATGCTGCAAGAATAATCGGCTGTAACCATAGATGCGCAAAATTTGACCCACTGCAACCAGCCGTGTCATTTGATGTGCTACTTTGATTTTCGCTCTGCTGACATGTTTTCCGCATCAATTTTAAGGGCACCTCTGTTTAGTTGTCGGCATTGGTTTTGTGTGGTCCTCATTTTACTCAGTCACGAAAAGGACTGTGAACCACTTGAAGGTTTATTTGTGAAACAATCAAATGGTCACCAGGCAACTGGTCTGAATGATTAGAAGGTTGCTGAGATTGCGCGTCTCATTTATCAATTAGCGTCCAAGGAAACGTCAGTTCTTAAGACTCAGTTATCATTGAGTTCATTTATCAAGTGAAGAGGGTTACATGGGAAACGGGCCACTTGGAGTGCTCTTTTATCAGACTGCGCTTACGGAATATCGAATTCACTTGATACTTTCTCACTTCGGATCTCTCATTTGACATACTTCAATCAGCAGTTGTTATTATCATTAATCAAAAGAAATAAAGTTCAGTAGACAAGCAAAACATAACTACTGAGCTCACCATTGGAATGATACAGCTACACCTAGTGAATAAACAAAGACAACGTATCTGATTTCTGCCTCATGTGCTGTTTACGGATGTCCCGACGTTGGTTTGCGTTCACCGATTTTCGATATCGTAATTGTTTCATCACTCCTTCCTTGAGACTTGGGCACAGTATAATGAGTATGCCCTAAAAATCCTAGGATTCATGGCATTAACTGGGCGTACTACAACCCGTGAACCTGAAATTCAGGTGGAGTAGAACGATATGGAGTTAAAGAACTTAGAGCGTAGTCATGACACCGGGTAATTTTCGTGGACTGAAGTTGAAAAATGGGTCCAACCAGCTTCTTCCAGCTATCTAAGCGTGTTAGAAGCTTTCACAACTTAGGTTAACTTTAATTATGTCTTGTTGTCGTAGATTCAATTATTTTTCCTTATGGAACTTCCAACATTCGAATGGACATGGAAATAAGACGAGCTCTGAAGTTATGACAAAGATGAGTCTGCGCAATTTCCCATCGCATCAACTTCTACCGCCAGTTACCAGAGGAAGATTGCTGCTAGCTCAAACGCAATAGCTACAAAGTGACCGAAGCGAGGTTTTATTCCGTTGTTATTGCGTATTTCTGAAAGTTGATATTGTTCGGCAAAATTTGGTCGTCTGTTCCTAATTAATCTATTAGGATAAATGCCCCTCGCTGATACGGGTGCTTCATCACTTCGCAAATCTCTTTTTGGTTCATTACCTTCATTCAACTAATTTTCTTTACCACGCAACATCATTCTTTGCCTAAGTCTAAAGTTTTATATATATATATAACCTTAAACTTAGGCATATATATATGCGTATTAACTCAGTGTACGCCTTTTCAACTCTAAAATATATCTATATATATATATATGCATATATATAAATAGTGAGTAGTATCTGGATGCGTGAACAAACTTTGCCTGGGAGCACACGACCGGTTTCGCGGTTATTGTCGCTCGTCAGGTATGCGTACTCGGTACTATCTTGTCCAAGCATCCTTCTACTTGCACATTCCGAATTTATGTCTCATCAGAATGGAACTTGTGGCGTCAGGAGTGTGCATGGAAACTCTTTGTCGAAGAAAAGAATTATCAATGAATCACAGTTGTGGTTCTTCTGTGGGACCCTTCGACATAGAGTTTCCATGCACACTCCTGACGCCACAAATTCCATCCTGGTGAGTCTATATATATATATATATATATATATGTATACTCGCTGGTGGCAATAGTTGCACTGCACAAGTCGAAAGATCTCAGTTATCGACAAGAAAGTAACTAAGGTGATTAGTTCACCATGTAAAATAATACTGCAAATAATCGTTCGATTTTTTGGGCTACGTTCGCCTCGGAATTGAGCTGCATATCCATAATTTTTACTTCATCAACTCAACATGTTCCTCGAAATATTGTCAAGAATAACTTTACTGAAGGTAGCAAGCTAATAATTTGGAACTGTAGGAAAAGAATGTGATAAATTCGGCTATTTGTAGACTGAATTCATCTCCTCCGATAAAATGATGAGCCAATCACACTCAACGAAAATGCTCGCTTCCTCACGACGCCACAAAAATCCATTTTTAGATGTATAAGTTGTCAATGGCAACACATTCTACGTTTTTTTCTCGGATCTATCACTAAAGAGCTGAATTTAACGTAGATTTGATATTATGCTAACCTCTTTTGAGGTACCCTCGTTCTGTATGTAGTGGTGATTGTGCAAGTATAGAATATTCACTCTCGGAAAAAAGCCGAAACTTGTTTCGATATAAAAGTGATCTACCTAACACTAGCCCCGACTTCGGCCCAACAGTCAACATATCGCATCTTGAAACCCCCCCTCCATGTTGATCGAAAACCGAATCATGGTAGTCTCGGTATTTGCCTCAGTAACGGGGTACCGAAAACCTACCACCACAGACCACATGGTATCCTATACGACGGCTGTGCATACAGAATTGTCATGCGAACGGAAGGACCAACTCATGGTAACAAAGATTATTGTTCAGTTGGCTCGGTCACACGCAACAGATGATCCGCGTGAAGAGTGGATTTAGGAATAAGCATGACTTTATTTTAGTACAATAACAATTACTTTATTTCATTACGGTACAATATTTTCGGAATTAAGCCATGATGATTGTAATGTTCCTGAGTGGAATGTGAACTCGAACCCCAGCAATTGTGTGTTCAAACGAGTCCTCGGTTAGATGCTAACAGTGACGAGCTGGCCCAAATCGGTCTAAAGGGTCGTTCCGTTTACATAAAGTTCATGAGCTTACTGTCAGACGGTGTAAATTGGCTCACCATGACAGCACCGAAGTGTACCGTCCAATTGCCGTTAACAGGATTAGTATAACGGGGTCCACTGTTTTAAACTTCAGGGTAAGTGTAGATTTCATTTGCGCTACTGACGATGTGGCGGACAGTTAAAATGTGATGGAATTCACTAGGTCTGTGCTAAACTGGTCTGAGTTCAACCCGAACGCACACAAGCAGTCACTGGTTTGATGTCCTAGTGAGAGCAGTCTGTACGATTGGCAAGTCACAAAAGGAACTGGATCAAACCGAAAGCACATACGCAGGCCCGTTGCTGTGTTGAAGACAGGATGCTGCTTCTTCAGTACAGTTACGTGGGAATACAATCATGTTGACTTATTTAAGGCAGGATATGCGTGGGCTATGTCTAGAATGCAGTTATAGGGGAGGGAACTGAGATCGACAGTTCAATCATGTACACACCTACGCCGTCGTGGTCCGTTTTGTTTCCCGGTGTCGCAGTCGTCCCTGGATCGCTTATGCCTTTTCAAGCGGGTTAGCGCAAGCAGGATGGTCAAAAACTGCTATTATTTGTGAACAGTATACGATTGAACCGCCGATCATTAAGCACTTGATAAGTGCACTTCGGTCGATTTTTGTTGTCAGGTTTGGGCTACCGGTAAACCTATCCAAAATGACGCTAGAAATTGACGCGACCTTTTACATTCCGCAGATTCCTCTTTGCCATGGTTTTATAGGCCGTCATGGTTCAACATGTATTCGAATGTTGAAAGTTTCAGAAGTGAAAATCTATTTATGCAACCACACAACGGCTAAGGTTAACGCAGCTTGTGAAACATCCTGAGGCGCAAGAGTAATTGGTAGAAACTATTTAGATGCATTTTCCAATTCCAGTGCACGAAACTTCACCAGGTTGATTATCAGGCTTGAACTTATTTGAGTCGATGTCGAATTCCAGGATCATGGTTTCTGACTCCCCATCTCCAGTTAGTGCATTGAGTCTAAGGAGTAATAGGGCATATCCATTTAATTGCGTGAGCAAAAAACGCAACGAGAACGACAGAATGAAGAAACCGCCAATAGCAAATGATCTGTGGGTCGGATAAATTGTTTTATTTATTCATAAGCTGTAATTATGTCGTTTCAACAATAAGTTATGGCACTATTGTTTGTATTTTTTTAAATTCACTCCAGTTTTAACAAAGGTAAAACTAAATGGACTTTTCCAGAAAGGTGACCACTGTCAACTGAAGAACTTCAAGTGATGACGTTGAGATGGGAAATTGTGAAGTGAATTTAAAATATCGAACGTTTAGTGTAAGAATAAATGACTGCAAACGAACTGCCTAACTCGACAACCCACTAATCAGCACCGGCAACATATCGGACGCTACTTGATGCATGAATGAGAAGTAGAACTTGATCAAGCCTATCATAAATAAAGCCAGCTGCGCGGTAACCGTTTAATTCATTAAATCATCGATCATTACGAATTGAGGAGAGTGAGGATCTTTCAAACAATGACAGTACCGCACAACTGACATTCTGGAGAGGGATAGGAACAACAAATCAGAAGTGTGGTGATAAACCTCTACGCCAAAAGATACGGCTGGTTGTGGCAACTATCCCATCAAAGATGACATGTTCGTCCAGTATTCATTAAGCTTGAAAGGATAATTCGTGTAACAGCGAACAATCCGGTTGGTCATATTTGGTGTGCTGGCCACCCAGGTGACCGGATGGTTAGGATCACCATTGAATCGAATTTAGGGGATTCAAATCCCACCACCACATTACTTCGGTGGTGTACACCGGCTCATTCTCTCACAGTATATCTATCGTATCCCTGAAACATGAAAATTCTCGCAGGTTCATCAATAGTCCAGATGTCACTAATGAATTTTGTACTTCAATATTGCACACAGTTTTGACGAGATCCAACTCACCGTTTAAAATAGACCGATGTGAAATCGCTGAAATACTTGGGAAAACACGAATGGGTTGTGTTCTGTGGTGCACAGCAAGGTGTCAAGCGATAGAAATTCTAGATCAGTTGCCTAGATGACTTACGTCCTTTAAAATGAAAAGTTAATTTGATAACTAAGTGACGACCTATGTGGCGTTAGGAGAAAACCATGCAACTGAACGCACACTTAACAACCGGTCGATGGCATGTCAGATCGATGATTCACAAAAATTTGCAATATCAACTCCAATTAATCTACCCGGACTGACATCCATCGATAGGTCCTGCGAGTATGATTGTAGAAAGACAATATTGGAGAGTTACTCAGCTGTCCAGTGAATTTAGATACACGCGGGTCAAATGACGTGATAACTAGCTGAATGTCAAACAAAACCGGAAAACGAAAATAAACTAACTTTCAAGTGGATTAACTCGTGCTCGTAGTAGAAAATATTCTGTAATACGTTCGTCTCGTAGTGTATAATTTGTTACGAACTCTTAAACTGAACGTAACTCTGTTTTTCAGCCAGACCGTCGTTACGGTTCTCGCTGTTTGGTTGTCTGATGTGGTCGTGAAAAATGTTTATCAGACTGCATCGCGTGAGTTGTACGTGGATTCATAACAGCATTTCACTAATGGGCAATTACTTCTACGTTCCACCAAATCTTTAGGCCCATCTACTGACAGATTTGATTTGAATCCGGTTGTAAGCATGCAACGAGGCTCACATAGCACGCCCGTTTTTAAGAAAGTGAGCTGTTCCGGAATTAAATCGTTCAGAGCCTTATCACTAGCCAATCCGAGAACCATGCAACGGTCGAAATGGGAGGGGCTCTCGGATAATCGTTCGTCAATGACTGGTACAAAGGCAATTCATGCTACACATATTTTCACCTTAGAAAGCACATGCTGATAAATTATTTTGCATAGTTGCGTCTAATTCACGTTTGCAATCGTTCGTGAATATCGTTAACTAAAATGCATTCACGTAGTCCTCGCAATTACTTCTGAGTAGGGTTCATGTTATTATGAATGGTATACCTGATTATTTGAGGGTTCTAGGTGAAAGATAGCTTAAGAAGGGCAGTCATTCAGTTGCTAGCCGCTGACAAGACCAGATTCACCAGTATCATGCAAAAGCATCCATGTAGTGACACGATCTGATCATCGACGCGTTCCCCTTGTCTAAGGCTCATACTTAGAATCCGTCAGCTCAAGTTAATTAAAGGCGCCGTATTTTCATTCGATGGTTACCTAAACTCTGGAAATCATCAAACCAGGACTGCAGTCAGTATCAGTAACTGTGAGGGTCTTCGTAGTGCAACTTAATTTGCCAAACTGTGTGCTGCGTAATTTACTAGGAATTTTCATTCGAAGGGGCATTTGAAACAATTGCCAACCAACCACTATGGCTGTATTCCTTTCGGTTGGTAGGATACAGACAGACCAAGAGTCAATCAGGAACTCGACAAACCTCGGTAAACAGTGTCCTCTGAAAACAGTGTTATTGGTTGATGACGTTCACGATCCGATTTGTCTTCTAGGACATAGCGGCTAAATGCTCCATAACCAACTTTAATGAAGGCCCTCTGAATGCATAACGGTTATCGCCTGGATGACCTTGCACAGCCATTTATTCCTTTTAACAGATAAGCAGACTGTTTGTGATCTGCTACTAGCGTGACACAGTTAGGTCCGATAAATCTTACTAGAGCACATGCATTGACTCTGTGTCTCTCGCTGCACTTATTGTATAATATAGCGTTACCAAGTTAAAATGCAAGTTATCAATAAACACGCGTAGACTAAAGTTGTCGGAATACAGTCAGTCATATGTGCAAAATGTTTCGCCTCGGACATCGTGTACGGACCTGCGGCAGTGTGAGAATTCCCGATTTAACGAATTGTCTATAACCCGGACTTCTATCAACTGGATTTCACCGAAAGCTTCCAATGACTTATACAGACAAGACATCACATAGTTAAAACCAGCGATATGCAAATGGATGAAGTGGCGAGGTTCGGGTAGGTAATTCAGAAGCTCAAGTCTTCTCACTGCGAGTTACTTTTCCATTCGGCGGTCCTGTTCCAGACATGTCAGTTTTTACCGTTTCTTAAATAAAAACTTTTTACCACTAGTGCCATCGTGTTACTAACGGAGATCAGTGTCGTCCTATCAACCCCCTCCCCTTTGAGAAATGATACTGTTTACATGTAACTCGGATGAGAGACTGCTGCAACCATGGGCCGTTGTAGCTCTGCCATCAGTTCCAATTTTTGATCAGCTTATTTATCAACTCCCCTGGTTTAGATTACGTCTTTGGAAACATTTATTGCAATAATTTACGTGAATTTGTTGACACCTCAGCTTCTTCGTACTTACTCGTGCTCCATGGACAATTCAGGCTGCTCAGTTAACCAAACAGGCGACCGGTTCATCCTCTACATCTTTAAGCATCTGAATCCTTCTAGTCGTAATGATCTCTTTTCAGATCAAAAAGTTCGTTTCATCAACATTATGAGGTACTCTTTTAGGGAAGTGTTCCGTCAATTTGGAACTACATTGCTTTCCAGCCGAACAGATAAATGTGGGCAGCTTCAAGTCTTTGATATGTTAGTGTAAGGGTTTGAATTCTGCATAAGTCAGTGTTGTAATGGCTTCATAGTTTATTATCGTTTTGGAGTCCACACGATTACTCGAAGCATGGGCTAGGGACAATAGGTTATATGGCTCAGTGCTGCAATCACTGGTGTTCTCGCATTCTAAACCTTTCTTCTTCCGTATAGTTCTTCAATTTACTATTTTGCAGTCAATCTTTCCTTGTTCCCGGTTCGTTTTTCTGTTTCGGCAGGTGATGGCGTGAGGTAGCAACTATAACCAGAGCACGTTGGTGAAAGGTAAGTGATTGTCCAAACTGAATTGAACTGATAGCTTAGTAACATCTTCCAAACAGATAAGTGGATCTGGTACAGGTATTATCTCTGATATTCCTGATTCTCCTTCAGATATTCTCCGTCAGATTTAAACTTAGAACGATTGGAGTTTCCGCCGCCCACTAAACTATTGCTCGTTCGTCAAAACGAAAAGTTTAAGTGTGAATGATCAAATTTGGCTTTCTTTTCCAAACAGAATTTCGGAAAAATAAAAGCGTTCACAAATAATAAACGGAATTTAGAATACACTGTTCAAGGTCCACGGGGAAACCAAACGAAATGGTTCAGCATGCCTTAATTTCTCATGCTTCAGAATTCTCGATTGATCTGATAAGTTGGTATGGCCCGTTTGATATTACGCTCGGCCGTATCAATTTCGGGACCAGAAATGTGCAGAAATAGTTTGATCATTTCATCAATAGAATCGTAGATATCTGGGTGTAAGTTTTCCTTGTATACAATTTGGTCGTTTTGATTGCATGGTTTCTCAAAATAGTAGTTCAAAGGGTCCAGTAGCTCCCGCATATAGAAAGCCAGATCTGGACCAATACCCGGTTGAATTTTGCAAAATCTTTTGATCACTTCCACAACTTGTCGATTGATATCCACATTATCTGAAGCAAAGGGGATAGAAACCAGAAGACAGTGAGTGATTGAGAGATTGAGTGAGTAGGTTCGTAAATGAGAGGGCGAATGACTGAGGTTGAGTGGGCGAATGAAAGAGCGAGCGAGCGAATGAACGAGTGAATGGATCGCTGATGGCGAACTCCAAGAAAGCAAAAGTTGTTTGTGTGCAACACTGTCGATCCTCTTCGGAAATCTTCCTTAAAAATGCTGCGTCGCATGATATCGAAGGATTGGGATCGATTAAGTTTCGCACACGAATTTGCAAAGCCCTCTAATGTGGCTCATTAAGAAGAAAGTGAGGCAAATAAGTATACCGAACCTTTTTACATGTTATAGATGCAGTCCATCCAGATAGCATTCCTGGTTTTCTAGAACATCAACATAAAGTTAGTGACATATTGGATTGCTGGAAATATTTTAACTAGAGACGGCCACATTGTACTTCGTTAACCCGCTCCGCCTGTAGCACTGCAAAAATAACTCTCTTTGAAATGACGGGTTTACCTGTGTCATTCTGATGAGTAAAGGCCAGCAGGCGTTTTGCGATCGACGAGGCAAGGCTTTTCCTGTATGCTTTCCCTTCCGGAGGATGAACTAGTCATTTATTTCACTAACTAGTCGGACAGGTGTTCCAAAACTCGTCAATCGAAGCACCAATCCGTTTGTCTATGCATATTTTCTTGTAGCTGCAAAATGGGATCGCTTGGCTCAAGCAAACTTGTCAAGTGAATCTTAAGAATAAGTCACCCGGTGCTATGCAGAATGTTCAGTTCAACCCGCCGCTCCCAATTAGGTACGGTTTCACGCACATTTAGTGTATTATGTTTAATAGTTGGTCAGCACTAGGTGGTAACAAGATCACGACGTGCTTTCCCTAGGCATATGGACTGCAGTTGTTTTGGGTGGCTTCGTTGTCTGCAAACGTCAATAAACTTGTCCTCTTTTCTCGAGAGTTTGTATATCGAACTCTTGTCTCCGGAGTTGATCTATGCTGCGCACGTATCGCACTCTACCGAAATGTTTTTATTTGACTCATTTGTAGGGGACTGGTACGAAATTAGGGAACTGAGTAGTGACTACTCCAAAGCGCTTTGTGATGAACGATATTTTGTATTTTTCCACCTACACATCTAAGCACCAGGTTGTCTAGGAAAGCTAGATTTTTTTCAGCTTCCCTGTTGCGTATTAGTGGTGGGTACAGACGCATTGTGTTAATCTGACTGCAGAATTCCACGAAGTATACCTCAAATGGCCGTATTTCCACCCAGAAACTGAAATTTCTAAGAAGACGCAAGGAACACCTCCAAAACTCCCGTAATAACTCAAGCGTGTGGTATATTTCCAACCTATTAGAGACTGAAATCAAACTCAGCCAAATCCTGAGTGACAACAATAATTGATTCATATGGCAAGGCATTCGACTGTTGTGTGGGAAAAATAAACACGCGAAAACTTCTGCGGATGTCGACAGCATCAATCGTACTTTTATCCATCCTTCCACTTATATTCCGACCATATTTGGGCAGGGTGATGATATGACAGTTACAAGTTTTTCTGGGGAAGAGGCGCTCGACCTTCTTCGCACCAATAAAATCACTGCAAGAGTCGTTTCTGACGGTCTATCTTCAGCTCTTCTAAGGCACGGTGTTGTGACCCTGGCAGATGCATTTACTTCTCTGATTAACTCATCATTAATCTTGTCTTCCATCCCTGACTGTTTTAGACCCGTCACTATTATTCCCATCCCTAAATCTAGCAATTCTGCTGCTTTAGCAAAACATTTTCGCGCCATCGCCTCAACATCTTCTGGACTTAAGCTGACGGAGCGTGCTATATTTAGGTACCCGCGTTCTTCTATGTACCCTCCTGATGCCCCTTTTCAGTTTGCCTATAAATCTAACAGGTCCACTTTGGACGCTGTCGCTTCCCTTATGCACCAAATTTTAAGTCCTTAACTGCGTCGATGAAATCTGTGCGTTGGGTTTTTCTGGACTATTCGTCAGCATTTGATTCTATCCTACGGTCTCTTCTACTTCACAAACTGGAAACCTTTATTAGCATGGCTGTCCGATTACTTTACTAATCGAACCCAATGCGAACGAATAGACGGCAAAACTTCAAAACCGTCGATCAACAACTCAGGAGTGCTTTAGGGTGCTGTCCTTTCACCGTTTATTTTCTCTGCTTACATCAGCGACATATCGACTAGTTCCCCCTGTCATCTGTTTAGGTATGCTCATGATATTTGCCCTCTCTTAAGCAGTTTCGAATGATGATGATTTTCAAAGTTTTTCCAACGACCTATCTTCTGTTTACGATTTCTCTGCATGAGCTGGTTTACATCTCAACACATCTAACTTTTCCCAATATCTGTTCCTCTCTCTCTCGGCCAGCCTAACCACCCGAAACGTCTGCCACCAAGTCAAAAACTCTTACCAGGGTTGTCTTTGTGAAATATCTGGAAGTTGCTGTTGATAAAAATCTGAAGTAGACTTCTCACACTTTATACCTGTGTAAACAATATCCGACGGTTGTCATTTCAAATCAGGAAACTTTGAAACGGCAAGGTGAAACAAAGCATCATCTCCCGATTTGTATATTAATGTTTTTCCAGTCTTTCTCTACTGTTCTCCAGTTGTACATCCAGGTTTACTTAAAAAAGACTTTAAAATTCTTCGCCGGGAGCTATCAATTATTAGCCGTGTGTCCTTCATACCACCAACTGCATTATTCATAAATCTATTTGACCAGCACTTATCAGCATGTGAGAAATTCGCTCCAAATTTTTTTCTGATCCCACACATCCTCTGCACAACGATCCTTCAAAGTGCCGCTCTCATATTTCTGCACGATCCGCTTTTTGTTCTATGCCCTCTAGACCCAATATCTGTAGGAGCTCCACTGTCCGAATTTTGACAAACCGTGACTGTGTTATGGCCGAATTCCTGAGCAACATATCATAATGTGCTACGATTATTCCTCGATGGGTTTTTATATTTTTCACGAGGCGATAAGTGTATTATTTTTCCCATTTTATTCTTACTCTCATATGCGACATTATTTATTGTACACAAAAGTTTATACAATACAATACAATGCAATTGGTAAAATTCATAATATCAGCAACGAAAATGTCAGACTTGAATAGATTATTGATTTGCTCATGCATAAGATGTGAAATCATATCTGGAAAGATATCTGTTAGTGGGGTTCGACGGAGGTCGCTAATAACTGCATGAATAACCTGCTTTTGGGGTGTCTTTGAAGTTCAAACCGTATATTTTACTACACATGAGGATGATGTCCATGGTAACAGAAGAGAAATGTGTCAGGCAAAATGCAGCCTGGGAAGAGAGTTTCACGCAAGGTTAATGAACAGGGAAAAATACTGTGACAAACCCGGCTTCGTCGGTCGTGAAACAACCGATGATCAGTGGTCACCAGACTGATCCTGTAGGGCGTTTCAATTGGTTTTGTGAAAACCCAACCTAAGACTGTTGAGTGATTTAGAGCTTCATCCATCCGTCATGGTGAGATTGCCGTGGTGTAACAGCTTGGTTATCTTCTTGATCCAACAAACTGTACAGGATAGCTTATCTCAAGCCAAGTATTCGGTCACCTCTGGAAGGTCTCGTGATCGAATGACGTGAGGGGTGTATCGTGTCTCACGATCCTGCAAGTTCTGAATCAATTTGTGCTACCCACTCATTCGAACAATTTGGTAGAAAAATAATTGACCCAAGCAGGTGGGTTTCAACTTAGCCATTCTCTGCTCCTTTGCGGACAGGTTACTGCTAGAACAAAGGGCTTTGGTGAAGAGCAGCCATCACTCTCCTGGTTAACGGCTAGATTTTCTATCAGTTTCCGTTCACCTTCTCTTGGGAGTTACACAATTATAGAGAATTCTATGCTACATCGGTTGTTGCGCACGATAATCAGGACTGCGCTGCCCGTAGCTTCGAAAACATGGGATAGTAAACGGGCTCGGTTTTAGTAATTCATGCCAATAAAACACCTCACATCACCCACGGTGAGGGCTGTAGTTAAGGAAAGGAAAGGTGAAGCCTATGGAATTCAGGCATTTTGCAGCAGTTTGTCTTGAGACCGGATGCGGACGGATTATCTCAAGCCATGAATTAGCTCCTTGCTTAATTAAAACGCGTCAGTGAGCCATGCGCCTGAACTTGGGGCCAATATGTTTTGCCCCACAAGAACAACTGAATGAATAAACACAAAATGAGAATGCAGAAATAGTTACATTACCTTCTTTCAAACAACATGTGGAGTAAAGTCTGCGTACTGTAGCTCACTCAGCCTACATAAATTATCCGTTAAACATTTAATTCTAGAATGGGGATCAATACGGACCATAAGCCCCCGATCAAATGGCATGTTCGGATGTGCTCCTAACTCCAAGAGAATATGGCTCTATGCGAATGTCATTGAAACACCAACTGTTTTGTTGTTTTCGACTTAGACATGAAATTTTTGGCTGTTCTCGGTGTTGGTTTAAAAGGGACGAGTTCTACAGACAGGCCACACATCATCCGCGCCAATGACTTCGGTTCTAAGCCATTTTGCTCAGTTCCTCCTACCAATAACAATCCTCATCTACTGGGTCCCAACCAGGAAGGCGGAAAGTACCAATCGAGATCAAAACCGAAGCTAACTTCTTCATACCTCTACGTCAAGCCTGATAGCCTGACCGCCGTGTTGGTTCTTCCAGCCTTACCCAGCACGTGCAAAAGGAGTGCAAAAAATTAAACAACGGACAGGCATGCGCAGCACGTATCCAAACAACCGAAGGCTACGTAGAGCGATTACTTCAGTTACAAGACGACTTTTGCATCCAGCACACGACCATGCACCTCGTCATTGTTCACCCAATGTTCCCACCGGACAAAAGCAATGCTTCGGAGACACCGGTGGTCTAACACAGAAATTCTCCAGGCATCCTCAATGCGGAAACGACAGGACACCCAACCCCAAAGCAGAACATTACGGACTGTGACATTACATACCCTTCTCTTCGGGAAACTCCGGATGTCATGGCGGCGCCAGAAGTGTCGCAGATACTCAAAGACTGCTCGGGCTTTCGCAATTCATGACGAGACCGCCCCACTATCCCTACCAGGTGTAAGTAGACACCCGAGGTACTTGAAGCTACTGACCGCTTCTAACCAATCATCACAAATGATGAATGTAGGTGCCGGCTCCTGTCGGTCTTGGAGAAGCACCTTGCATTTTTGAAGGTGCACAACACACTATGCCTAGATACCCTAATCGCCAAGCGGTCTAATGCGCATTGAATTGTTTGTACATTGTCACTCAGCGAGGTGACATCATCGGTATAATCTAAATAGAAAACTCCGTTCCCTGGGAGTAGTTCAACTCCACCATCTAAAAGACCAGAAGAAGAGTTCTGCGGAACATCCTCTATGTTGGAGTTGGAAAGAAATAGAGATATAGGGCATCCTTGCTTTACTCCACTGGAGATGGCGAAGAGTGGTAAAAGTTGGCCATAAGACCTAGCCCCACCAGACGTATGAAGTGCAACACTTTGAGGAGCGTCTCGTACTTATCAGTTACTCTATTTCTCAATAAACAGTGCCATAGTGCAGAACTGTCAACAGAATCAAAGGCTGCGCGATTGTCCAAGAACACGATGGTCGTTGGCCTTTGGATAGCAAAACGGTGCTCTAACACTTGCTGGAGGGTGAAGATTTGATCGATGCATTCACGACCAGCGCGAAACCCATCCTGTTCCTCGTGGACTTGCTTTTCACGCGTGTTTTATAAACTGGAGTGAATGACAGATGAAAGGAGCTTCTGCTTTGGTTAGGGCAGACACTGCGCAAGCCCCTTTTAAAGATAGAGACAACAAGCGACTCCGTTTTTAATCTACACATCTTAAGGATCCTGAAATGAAGAAAAACGCTGACCGATTTGAATCTCACCCAAAAAGTAACTGTTCCCCCACCTCTGAAAGAAGTAAGTAATGAAGACTAGTTTTCCTTGGAGAACAATGATAAGACAGGTGTTGGAATGAAAGCAAGTGACCGGAGAGGATCAAATGGATTAAGATTTTCCAATCCTAGATCTGCCGGTCACTTTGGTGGCAATAAACTGTTCGCCGGCTCCTTGCCACACCTAACCCATTGAGACCTTATGTCGTTCCACGCCATTGCAAGTCTCAGGGTTACCGTTCCCGGCTCTCTCTTTCCCCGTGTAGTGAGCCGCAATGTCTATGGACCGTGCTCGTTCCACTACACTCAGGCGTAAAGCTTGTAATGAAGAAAGTTGTTCACTACAGGAACCATAAAGAGGAAATAAACAAGGAGACCGTTTATCCTATCACCAACCGCAGAAGTAATCATGTTTGATGATTTGCGATTTGAAAAATAAACAACAAAGCTGAAGCGAATTCTCAGACAAACAGAACGTATGAAGTGTATGGGTTAACACGAAGCATATGGTATCATCATGAAAGGTTACTGAAGTCAAGTGATAAGCAAGACCATCAGAATACGTCCCATGTTCACGCATCAGGTGGTACTGAAGTGAGGGGAATCAAGTCAAAATATATCCAGTCAGTCCCATCATGTGGTATCCAGGTGGAAGTTGCAAGACACTACTAGCTCTCACAGACGAACGATTTACGAGGTCGGCTTTTGTTGGAGATGGAATAATTAGTTTCACTACTTCAAAAACACGAGACTCTCCCCCGACCAGCTATGCGCCTCAGCTGACCTGTCTGCACTTATTTCATAAACATGGCTACGTTGGCATTAATTTCCTAGCTGTATCATAAAGATTTTCTGGCATCACAGTGAAACATCACGACAGCCTCGTGTTCCATTTATGTAAGTTATATTATTTCGTGGGATGTTTGTGCATAAGTTGTTCCTATCCCAATAAGGACATGGGAAACGTCCGTCCTTGACTGTATATTTACGAAGTACATATACTTATTGAGATTGCCTTCCAATCTTAGTTTAGACTCATTGATTACCCGCTCAATTAAGGATTTTGCTTATGCTAAATCCAAAACTGGCTGAACATAACACTGCATTTGTGCGACTAACTCATATTAGGTAATAAGTCAGTCCCATCGTTAATAGGGTGGACCATTTTTAAACCTCTATGGCTGATGGATCCAAATCATGCTCAAATCGTGATCTTATGATTTACCCATGGCTAGACTATAAATGCCCTTCCCGCGGCGTCCGTTTGTTCACGTTGGTAACGATTGCGATATGCGCTGTTACGAAGGGTACGCAGAAGTAGAAGTTTTGTTGGATACGCGCCAGCTTCTTTTTCAAGCGCACAGTTTTTGCCTTCTAATGGCTTCAGATGATATCGATACCCAAGAAGCGCGTTCACGCCTCGCCCGCTCATGTTGCAGACAAGATTTTGTGGGCATCCATTTATTCCTGTCTAGCGCGAATTACCAACACCTTTCGTGTTTCGCAGTAACGTTACACTCATGCTGTCTGAGTCACGATGAACATGTATTAAGCTGCCGTTGGCTGTATTTTTTTAAGACTGGGCAGCTTTGGTTTATGTACGTAAAAAGGAGCGTGCATCAGTTTTAATGCAGCCTTCGTCCAGATCAGTGGTCATTGACAGAAACCGCAAACCGGGTTTGGGACGATTATCTCTCATGAAAACGAAACCATCAGATGTTCTGGGAAATACATGGAGTCAATGTTTCTGACCAGTGGGATCATATCAGAAAGTCAACATACATATCACCAAGTTTTATGTCGGGGCCTTTATCGACCTCCACCAAAGACACTACATTTCTCAAGAGTGACTGAATCGAATAGAGCGAAAACCTCAGCCCTCATATGGAGGGAGATGAACAGGAAGAAACGGCACCTACAGAGACAAGTTACAAAAGCCGTAGGAAAGATAATGAAAATCAATGAGTCAAAGTAGTGAAACCAATGAAAATAGCCTAAACATGACCGCAGTGGGCGGCAAACTGTGGTCAGTGAAAGGGTGTGCGACAGAAATGGATAATTCATTCAGTTCGGAAGTTTGGTTAGACATTCTTTGTCATGAAAACCGAGATTCACCGACGAACTAGCCTTTTCACCGGACATGAAAATTCTTGGAAAAAGTAAACTGTCAGTGACACAGATAAATAATTAGGTGAATAATCACAACACCAGTGAGTGGAATTCATCGCGAAACCAGTTGCATGAATTGGAGAATCTGCGTTTAGGCTATTATATACAAATCCTTTTTCAATTTTATTGACAGTGCCATTAGTGAGCCATCAGGAATATTTGAGATGTAATACAATTTTGATGCTTTTTCCCCAGTTTGTTTTTCGCTTGGTTTGCAGCACATTGGAGCCGCACGAGCAATCCATGCTCCCGTCGGTTATTTACTGTTTTCCAGTTCGTAAGCCAATCCGTAACTTGCGTGACTGACTGTTTCTCCCGTCTCAACACCACAAATGTCAAGTGAGCTCAGAGATATGGTTGGCAGGGGAAAATACACAGCATACCGCAGGCTTCGGAGGCAACGTTAATGGAACATTTCGTTAGGAGGATATTGAAAAATGTCCAATAAACCAGGACAAACTCCAGCACTTTTCTTCCGCTATTCCAGTCAGACTCAGGTGGTCGATTCTAGAAGGTCATCAGATGTTCTGAACAAGGTGAAATCTTTCAAAATAATCACTTATTACACTAAGAACCATGATACTGCACATATTTCCCTTAGTGGAATTCCATTTGTCATGACTTCACTGTCAATTTCGCAAACTGGCCAATACTCTTGGATTTACTATCGAACTGTCATACTTTTTGAGGACGCCATTCCCCTCTTCAATCAAAGTCCCGATTTATAAGACAATCACTCAATCCTACCAGGGTACCGTAGAGGACGAGTTCACCCACAGGCTATTACCAAATTTACATCTTACATTTTGGAGTTTTAGGGCGTACCTCAATTAGACATCTTGGTTACCACTGTTCGTCAGCTTGGGAGTAGTATTCTAGAGAAAACAGAGCAGCCTTAACGAAGCACACTGGAGATCCCGAAGGGTACTGAATGCGGACTACATACCCGATTCTGAACTAAAGCAAAATAGTGCAACACTATAAGGATTGACGTAATTCGCAGATACTTTCATTCCCCAGAAAAGATTTCACACTGCTCCAGTGACATTTTAGAGGACTAGGCAAACATTGAAGAACACACCAAACTTTGACTTCTAGGAGAAATAATTGTGATGGCAAATTCGGGAGAGCGAAAATTTCATGGAGGGACCTTTAGTAGTTTCATGATTCCGAATCTCATTCCTGGAGTCGATGAGGAGAGGAAAGCTAAGACTGTGTCTGCACAAGCGTGTCCTTCGGAATCTTATCCAGTCCACGCGTATTTTCCCAAATGATCGTTCTCGTTCGCATGGTTTAATAGAGTCAGGAGAATCCGTCAATAGTGTGATACAAAAGTTCAGAATTCAAACTTCCTGAATGAGCAGAAAATTCAGTATATTAAAAAGAATATATGCTCGGTGAATTCACGACCTGTTCAAAACCCTAACTCTCTCTGATTAGCTTCACCCACTTCCCTCTCAGACGATCAAGAAAATTTGCCTGGGATTGGGGCGCCGTGATATCTTAAACCTTTGTTCCTATAGTGGTCCATCCATTCAGAGGAGAGATCTATCGAAAAAGTCCACAAAGGATGTCAGAATGACTACCGGAATAGCTGGTGAAGCCGACCCGTCGATGTTTTGTCGAAGTTGCATTGTCCAGCGTACGAGTAAACAATGTCGATTGTAGTTGGGCGGATAGTAAGCTTCACAGATTTTCCTCAAAACTTGCGCCTTTCCCTCAGCGGTCCCTAAGAACTGGAATTTTTGTGGTAGCAGCAAGTTTCATATCTGGTCCACATTCTAAGTTGGACGATGCTGAGCTCAAGTCCTGCTGTGCATCGTACTTTACTGTACTCACAACAAGCCGACGGAACAGAAAGAGGCAAACTCCTCTCACCACATGGGTCCACTTGGGTATCAGGTCGCGATGAAACAAACTCAACAAGCAAGAAACCTTGGAATAGTCGTGAATGCGGAATTCAAACCTAGTCTTCAATGTCAGAAGGCAGCCAAGAAGGCGTGGTGTGCCCTACGCCAACTTAAGAGGACCGTACGATCTAGGAAGCCACTGTTGAAGGCACTTGTCCAACAGCACTTGGAATACTGTGTCTAGGGATGGAGACCATATTTGGTAAGAGATAGTACAATGTGGGAACAGGTTCAGCGTGCTTTTACACGGTGGCTTGGGCATTTGATGCACATTGGATATGAACAGAGGCTGAAAGCGATTGGCTTATACTCCCCGGAAAGACGTAGGGAAAGAGGTGACTTAATACAGACCTTCAAGATCATTCAGGGTCTGGCCGAGATACAAGGTCATCGTGGAGCCGTATTCCAGATAAGGGGGAACGAGACACTAAGAGGTAAGGGGTAAACGATTGTGCGAGAACACGTACCCACTGGTTTTAAGAAGCAAATCATGTGCCATACGACTGGAACAAGCTACCGGAGGAAGTGCTCGAGGTGGGGTCAGTGCGCTAGTTCAAAGGGGGACTAGACAATGCATGGCTAGCTGTGTTTGAAGAGAAGGTGAAATGTGGAGTTGAGGAGATGGTAGAGATGAAAGCATCTCATTGATTATTGCTCCCCCTTGTAGGAACTGAAGAGGGTTTTCCACCCTCCAGTTGTCAAAGCATCGTCAAATCCAAGGAGCTCTCGGTTCAAGAACCTGGACAATCAGGTATCTTGCCGTATAGTCCTGTAATCTAACTGGAACTGGAAATGGATCCCAGCTTTTCATTTCCGATTCCAGGTGATAGATTAAAAATTATTAAGCCGCAGAAACCCTGGATGTCATAACTTAGTCTATAGAGCCAGAATAAAATGAACCAGCAGAATGCTAAGTATTGCGCTTTTGCCCGCTCAACTTAGTTTTTTCACTATAGTTAGTGAGGATGGGCAATCGCATTCTAGGAGCAGAATCATTAGCAGACAAGGCAAAATAAGAACAGAATTCTCTTTTCCGCATTACAATGCATACATATACCTGGTTGCAGACTGAGCCAAGCAATAACCGAAGCAGCCGGGGGCGGTAGGATTAAATGAACAACTTTGAGACTCCCACCGAAGAATAATTAAATTTTTCTTGGTGACGATACGCTATAGATGCTGTAGCGCCTTGAGGAACTGCTTTTCCGAACCCAGGGTAGGTCTGTGCAACTTGATAATGATTGATTCTACTACGGAGAGGACTCTGTCTGACCCCTGTGAAGTAGACGACAGACACGGGAAGAACGAACAGAAGGATCCATATAAAGTTGATTTGTGACCCGCACCAAAATCTGGGGACCTTCTTATTGTTTTCCTTCGATAAGCACTTAGGGCAGTGTTCTCGACCTTGATCGGACGGATGATCGGTTGCTCTGTTGACGTTTCGTTTTCTAAAAGGGCCCCAGGCTATTTGACCAGATGAGCTGTACTTGATGTATCTTGGACACAATCATGAAGTACCAGTTGCGGAGTTGATACAAAGTTCCAGGGGTCATTCTCGGCAGGGGGATCAGACTCCAAAAATCTGGGATGCTCAGTTGGTCGTACCGATTTATAAGAAAGGTGATAGGTTGTTTTATGAAGACAAAGAGGCATTGGCTTGCCAAATATAATATTCAGACTGTTCAGCGATTCTTCTTCACCGAGCACTACTAGTATGAGCAAAAGACATGCAAAAATCAAGCTGCTTTCCGTTTTTCTCAAAGCCCTATTGATCAGATTTTCGAGACGGAACTTGGATCACTCACCTCTTCCATAAGCTTGGGAAATCCGCCTTTATTTGACCCGAAACGTGCGCCCGACCAGGTCGATAATGCGGTTCCCTAGCGGTAACACCAGTCAGGACTTGTGCCGAAGAAATGCATAGTTCCATTGCAGTCAATTTAAGACGGCAGCCGAAGCTGACTCTGCCAGCGGAACGATGTTCTTCAGGATGGCTCTCTCTCTCTCTCTCTCTCTTCGGTTTGACATCAAACTGTTTATGCAATAACCCTGGGCCCACAAACAAAGAGCGGCATTAATGTTTATCTCAAGAATGAGTTTTCCAACTTGCAATAAGTGGAGCATTTTTTTACTTCACTGTGAATGTTCCGGTTGTCTATAATTATTCCTCGGTGACGTTAGTTGCAATGTGACCATGTTCGGAATCTGTCTCGCACATTTGAAATGTGTAACGGCTGCAGAATTGGGCTGACTCGTGGCAGAGAAGGTGAAGTAAATGAGTTTTCTCGTCTGAATAGTTATATCACACTAGGTGGTTGTTTATTTGATTTAATGTCTTAGGATGTCCTGAAGACCCCATCAGCATTAAAATTTTCATCAGTATAGCCGAAGCGCTGTTCTATTACCCGTTGACACAAATTGCACGCAGCAACAGTTGGATGACTGCTGCTTTTCCACATGAAGGTGTAGCCAATGGTGGCAAAAAACCTGCAAAAACTAGGTGTTTTGGCCCCGGTATGGCTAGAGCACACAGACAGAATTTCATCCGCCACATTAAGGTTTTGCGTAGTATATTAGGTCGCTGAGCCTACCTTTTTGGGGGAATCACTGCATTTGAATCCTTTAAGGTGGTTGGGAAGTGTAACCCATCCCAGTTGATCGATCTGCTCGATAAGTGTTGCTTCCACATTGAGTTTTGGTTCGAAGGCAGACCGACGTAGCTAGTCAATGGTACGTTGAAGAAGTAAGAAAAGTTTAACTAACGGACTCTCTCAACCGGAAACAGTAGCACTCCACAGGATGTTTGGATACAAGGTTCCACTGATGATAATGTTCTTGCGCTGGAAATTTTCCCTCACCTACATAATTATTCCACTTATAAACCTATCCACTTCTCACATTTTAGTAGTAGGAGATTGAGTGTTTTCATGAAATAATTCCCCATGTGATATCATCGCTCAACTCACCATAAAGAAACCATGGAAGTACTGTAGAGCTGTTTCATCCTTGTTCGGAATTTCAGCAAACCGTTCAGAGCCTGCCCGGTAGCGTAATGGCTAAGGCGTTCGACTCACAATCGTTCGTCCCGGGTTCGCGTCCCAGTTCGGACGCGGTGGATATGCACTGCTCATGATTCCTAACAAGGATGAAACAGCTGCACAGTGCTTCCATGGCTTCTTTAAGGTGAGCTGAGCGATGATATCACATGAGGAATTATTTCATGAAAACATTCAATCTCCTACTATTAAAATGTGCCAAGTAATCAAGCTGTGTAGGTCATATCCAAAGCCTTGGTCGTACTTGGGTTACCTGCATAGAAGTGATCTATGAGTAGGGGTCGATCGCGTGAGCTAGCGGACAGTAACCGTGCAAATCAGTGACGGATAGGTGCAACATCATGTGGTGAAGTTCAACTATCCACTTTTATTCACTGGTATTCATTTCATCTGCTTCTGATTAGCCGGTGCTTCGAAGTAACAACCAGAATCGAAAAACACGGGTGCACGATTAGTGCTTGGCAATATTTAACCTGAAATCTTCATTTCGATTCTTCGATAAGGTTTGCCTGTAGTCTGTTTTTTAGCTGTTCATCACTGTTCAAGGAGTGTCCGAGGCTTTGCGAGAAAAACACAATTATAGATAATGGGTACTAGACCGTAACGAGCGGGCAGAAAAACAATGACTTACTGAAATCCATTGCTTTTTTAGCTGCAATGGTAAATGTAGGTAAAGAATCAATTATTCTCTCGACCGGACCGTGCTTCAGTAAATCGGTGATGGCTGTTAAAGCCACCGTGTTCATTGCTTTTTCTCTGTCTGTTAAACCTTCAATCAACTCGGGTATCAGGAGCGTGTAATCCAAATTTTGTATTTCGGTTGCCCAAGCCAATCGTGGGACACTGTTCGGTGATGAATGATCCGGAGTGAACGGATATTTTCCATTATGTAAGTTTCGTCGAAATTCACTGATCCCCGCAGGGACAGTCACACGTTCTTTTGTTGGGCAACCAATATCCCATATTTCTTGTTCTGCTTTTGTCGTAAATGCTCTTTCAGCTTTCACAGGCTGAGCATCTTCTATCCCAAGAAGTGGATACCGTCGTGGCATTCTGGTGGTAAAATAGCCGATGAAACTCAATCCGGCGAGCGTTCACCTGGTTGGCAGATCAATATAAATTTTGAAAATGATCCTTGACTGGACCATGTGACACGTCGAAGTAAGTAAGCCCGCACAGGCTCGAATTCTGTGGCGTTTATTTTCAGGAGAGAATAATGTTATCTAAGATATTTCAGTGTTTGATTAGTTAACTAGCTAGTGCTTTAAGTTAAGTAATTCCTGCAGGATTCATATCGACATTATTTAGTTTTTAGGTTTACTTGTCCGTCATGGAATTTAGTTCAACTTTTGCCTAATTAGGACAACGAGACAAGAGCTGTTCATGAGAGAACACAAAGTCAAGGGTTAGAATGAATGATATCCAAATGTATCGTCTTTGAAGTGTAAGACGACTTCTCATGATGGCACTAAAGACTGTGACCTCCTTTCCTGTCAAACTGAAATGATTGAAAAAGTCCATCCATAAAGTTCGTGTATGTTCCGTGTGTTGGTGCTCCTCTTTTTTCCTGCTTCCATAAGTCCACTCCTTGTCCTCCCTGCACTTTCATTCTTTCGACAGCAACGTGTAGCTCTGGGAGAAAGACAGCGGTCCGTAGGGCTTACTTTGTTCCTCAAAGCTGAACGATGTGGGTGGTGAGGATGGCGGTATGGTATTCTCCCAAGCCTAACTTTTGTAAATATGCTGATGTCAAAATTGCGAAATTCACCGGAGTGAACCTTTAATGTTTACTCAGTTTCGCATGGGCAACGTCCCATGGATAAGATGTTGGAAGCTCAACTAGTTAGGGCTTAGTGGGAGTGTTGCTAGCATGGTTCGTTCAATCTCTATGAGGTCAATGATTCTCTTGAATAAACCGGTAATTTTGCATTTGCCAAGCTACCTTATTCAAGCTAACCCTGATGCGTATGTTTTAGCTGCATGAATTTACTCAGGTTGATTGTGAATCGTAGAAAACCCGTAAATACAGGGCCTCACTGTCGTGTTAGAGTCACGTAGATTGGGTATTTTGTCACCATTGACTTACTGGGAATGGTCTAAAGCAGGACCACCTTCATTTCAAACTGCTATCCATCCCTGCATTTAGTGATGACCAAGGCATATACCAGGGTCATCCCAAGCTGATAGTCATAGTGAGGCGTGCGTGAAGGTGACAATAGTTCCGTTTCTTGAAGTCAACCCCGTAGACCGACCGTAGCTTTTTGGGGTGGGGGGGTGATCAGATCATTTGATATTATCGATTCACATTTTAATTGTCCCTAAAGGCAGCTGCACAGATCAGACCAAAGCAAACTGACAAACATACGCCTGGAAAGTTCCGTGTTTCGTCAAGTTGTCTACTCCAAACAGCTGAAGGGTAGTTGAATAATTAGTTAGTTAGTAACGAAAAATCATCTCTGTTATCAAGGACGACTAAAGCCGCAGAACTTAATGATGCCCACGGTGATACTGACTGGGTTGATCACAGAGAGATAAGCAAGCGGTGGATATGGTAAAAAAAGACGAGATATTAGTGAACTCGCGGCAACAGCAACAGTACTTTCAAGCATTTAGAGTCTAGCCATGGGTAAACCATAAGATCACGATTTGAGCATGATTTGGATCCATCAGCCATAGAGGTTTAAAAATGGTCCACCCTATTAACGATGGGACTGACTTATTACCTAATATGAGTTAGTCGCACAAATGCAGTGTTATGTTCAGCCAGTTTTGGATTTAGCATAAGCAAAATCCTTAATTGAGCGGGTAATCAATGAGTCTAAACTAAGATTGGAAGGCAATCTCAATAAGTATATGTACTTCGTAAATATACAGTCAAGGACGGACGTTTCCCATGTCCTTATTGGGATAGGAACAACTTATGCACAAACATCCCACGAAATAATATAACTTACATAAATGGAACACGAGGCTGTCGTGATGTTTCACTGTGATGCCAGAAAATCTTTATGATACAGCTAGGAAATTAATGCCAACGTAGCCATGTTTATGAAATAAGTGCAGACAGGTCAGCTGAGGCGCATAGCTGGTCGGGGGAGAGTCTCGTGTTTTTGAAGTAGTGAAACTAATTATTCCATCTCCAACAAAAGCCGACCTCGTAAATCGTTCGTCTGTGAGAGCTAGTAGTGTCTTGCAACTTCCACCTGGATACCACATGATGGGACTGACTGGATATATTTTGACTTGATTCCCCTCACTTCAGTACCACCTGATGCGTGAACATGGGACGTATTCTGATGGTCTTGCTTATCACTTGACTTCAGTAACCTTTCATGATGATACCATATGCTTCGTGTTAACCCATACACTTCATACGTTCTGTTTGTCTGAGAATTCGCTTCAGCTTTGTTGTTTATTTTTCAAATCGCAAATCATCAAACATGATTACTTCTGCGGTTGGTGATAGGATAAACGGTCTCCTTGTTTATTTCCTCTTTATGGTTCCTGTAGTGAACAACTTTCTTCATTACAAGCTTTACGCCTGAGTGTAGTGGAACGAGCACGGTCCATAGACATTGCGGCTCACTACACGGGGAAAGAGAGAGCCGGGAACGGTAACCCTGAGACTTGCAATGGCGTGGAACGACATAAGGTCTCAATGGGTTAGGTGTGGCAAGGAGCCGGCGAACAGTTTATTGCCACCAAAGTGACCGGCAGATCTAGGATTGGAAAATCTTAATCCATTTGATCCTCTCCGGTCACTTGCTTTCATTCCAACACCTGTCTTATCATTGTTCTCCAAGGAAAACTAGTCTTCATTACTTACTTCTTTCAGAGGTGGGGGAACAGTTACTTTTTGGGTGAGATTCAAATCGGTCAGCGTTTTTCTTCATTTCAGGATCCTTAAGATGTGTAGATTAAAAACGGAGTCGCTTGTTGTCTCTATCTTTAAAAGGGGCTTGCGCAGTGTCTGCCCTAACCAAAGCAGAAGCTCCTTTCATCTGTCATTCACTCCAGTTTATAAAACACGCGTGAAAAGCAAGTCCACGAGGAACAGGATGGGTTTCGCGCTGGTCGTGAATGCATCGATCAAATCTTCACCCTCCAGCAAGTGTTAGAGCACCGTTTTGCTATCCAAAGGCCAACGACCATCGTGTTCTTGGACAATCGCGCAGCCTTTGATTCTGTTGACAGTTCTGCACTATGGCACTGTTTATTGAGAAATAGAGTAACTGATAAGTACGAGACGCTCCTCAAAGTGTTGCACTTCATACGTCTGGTGGGGCTAGGTCTTATGGCCAACTTTTACCACTCTTCGCCATCTCCAGTGGAGTAAAGCAAGGATGCCCTATATCTCTATTTCTTTCCAACTCCAACATAGAGGATGTTCCGCAGAACTCTTCTTCTGGTCTTTTAGATGGTGGAGTTGAACTACTCCCAGGGAACGGAGTTTTCTATTTAGATTATACCGATGATGTCACCTCGCTGAGTGACAATGTACAAACAATTCAATGCGCATTAGACCGCTTGGCGATTAGGGTATCTAGGCATAGTGTGTTGTGCACCTTCAAAAATGCAAGGTGCTTCTCCAAGACCGACAGGAGCCGGCACCTACATTCATCATTTGTGATGATTGGTTAGAAGCGGTCAGTAGCTTCAAGTACCTCGGGTGTCTACTTACACCTGGTAGGGATAGTGGGGCGGTCTCGTCATGAATTGCGAAAGCCCGAGCAGTCTTTGAGTATCTGCGACACTTCTGGCGCCGCCATGACATCCGGAGTTTCCCGAAGAGAAGGGTATGTAATGTCACAGTCCGTAATGTTCTGCTTTGGGGTTGGGTGTCCTGTCGTTTCCGCATTGAGGATGCCTGGAGAATTTCTGTGTTAGACCACCGGTGTCTCCGAAGCATTGCTTTTGTCCGGTGGGAACATTGGGTGAACAATGACGAGGTGCATGGTCGTGTGCTGGATGCAAAAGTCGTCTTGTAACTGAAGTAATCGCTCTACGTAGCCTTCGGTTGTTTGGATACGTGCTGCGCATGCCTGTCCGTTGTTTAATTTTTTGCACTCCTTTTGCACGTGCTGGGTAAGGCTGGAAGAACCAACACGGCGGTCAGGCTATCAGGCTTGACGTAGAGGTATGAAGAAGTTAGCTTCGGTTTTGATCTCGATTGGTACTTTCCGCCTTCCTGGTTGGGACCCAGTAGATGAGGATTGTTATTGGTAGGAGGAACTGAGCAAAATGGCTTAGAACCGAAGTCATTGGCGCGGATGATGTGTGGCCTGTCTGTAGAACTCGTCCCTTTTAAACCAACACCGAGAACAGCCAAAAACACATGTCCTAATTGAAAGTTATATCGTCATTTGGCTTTTTATGATTTAATATTTTTTTCTTTTTTGTTTGTCTACTTTTTGTGACGTTCCATTTAACATTGCGTTATCACCATTTCTTTTCTCCAGCCGGTGTAGTATTTATAGTACGTCTTCCTTAATGTGTTCGGTTTCTCTCTGGGCAACCATCCTGGGTTATAAATAACTTCAACACAAATGATAAAATCAACCGTTACTTTGAATATCTATCTCTCAAATGTCCTACAGTATTTACTTCACCATATCTAGCGTGATACTAACTCCGCGTTGTCTACGAACGGCAAAATTTTTACTTTGGATGGAAGCACCTCTGGTCTTTTTCATATCATTGATTTCAGTACTTTTGTCTGTCCCGTTTTTCGATTTCACAGCTTCATATGGTAATTTTGTTTCACGTGACCAGACTGGCTTCACGTGAAAGCGAAGTGCTTATGCATAACGATGGTTTGTGTTTCCATCCTCACATTAATGAGTTGCTAGTGTCAACTTCCCAAGGTTCATTTCGTTCTGCATGTACAATTCTAACGTCCATTCAGAATTCGTTATCGTGTGATGGCTGGTAGCCAATGCTTCCGGAAGCCGGTCAACAATGGACAAGGCATGCAAGATTCACAACGGCTTAACCAAGGCACGGCTTTCCATTCACGGTTTATTCTCGTGAAACCGCTGATAACCAATAGAATAGCCTAATTCAATTGGGGGTTTGCTTAGGCAAGAACATCATCTCAGCACACCTTTTACCGGAGGAAACATTGTTATGTTCTCTAATGCAAGTGTTCGACACCTTACTTGGGTGTTTAACTGTACATTATTTCTAGAGTTGTCGATGATAATGGGAGTGATGAAATTTTAAATCACCGTCTGAGGGGAAAGAAATGTGATTCTAGGCATCTAGCATTTGGCGCAAAAAAAATTCCCGTTTGCCAAAGTAAACCATGATGCACGAGGTGGTAACCATATGTTGTGAATTAGCTTTGCCCAAGAAGTACTACAAGTGTTCACCACAAGTGATGGATGAATTATTTAATAGGAATTGAGCTAACTGCGAACCGGATACAATCGGGAATGCTGACAAAAAGGCATGTCACTGAGTAACAATTTTACTCTTATTAGTTGGGTGCTACGATCTGACATTCTGCGACCGCTTGGCGACAACAAAATATCAATTGTCTTATTTGTGAAGTCACGACATTGTTCAAACTATTTCATTCAACTGCTGTGACAAATGTTTTGTACTCTGTGATAGTTGCATTATTATTTTCAAATTGACATTTTAACAAAAAATAAGTCACCGGTGGTAGAAAACTACTCAGATTTCATTCTTCAATTCATTTTTAGCAAGTTATACGCTTTTTACAGTGAATGCCCATTCCATCAGAACAGTATGGTCCCGAATGCGACAAAACATGTGATCCCTACTCGTGGTTCGGTGAAATTTCCATTACACTCGTTTCTGTCCCGTCAACCACCAAATTTTTGCATCAGCAGTGGTTCAAAGGCGCGAACATCCTGCACACCTGGAGTGTCATCTAAGCATGATGTCTGTATTCGATATGCTCAGTGCGCTAGAGATTATTTAGATGAAAATGAGTCATCCGGTAGAAGCACTTACCGAAGTCTCCTATTAAAAAATAATGTGATCCTCCAGTCCTCACTCACACTGGACTGGATGACAGATGTACTATTTGAATACCTTGCTCTAATGGGTCAAGAAGTAGACGGAGCGATTTTCGATCTGCGAAATAATGGTCACCTGGGACGGGAATTTTTCAAGCCTCAGTTAGCCCCGGCCTACGAGGCGCTTGTTCAAGTGCTTCGTATTCTTCTTCCGGCTTTACCTCAGTCTTCTTTAGCCCGTTACACCTTTGTTCAGTTGCTTACTCATTGGCTGTTCGTGTGTCACTTGTATTTGGTTCGAGGTTGGTTACTATGTCAACCGAGACGTCGTGGTTTGGTTGGTGCACACAATGGTGTGGTTCCTCTCTCTGAACTGATAATCCGACGTTATTATCTGAATTTGTTTGTGAAAGCTTTGATTGGCCGTTCGGATTATTCAGAGAATGAACTATCAGAAGTTCATCAACTGCAATCGCCCAATGGTTGCAGTCCTCGACGGGCACGAAAACTGTACAACCTAATCTACATTCTTCTTCAAGGTGGCAGAAAACAAACAATAAGAGGTACGATGAGCAATTCGAATATTTTAAACCTCGTTGTTCTGACTGAGGCCGAATGGAGTTGGGCGAGACGAGTTATTACCGGTCTGACAGAGATAGTTGATAAGGCGACCGGTCGAACGTTGACGTCCAAAAAGCTATGTTCATCGGAGCTGACATCGTCATCGTGTGCAAATCAAATCCCAATCTCTACGTCAGTTTATGAGAAGCCATTGGAGTTTGCTTCCGCAACCGCCGGAATATTGTCTATTTTTTGTGTCCTATTGTTTCTGTTATTACTTGTACGTCTGACCCTGAAAACTCGAGTGGAGAATCTCGGCTTCCAATTGATTGTCCATGCCAGTGACGCACAACAGAGCGGCATTCGCCGAGTCCTCATCTCCTATTGTTGCCTGGCCCCTGTCTGTATTTATCTCAGTCTGGTTTTACGACTTTGGTTTACCAATCTACTACTGTGCAGATCCGGTCTAATCGATTGGTTTCTCAACTGGAACAAATTTGGAGTGCCAGAGGAATTCGTCGGCCTGGATGCGTTCTATTCTACGCATTTGCACAGGTTGCAGTTCGAAACTTACTGGTCGTGGAAAATGGTTGTCCACTACGAACAACGTCTGCGTGTCGTATCCGAGCACTTGGCCCATCATTTGGCTCACTGGAATATGCCCGTCCCGTTGGAGTACATCTGGCCTTGTGATGTCATATGATCTCCTTCGTTTCATATATTTCCTTTACCATCTTCTTTACAACCAATTTGTTTATTTTCTTGGACCTTACCACGAACAAGTTGTACATAACTCTCCTAATCAATTTCTGTTCAACGTAATCGAAATCAGTGGTCATTAATTTGTCCAAACCTCATCAATTTTTGTAGTAAACAATTCTATTCATTGTCAGATAAGTTGGTGAAGGTGCATTTTAGGGAGTTTTCCATTTAATTCCAGTTTAAACGGCTCGGTTTCTAGTGGCTTATAAATGAATGCTGCGCAACTCCCACTTCTTTATCACTGTCGTGATTATTGCCTCTGAAGCACATTGTCACTCCATTCCAGAAGGAAATTCATGATCCGAAAAGAGGCAATATAGCAAAGACAGAACATTAGGCTGTAACCAGCAAATCGCATTGTGTTGCAAATGAACGAATACAGTCGGCCTGACAGTGCGGTAATAGTATCTTGCAATGCTAAGTCACTAAGATTAGAAGACAGCGCACGCGGATACCCTACTCAGCATCTTTTTTGTCTCCCTGCTTCGATTATCATGGAAGCAACTGTGAACGTATTTTCAAGACTGGAGTTCTGCCCAGTAGAGGGCTACCGATTGGGGGTTTGAACAGTAGGGAGGGGAATTCGAAACCACAACCTTCAGATATAAATAACGTCATCCCAGTTGCCCGACCACCGTCAGTTGGACCGGTATTAGGTTTTTTCATGCCAATCTACCACGTAAATTTATTGTAGCCTAATAATGAGAGTTACTTTCTCCTATGACTTGGTTCCTAGTTCAGGAGTTGTGACACATTCTGCTGAATGTAGAAACCACGGGGAAGTCGGCACCCTCATTGGTGGGTGCTTCGTTCACTTCCCTTCTTAAAGAAAGTGTTCCATTAGTTTATTTTAATTTCATGCAGTTATCACCTAGAAAAGAATGAAATAGAATGAGTCAAAGAAACCCTTGCAGTTTGATTGGAGGCCAGGCTGGCGGGAATCGGTGCGTCTGTGTCTTTCCAGCAGAAGGAACCGCGGATTGGGCATTAGCTTGCCGTGGAGCACAAGTCACTTTGGAGACACCAAATTATTAGGATTGTGGTGGACAGGGTAAAAACAGAAAGTCATTTTGTATTTATGCTCAAAGATCTTCTCGGGAACAATGACGGATAGCTAAATAAATCCGATCGACCGTTCTGAACATTTGTCCGGTGTTGGAGTAGGAACTCCTTATTTATTCCCTAGATATATCTCATCCAACTAGACTGTCTGAAAATGTACCAATGGTTCCCTATCTACGGTTTTTTGGTTTCTTTGACCAGCAGCAACAAGTTTTCACGCCCTCTAGTAAGCTTTTTGTGAGTACAATCACAAAAGTCATGGATCGGGGGTTGACTTTGTCCTGCATCTTGGTCATAACGGACCGTTTGTAAAAGATGCTGTTTGGACTGTTACTCCGCAGCCAAATATTTTTCTTCAAAGCGACTAATACTTTATTCCCACTGCATACACACGGTGTTTGCGGGACAGTAATTCCAACTTATCGCTTAAGTCGGTGCATAGAATGTGACGCTTTTGCGAGGAATATTCCGCATCGGATTGGTAAACCTATACCACTTTCGTGTTTGACATTTCTCAGTCCCATTTTTGGAGTGACCGCGCTGTAAGGGAATAACCTAGGAGTTAACGCTGGCCAACCAAAATACTACCGTGACAAGTAAAAAATGGGGATGAAAAGTTGGAAGAGCAACTAGTTGCAGATGGGTTGCTGAATATGTGTATAGATCTTTGTGTTCCAACTTGGATTAGTCTGACAACGTTTCGAGATCGGTTATTTTAGGTAACTAGGTAGAAAATCTACATTTTCACAGCAAACTATCTTCAAGTCCGTGAATGAATTTAGGCTTTCATTGCGTTGACGAATTGTGGTCAAATACGACCTGATTGGTTATCCCATTAGGCTAACTTTGCATGTTGTACTGGGGTTAACAAAAGTCCGAGAAATTTCATCACTCCGGTTTGATGCCAGAACCCGACTAAGGGAAAAAGGGGACTCTTGTTTCATGTGATCGTGAAGTTCCAGAGACTTTTTCTCTTTGATTTGTTCATTGTTAATTGTAGGGGATTTTAAAGTTTACGATTTATTCATCATTCGACAGCAACGTCCAACTCACCATTAGGAAGCCATGGAAGCATCGTACCACCGTTTTCCCTGGCTTATTAGGAGTCGTCAGCAGTGTACACGTCCACCGTACCCAAACTGAGAATCGAAAGATTAATGGTCGAACGTCTTATCCCAGTATGGGCACGGTAGACAGGCCCCGATGATGATTCTTGACAAGATCGGTAGGTTGAGCCCCGGTAACGTATAATGAACTACTTCGTGGTTCAGGTGCAAAAAAGCAATTCTTTCTCTATTCCTTTTAAGTAAACGGAAATACTACGCTACTAAATGTGACTATCCTCAGGACATCCAAATATGTTGGAAAAACCAGCATGAGCATGACAGTTGTCTTGTGTGCAGTTATTCTGCCTGTTTCTGATGTCACATTCTGAGATGTTGCAACACATTATATGTCAGGCAAGATTGAATGTGTCGGATAGTCTAACGTGATTTCTTAAATTCGTGTACAAGAGCTAAGCAAACAAATGATCGAGTATGTGTACGGACCCAATGGTGAAACCAGTCAAAACACTACGTGCGTTACGCGGGTCAATAGCGATGCGGGAAAAATAGGAATCCAAATTTAGTTGGGGGAACACAAACTAATCGTTTCATGAAGGATATTAACACGCTAACTCCAGGTCAACTAATATCTGTCCCTGCGTTCGCAAAATGAGATAGACGATGCTAATTGTCAAAACACTTGGGAAGCATTGCACCTAATGGAAATAGTGTCAACGAGATTTCTCAATTTCAGTTTGCTAACGCAAAAAGAAATCAACAGTTGACTGTCGTTCGTTCGTATTCCGGTTAGGTACTGACAACCCGGTTACTTCGTACGGTGTCTGAATTTCACCTCAAGCTCACAATCAACTTCTTCCCGTGTTTCATGAACTTCGTTGATTACTTAATGGCCTGTCTGATTTCAGTATCTCACCTGTGCAGACATGCGGTCATACCTTTGCATGACTCAAGCGCAGGCGGTGAAGTAATCGCGTGTGAATAAGAAAACCTATTCCTTTCATACCCGACATAAAATAATTCGTGGTATTGGAGAATTTACCAGCAGAGAAGAAGTTGAAACATCAGAAGGCAAAACGTTTTTATACCGTTTCCTCAAAATTACCCTTGAGAACCAGACCACCGAATTTCTCAGTGATTAATTTTTACAAATCTAGGATGCAAATGACTTTAGAAATAGCATTTTCCTTTAGTGCAACTAGTTCCGTATTCTGGGGATGAAAAAACTTAACTAGTTTCTCCCTCAACCTACTAGAACTTAGTTTTTTGTCTCACACCACAACACGTTCAACTGATTTTACAATCGCATTCAGGCAACCGTAATGCCTACCCCATAGGTCAACGGTTAATCCAACCGTCTGAACGATAGTATAGATATGTTTTGGATGTATTTTGCACCTTCGAAATAGAAAATGGTGTTACAGGACTAAGCTGGCACCAATTCGAACCTCGTCATTTCAGGCTAATAACTGGGACAAGGACATAGATTTAGTTGGCTGGATAGTTGTCCTCACGTGATTATCGCATGTCGGATGAAGCCTCTTCGCGCATACAGAAAGTTCGACTGGCATTCACCAGGTTGAAACAATTGGGTTGACGGCGTGACGTTCGATTATCGTTTGTAAGTCAAACGTGTGCAGAAACAGTAGGGTCCGTGCTGCCATACGGCACAAAAGTATGTTGTTCACTTTCGGTATCTGAACATGACACGGTAACCGATCGTTACAAATAAACATTGGACTGGGTCGTGTAGGTCAGTTTAAACTACCGGGTTGGGGTCTACGAAATCCGCGAAGGCGATAGCCAGAGTCAATAGGTGATGTACATCAACGCCGGATATCAGGAATTTTTCTAAATGATTGTTAACCTTGTTATTTTGTTGTGTATATTTCAATATTTTTCGTTTCTCTATTTTTATCTTTTGAGTAGATAATGTTGTAAGGGAGCGACCACAAGCAAAGCATGTTGGTCCAAGGCAAACGGTTGTGAAAAAAATTGAGCTTATCATACCCCAAGGGTACTTATGTGGTGACGTCCTTTTCAGAATCTTGGAATCAATTAACCGCGTAATCAAAGAGCGAACTGGGCTATTCAAATATGCCTAGTACAAATGAGTGAGACGAATACATCACCTTCAACCGTGACGAGCATTTTTATTCCCTCACCCTATTAATCTTCAAATGTTCCGTCTATTTGTGCTAGACTGAAGAATAACGCAATAAAATAAGAACAATTCATGGTTTCAAGGCTGATAGGCTAGAGTAAAAATATATTTGCCAAAACATTCAGCCAATACTACCAGACATGCGTCTCGTTGTCTAAGCATGTACAAAAATTCGGTTTTACGGAGCTTTTTTTGTACAATAGTGTGTGTACAGCCTACTGTTGGTCCCGTGAAACAGTAGGGGAAATTCCTGCCAAAATTGGGTCTGAATTGAAAGGAGCCTTGGGAAGAGAAATGTAAGTGACAAAAGGAACGCAAAGGTACCAAACTGCCACAGGCAAAATGAACAGTGGATAGACAGAAAGTGGGTGGGTTGGGGGCAAGGAGGTTTCGTGCTCTCATCTGTTCACTCCACTGGACCAGTCCTTCGAGCTCGTAATTGATCACCCCGTCATACGTCCTATTAGATAACTTAATATTTGGCAAGATCTGGTAGGAATAGGTTCAGATTAAGGAAAAAAATGTTCTTACAAATGGGAATAACCCGTCTCATGATATTCATTTCTACCCAGAAGGAATTCGGCTGCTTATTGGTCGATTTCGACATTCGTAGACGGACGTGTAGAGCGAGTGTGCATCGGCCGCAATCGCGTAGCAAAGTGTCAACAAATGCCGTCGATACTCTTCCAGCAAAGGACCACGGTTAATTGACAAATTCGCATCTTTGATTGTAGTTATCAGGTGGTACATGGACGCGTTTAGCTGACGTTCAGCCAAGAAGATCTAAATCAGAAGCAACGAGAGAATATGAATTTACTGAAGAGTGATAAATAGAAGTCTGCGTTTGAAAGAGGTCCAATGATGAGTATATATACATATATGATAGCAGGTTAGAGAATGCTGTTCTTCGTAGCTCAGGTTCAACAGGATGGCATTGGTTTGTTCGCTGAGCTGGGCAATTTGATTGCAAACGTTTCATCACCTATCGAGTTGACCTCGTCAGAGCTTTGATGTTGTGGCGAGCGTCTGGTTGCCGTCATCCTTCTAAATTTGTCACTTAGTCTTTTAGTCGATGTTGATTAGCTGCTCGTGGTGAGGTGGTAGGCTAGATGTGTTGCCCCGTTGCTTTGTTCACCTTCGTCTATTGTTGACATGTTGTGGGCTGAATCAGCGTCCGTCTCTACTGGCTTGTGTTGATTGGTCCTTCGATCGGATCGATAGGTATACGTGGTCCAGATCGACGTGTCTGTTTACCGATCTTTCCGAGGAGTGCCAAGCTTCGAGAAATTCTCTCGAATGCTTTGTTCTACCCTGGGCGACGACCCTCACGTTTTCGAAGTTGAACTTTTGACCCTCCCGGTCTTCGTGACCCGAAATTAGAGAGAGTGGATCATGCCTTTTTGTTCCCAGTTGGTGCTTATGGATCCGTGCCCCGAGTTTCTATCCGGTTTGTCCGGCGTACTGTTTATCACAGTCTTGCCAGTCGATTTGATAGACAACGTTAGTTCGATTCTTCTCAGCCGTCGGTTCTTCCGTCTTCGATAGAATTTTTCGTAGGTTTCTTGTTGGCTTGTGCGCCACTTCAATTCCATGGGACTTGAGTAATCATTTCAGAGAAATGCTTGATGTACGGCAAGACGGTTCGTGCTTTGGACTATTCGGCGATCGACTCTCGGTACTGTTTTTTATTGGCGCTTCGTCTGACGAAGCTTCGAATGTACCCGTTAGGCAGAAACAGTTGAAACAGATGGTTTTCTTTTTGTTTCCTTTGCTCCGCGGTGCTGCAGTGGGATTGTGCTCTTTCGAAAAGGGAAGACCATCCTGCCGGACATCAAACCAAAACTGTGGCTGCGCTACGTTGACGAACTTTTACTGTCATCAACAGAGTTTTCGAGGAAATCAAGTTCATCATGGAAACGGAACATGACAACAGTCTGCCATTTCTAGACGTGCTCGTCACAAGGACAAATACAGGCACTTTGGAAACATTCGTATACCGCAAAAGCATGCACACAGATCAAATCCTACAATTCCAAAGCAACCATCCAAGCTGCCACAAGAGAAGCTGCATCAAGACACTTTTCAAAAGAGCACAACCCCACTACTGACATGTAGTCAGCCTTTAAGAACAGAAGCGAAATCTCCTGAACGAGTTTTCTGAGAGCATGGAAGACCACCGTTCCGTCGCGATGACCAACAATTTCAAGCTAAGTGCCCGAGATCTGCTTGGGTGAACACGACAAGCCACAGTGAACACTGAGCTATCTCTTAGTATACGTCTGGTTTCTATTTATGGTTTTTGACGCTGTAAATGGATGTATCTTCATGATCTAAATAGTGGGATGGTTGATGTCCAATGTTGTCTTTCGAAATTTGTTTTCTCTCTGGATCGTCTTGAAGAGCCTCACCGTCTTATACTCGTCCGACCCATTACAATTTACTTCCGGTTAATCAGATAGCCGATCTCTGTTTTGTCGCTTTAAACGCCTAATTGCATGGGCTAGATGGAGTATTCACTAAAGGCATGTCTCACTAAGTTGTGTTCTGATATGAAAATGTACGTATCGTAAACTAGAAACTGAAAATAGTTCACAATGGAGTAAAGAAATAACTGTTTTGGTGTCGCAGAAAAGTCCTTGGTACAGAAAGGAATACGAGGAAACAGGTTAATTAGATCAAATCATGAGGCATGTTCGTGTCCTCCAAAACATGATATCAGTTGATGGAAGAATGGAACATTTCATACCCTAAAGATTTCTTAACGTACCTCGTTGTCCATATGGTTCTCTCCAAACTCTGCCTCGACTGAAGAAAACAAGTCCCGTACGGATGCGCCAATGCTCTGAAAGCAGGATAACAAATAAGGTGTTTTGTGACTTCATTGCAGGCAATACAAACTTTGACTAGATTGTATTTTTTCTTAGGTTTTAGTCTTATTTTAAGCTTCTAATTTATTCTATAGCGACAGTCGTGTTGTGCAATCCGTTGTTCAATGAAATATATTCAGCGTTTATTTCGTTATTATTCATTAAAGTTGCAGATAAATAATCCTAAGGGGATTATGCATTGTCAAGTGACAAAAATGAATAAGATGACGCGAACCGGGAGCCATAAATGTCCTTTATTATGGCGCAATTTAATTTTTTCTTTCTGATCATATTTTCAAATCTGCTTTCCCATCACACTGTTCTCTCCCATTGGTTAGCTTGTACATGAACTCCTGTGAAAGCACTTGCTTGTCTTTTAATCAAGGTAGTTAAATGAACCCTTCAAATCGTAGACTGTGAGATAGTGCAAATCAATTTTGCGTTCGAGTAGCTTATTTAAACAAACAAATTTTCAAGGCTGACTAGAGAGCACCCGTCAGTAGTAATCAAGTCTTGTTTAAATCTGATCAACTTTGTCCCAAAGTGGGCTCCATTGTCCCATTCGTTATGCATAGTATGGTTAAATCATCTAAACCAATTTAAATCGCATTTCAAACCTTACTACATGCATACATGTGAACAGGAAAAATTCCCTAAGCTTTTGGCCGACTAGATAAGATGAACGAACCCCATTTCATTCGAACTGGCGTTATTCATGCCATCAACTCCAGATTATAACCTGATACAAATAAGAAACTATTTGTCTTGCATTACTCAGAGGAGAGTACAGAAAAACTCAACCTATGAATCTCCTCGACAAAGTGGACATGGCTGCCAACCATTAATTACCTCCAAATTGCTGAGATGTTGGTGTTCATGTGGCGTCGGCTCGTTGAAAATGTAACCAGAATTTTCTTTGGCAAACACCTTTATAAGCATTTCGCCCTAAGATGCACCAGCACAAAAACACCACATTTCTTATTTGTTTTCATTCTTTTAAGTAATGGATGATTTTTGACTGGTACGAAAGCTCGAAGTTGTCCGTATTTGTCTGATGATTCCATGTTCCACTTGAGAACGGCGTTTATTGATGGCTGTAAGTTTGAAATTCGCTTTCGGTTCCCATCCTCCTTATTGGAAACAGTTGTGGTGTACAAGTTTCTTTCTGTGCGTTTCAGTCGGTCATAGCACCAAATGTGACGGAGATTTTTAGGATTGAGATTGGTAAACTTGTGAATGATGCAACCAAACGCCTCCGCCATACTTAATATCGAAACCCATGGTTACTGTTATTTGTGACAGTAGTTGTTCAAAAAAGTTGATAATCGAGTGTTCTAATCACATGTCACTCGCATATTGAAAACATCAGCGAAAACATTTTGGTTTGCACGAAATTCACCTTGACTAACAGAGGATATTTCTCCACTGGGGCCACAGCTAACTGCTGGCTAGCAAGGCGTACAGTCTTGACAACTTGAACAGTGGACAAATACACCCGATCATTGTTTGTTTCCATAAATTCTTCGTAGATGAGGGAGTCGGGCTGTCCGTCTGTTGGTGCATGACTGGTGGTGTTTCTATCCCGTGTCTCTGTCCAACACGTTCGACCGTTGCTTTGTGTATGGCTGTTGTCAAGACCAGGTCGGTTATTCACATTGTCTTCGAATGAGCATCGCCGGTGACTCGATTTGCGAGATACACCTGTAAATCAGGAATCCTATGAACTTAGGACCCTTTGGTTGCATCAAAATAATGGTAACTTTTGTCGGTAAAATAACGTGCAATCCACATTAATTATTCTTCTGAGCAAAGAAAGATAGATCGTACAATGAGCGTTATTTTTACCCCATAGAATTGAAAGAATGAGTTACAAAGTAAGCAAGTGAATTATATTGACTGCCCAGCTGATTTGTAACCTGGGAACTATTTGAGATTCCATTTGGAATTGTAATGAGACGACATCCTACAAAATCGAAGTGCAGCCATCAAGAAGATTCTTCAGACAATAAGAGATGGCCTGGTTCCTGTGGACTCGGCAAGTAGTACACCCAGTTGAGAAAACACTGCTCATGGACAGTAAACCATAAATATACATATATATGCAGATGTACATATGTATTTAATAATGCTTGTCGTCTGCTGCTTAAACCTTAAGTGCGTATAACGACAGATCTGCATGCACACCGTCATTTTCACATCAGATAAAAACGTTTGCGGATATTTGACCCTACACTATTGCCATCAACGAAAACTTCACATTGTATCCAGTAAAAGTTGGTTTTGGTCTGGCAAACAATAAACCGAGGTTTTAAGTTTATAGCACTATTTGTTTATGTAGTTTTTAATTATTAGTTACTCTGTTTTCTGAAAAGATTTCGTTAATAGATTGATAAGTTTGCAAATCCCAGATCTAAACTCTTGTCTGGAGTGATAAATCACGCCTAGCCTGTGGCAACTTAAATGCATTTGGTGCTCTTGATGTCAAGAATCCATTGAGAAACTTCCATTTATAAGCTGAGGAACTCGAACTTATAATATGACGAAAGCGTAATCACAGTGAGACGAGTTTCCTCGAGAAAAGCTGCGTACTAAACGCATCTCGCACAGAAGTACTCATAATGCGTACGTTGCTAACCGATAACGAGTATGCGTACCACGAAAAATCGGTGCTTTATGCGGTCAATCCGATAATTACGAACCAAAAATCAAAAGCAACTTTGGTTTACTAAGATCACCGAAGCTTTACGAGACAATGTTAAGGACGATGCACCTCGCAAAGCTGAAGAAATTAGCGTTGACTGCTGCAGTGTTTAACCGCGAGCTACTCATAAGTAGCCTATTGATTTTCACGCAATAAGACCATTAGCACAATTGAATTGTTTAACAGCAATACACGTCTGGTTCGAGCGAAGCATCTTGATAGTCCTTAATTAATTTTTGTGTTGGGGATGATTTAGGACTCAGCTGTGCATAAAACCACAAACTCAGCCGATCGCTCATACCAAACACTTAGTCTGTGGACCGAAAAATGCACCCGAAAAAAATATATATTCACCAAGTGTGAGTAGGAATCATTGAATGTACTTTGCTGACTCGTTCGTTTCCTTTAACTGATCGAGGTAATATTCAAAATTTTTACAACGATGGCAAATTTGACAATCGCAAAAGGGACTTACGTTCGTTTGATCTCGGTGACGATGGCTTGAATGTCAAATTGTTTTTCGCAAGAAAGAAGAACAAGACAGTGATTTGCTTTCACTTGGAAACGGGTTTAATGTAATTTTTCAAGTAATCCATAAATAGTTGAGTAGTGCTTCGAATATATTTCACAAAGGTAGTAAATAACTAACATGTTGATAAGAAGAGAAAAACGGTACTGATGCCTCTCTACCCGTAGCTAGTGTGGAGCGAGAATTAGAATGAATTTCCAAGAATAAAAACAAGTTTTCGGATAAAATGTCCGTTGCAAAAGGTCGCTCCAAAAAGTAAAGATCAGATCAGGTCCCGTCTTGTCTATCCCATCCGTACATTCTATGCAGAACATAAATTATGCGCGAATGGCCAACTGGCTATAGAGTTTACTGGTCGCCAGTGTTTACCCTTGCATGAATATCCAGGTAGTATTCGGGTGGTCGATTTATTTCACAGGGACGATAAGCGCAAGTCCACTTGATCAGTGATACTGTCAGTCATGTTATAACCATTAGGGTAGTGTTTAAATACGGTTTTTAATAAACTTCGCTGAACACGCTCAATATAGACTGACCTTGAGTGAATGGTGGTCAAAGATCACTTGACGCTTGGGGGAAGTATCCCGATGCAGCGGACTTTGTTCCGAAGTGGTCAGATTTGTATATCCGGATAGGTCAGTCTCCAGGTGGGTAGTGTGGGTTCGACAACGTTCCTATTCAAATAAGAAAAAAAATACGGTGGAAGCGTTCATCTGACAAAGAATGGTACGTGGTTATGTTGTACTGAGTGCTCTTTTTTCTTCGAGCGTTAGTTTCTGGTTGGTTTTTGCCCAGAAAATGGGCACCTGATAAAAGCCAGAAAAAATCAGGGATCAAATACGGTACCACATATTCCACATTCTGCACCGCGTCCGGAACTGTGATGTTTCTCCTTACAAGTGCGAAAACTCAGGCGGTTTCGAACGTCACTGATGATCACTATTGAATCCGCCTGTTGTGATTTTACATTTTTCCTTTTTTTACATTGTCGCCTGTGAATACTCTTCGTTTATCTTGACAAAACTTCAAAATGCTTTACCATAGTTGACTTGTATTCGGTCATTTCACTTTTGTTCTTCCGAATGAACTCGTTGGCCTGCACATGGTAAGTGCTAATCATCCTCAGGTCACAGGAACCTTTGGGATCAAACTCACTTTTATGAAGTGGCTCACCACTTTGTCTTTCGCATTTAAGAACCCCACGCAAATTTCGGCACATTACTTGAAGAAAATACTCTTTTCCTAAAAGATCGCTTTCACATTGCCTCAAACAGATTTGATTTCCTCTGATTACTGGCTCCCGATCCAGTCCTTTCCCTTAAATTCCACTGGCATCCTTTCACGCTAGAGACCGAACGGCGTCGAAGTGGCTATTCGAAGTAGCAAGATGCATGCAATTGAACACCTAACTAGAAACTGGCGCACTGCAACGGAATTTAATTGACACATGGTAACACTTGGGTGAAAATGTTATCTGGAAAAGGTCCTGCGCTAAAAAATACAAATTCGGTCAGTAAATTGGCATAAAATTCTCGGATTCTGGCCCCGTAGATGACTTTTCCATCCGGATAAAATCAACAAATTCATCTACCGCATAGCAGTTCCAATCACGGAATCTAGTAAGTGGTGCGTGATCTGGGAAATACGAAACTTCGTCTAACTGTCCGCAATTCGTTCCTAATTTTCTTGCGACAAGCTGAATAACGTAGGTCTGGTGCTTTAAGTTTAGTATCAGTTGGTCAAGTATGGTGAGCCAGTTCTTTCCGTATCCGAAAGAACCTCTTACATAGACTAGAGATCATCTGTAGGTAAACTACGATGAAAAACTGTCCTCGGAAGTCTGCTGCTAATTGTAGCACCTTGATTTTATCCTAGAATTCAGCGTACCGTTGTCAAATGAGTATGAAATGGAGATGCGCCAACCGAGAGTCCTTCAATCCTTCCTCCAGAAAAACGATAAGCGAACCATAAAAGAATCAACAGCAGAAAGCTAACCTTTCTCAGCGGCCGCCTCTTTGTGTATGGAGTCAGATGTTTATTTGCACTGGAGTGTTAGTCAGCTTATTTGAACGTCATCCACTGCGAATGTAGTATTTGGCCATGTCATTAGCAGTTCGGACTCTCGCAGCAACATCCGTTTCAAATCCGAAATGTTAAATATTGCTTCTGTCATTATTCTTCTGTTTGGTGGTTGATTTACGTAGAACCGAGAGAAATGCTGATCGGAAAGTGAAAGAACCGCGTTTGGAAGCGAAGTCCCAACCGCAGTGGCCAAGTGACAAATATCTTGCCGCATGAGAGGAAGAGTTTTGAGTTTGAGTACCTTTGCCGCCGCTAGTCACATTCTTAATCGATACCGTTTCAACGATCATAGCCCCCTTGCAAAAGCGCATTGCTGTAAATGAAAAATCTAAATAACTACGAACAATCTAATATGAAACGAATTGAAAATGTCTCACCTCAGGTAAATCGCTAATATAAGTACAAAAAAGCTTCGCAGCCAACTTCGAAAGTAAACGATTATATTTCGAGCTGAAAAAGATAGGCCTGAAGACGAACGGCTAACCAGTGTCAATTTAACAAGTGATTCGCTAAATGATCGTACTACAAATCATGAATTGTCACTTTACAGTGTACAAAAATTCGCATTTTGCAAAAAAATAAATCCTACAATGACGGGCAATTTTTAAAACTAAAACAAACCCCGTTTGAGTTTGTTAATCACACCACATGATCTCGAACCGGGAAAAGGGATTTGTGATGTCTTATCCCTCTCTCCGACAGTCTACTGAGAATGGAATGGATAGTTTTGCCATTCAGGACTTACCGGTGAAAGCTGACGATTAGAATGATGCTGATGTCGGTTATTTCCTGCGCACCTTGACCTAGAACTACTCACTGTGTTCCCAGCAGATTCAGGTCGCATATCACTTGCGTCTGTTAGACCTCGAGTGTGCTTTTTCTGTACTCCGTTATCCAGATGGAAATCGGGTGTGGTATCATACCTTGCGCTATCACTATCACTTCCACCATTAACACCAATATCATTCCCACCATCACCGCCAATGGGTGTCTCCAATTCCGTAACCTCTTCCCAGCGGCTACGAACGGAGGGCAGCTTTGAACTGGAACTGTTATCGTGATGTGGTAGAGCATTCTGTGCGACCTTAGTCCGATCAGCCGTAGAATGCTGATGATTTGTGCGGGACTTGCAAGTGGGAGATGTCTTACCGGAATTGTGATGGTGGGAATTTGTTTGACCACGATCCGGAATGAAATGCTAGACGAAAAATTGATGGAAATGGTGGTGACTGTGTGTGCCCCACAGTAAAATTTATAATATGCTTTGAGTGCGATATAAAAGAAAAACAGAATCAGAACCCTATTAAGAGAGAATTAAAGTCGAAAGTGACGCGAAGTTTTCTACTTAGTTCCAATATCAAGAACGCTTCTATTGCATATACTGAAATCGAGATTATTAGAAAGCAGACAACGAAACGTACCTTAGCTTCAGGATTGGTTGGTGATCCTGCCTTTTCTGTTCGAAAGTGAAGAGCAAAACGGTAAGGCTGATTATAGACAGAATAAAACTGAGTTAGAACACTTTTAGATCGATAACCTGCACAAGATTTTTTATTTTATGCGACCATTGGAAATATGTATTATCTTTGTAGCCAAATTGCTCGGTTTTAGCCAGAACACTGATCCAACTTTAAATCCTCCTCTGAGAATCATGGTTAAAAGAAAACTAAGGTCAATGGCGAAACAGCCGGTTAGCATTGGCTAAGTGATTGAGTTTACCAAGGTGCTTCTAATAGTTGAAGTCCATCCATCGAACACCAGAATCTGAGTGGCTTACGATTTCGCTGGGTTTACTATTGTCCTTGGTTAAATACAAGAGTGCTAGCTCTATCCTTGAGTCAGAATAGGGGGTGTCAACGTGCGACTGATCCCACGTGACCAAAACATATCCCTTGGTTAAGTCATTGCTGCCTGTACTTTGGAAACGACCAAACTCGAGGAAGCATGAGGATGATTATTTTGACGAGTGAGTTGTGGTAACCCTCACAACATCCATACATGACAAACAACCGGTACGGTGCAATCATTTACACCATTCGGTCCTGTTGTTCCCAAATCGCATTATTTTACCTTCAACAAAACGTGCACAGTTTCGATTTATGGTCGGACATATCAGTTTCTATTTACTGTCAGTGACCACTACTTACAAGATAAAGTAGGGTTTAAATATCTTGCTATCATTGTAACAAAAGTGTTTCAATCTACTTCCCTATCCTGCGTGCATTTAAAAAAGTTCATTTGAAAAAATTCCATGAACTCGGGAAAGATGGAGTGTCGCAGTTTCAGAAACAGTGTTATTTATGGTTTAATCTGAGCCAATACGTATGCAAGAATTATCTGGTTCTAATTTGATCGTGAGCAAATAGCACGGAACATCGTTGGTTCCCTTACGGTTTGAAAGCCTTTATCAACGGTCATTTTTATTCACGGACAAAAACTGTGCATTTGACTAAAAAACATGCCTAAATTTATCATCCTGTGACCATTTTAATGTGCATTAGCAGTGATATGAGTGAACCCTTTCCCTTGTATATCTCATCAATTACGTGATCGTCATGAAACTATAGAAAAAGAAATGTGATGCACATGAGAAGTGGAATTCTCAGCGAACTAGAAAGAGTATCTAAACTGATGGGGACGGAGAAGCAGAACATCAGATAGTGTCATGAATATGCATTACGTAATAGTAGCGATGGCAGTAGTAGTACCAATAGACTTTTGTAGTAGTAGCAATAGTAGTAGTAGTAGTAGTAGTAGTAGTAGTAGTAGTCTGTGAGAGGAGATGGACGATTAGTGGCTATCTCTTGAGCAAAATATTTGTGGGCTGCACATTTATAGGATGATCAAAATGAAAAGCATGGAATTTATATTGGTGCACATGACAAGGCTCGTTAGATCGGTTTTTTGCTTCCGGTATTTTAGTGTCCATAACTAGAAACCGAGTGTCGATGCCCCTTAGATCAGCTCCGAACATCACAGAACACGTCTTCAAAAAAGGAATGGATCGTCTCTAAACTTTCATGATAAAAACGCAACTGCATGGCGATTACTCGTATAACTTTGCATCGAATAAGACTATTCAGATATTTCGAAGAGAAAAAAAGTTGGGTAAATCTTGGAGCCCTCAAATAGAAGCCCAAGTGTGATATTCATAAATGATCACTGGAAAATCGTGGGCTGATCGGGGTGTTTCATCTATTAAGTAGCTAAGACTGAAAGATCTAAATCACTTAAACTGACGATCTATTGGAAAGGTCCATTAGATAATAAGCAGTTTGAAAATCATGGACCGCGAGAGTGACCAGTAGATATGGCCATTCATTAATGACCGATAGTGGAGTTACATGCTGGCAGAAAACTACGAATGTCAAGAACAAAACGGTTTTCTGTTTTACTGCGCTCTTTTCTTGGATCATCCAGTTACGCTACAATCAACCCTCTGCCAAATATCTTCCGTCACACCAGCTGCGAACATTTCAACGAATGCCACGAGCAAAACACTTTCAAATAACATTTTCCGTAAGGCATTTTGGTGTTAATTAAAAGACTGGCTTCCCAATACTTTCACATTTTGATATCACATTATATTGGGATAATCGGAATTTTTATGGCTTCTACTTCCACATTTGTCATCCTGTTGTTATTTTTTACGCTCACACAATCCCCGCAACAAAAACATCACTGTTAGCCAAAGAATAGATTTGATAAACACGGAATACAAAGTGGTCAGCAAATTGGACAAAAGCTGTTAAGACTGAATAATCACGAAGGTCTCATGCCCATGCAACCCATCCGCAAAGTTGGAGGATACAGAAAAACGTAAACCGTCATGGAAAACAAAGCTCTCAATCTTAAATTTTTCAAAAAATTGCAGGTCTACTAATCCCATAGTTACTGATAATAGCTCTTCATACGAGGCCCATTATAAATTTGTGCTTCAGATATTTGAAAGGAGCTACGTTCTCTTGATTCAAGAAAGTTCTCGGGATCACTGGCCTCGGCTCCTTAGTTCTCAGGGGCTTTGTGGCCACGATTTTGCTTCTTTTCCTTGGCATGAAAGTTAAGAAATTTCTGCCTTCTGGAATATTGCTTTCATTACCCTTGTTCTTACGATGACCTATTCAAGATTCTGTCGCATTGCCTGCACTTCATTTGACTTGACACACTGTGAGAAACTAGTCATGTTTTTCCTAAATGTTTCTTATCTCTGCTAGACAGTTTAGTGATACCCGTGTCACTCTAACACATTACATTCTGTCGCCACTCGATGAAAAAACAAACCAGTTAGGATTTACTTTTTTCGTTCAAATAACATTTTATTCGTGTCAATTTTCTCCGTTACATTTTCCTGGCAATTATTTGCATAACTGTTGATAATTCATCCGGTGGAATGAAACCAGCCCTTCTTCCGTTACCTCCACTCTTGATATCCCTTAGTATTACGTGCACAAACGAAATAGCTTTTGGCTTGCTTTACTCTTGTTACTTCTGTTTTTCGCACTTCGAAAGTAGCATCGCAGAAAGTTGGGAATGGCCAGTTTTAGTGGATTGTGCGTTTAATCTCCGGAGATTCGATGACACCATACACCCTCTTACAAAAGACACCATATAATCTGTTTTCAGTCATTTGAACTCGAGTTTTAATTGAACGATACAACTGATTAACCAAGGTCTACCAAGAAACAACACGATGGGATGAACAAACTCGTTTTCAGCTATTCGCAGCGATATCAATACACATCATTAAATGTGACTTACATTAGATGAGAGGGGAAACGATGGGTCAGACTTCTAATAGCCAAAACCTGTCCCCTATTTTATACGTGTGTAAATGTGGAACTTTAAGTATATGAAAGAAATCGCACTTGGAATTATCGGGTGGGTGACCGTGATCCGTAAGAGATTTGAGAAATCCATTTTATATCCATTATCGCATTTTGGTGTGACTTCGGACTGAAACCTTACCGGATCAGGACAATACGCCGTATTTTCACTAAAATCGGGCGCTTTTCAGGTATCGCGCCTGAAGTCCCATTACATACAGATAGACCCCGTCAAACGCTTTTTTCTTCATGCGCTCTCCTCTATTGGTTTTACGTTTCTCGTGTTGCTTTGGAACTTTTTTTCACAAAAAGACTAAAGTAAGTTTCAGATCCCTTAAGCGCTTATACTGTCGTAATATTATAATGATGCAGCCGTTCCCACAGGTTATCAATTTTCAGCAGGGTAGATCATGTATTACGCGATTTACAAAGACACTTAATATGTCTACTTACTCTATACATGAATAATCAACGAAGTGCATATTTTTTCCATCGTGCGTTCTAATGAGGTCAATTTTGAGAAACAATCAAGCTTACGGAGATTTTATCATGCTGTATTTCAAGCAAAGATTTTGAACAACCTCGAAGTTATAATTGGAAAACATGAGGAACGACGGTGTAGAAGATTGTAATGCTCCGCCAACCAAAGCACGAATTCCACTGTTTTCCACAGTGAGGATGTGTAACATAGCTACGTGAAAGATGAACACTCGCCCTACTTGGGATAGATGCACACAACATCGGATTGATTAGACAAAATTCCATTTTGGCGTTCCACCGAAGGCTTATTTTCCAGGCAAGGCATTTTCATCCAGAAACATTGGCTGCTCTAAATTCACTAAGGATGCGTAAGAAGTTTAAACGGTCTCCTAGTGTGACTCACGCGATCAGCCACTGCATGTCGAAAGGATCGCGTTCCAGGAGCACATCATGCTGATTTTGAAATGAGAAACATTAGTACTTCCAACGCAGGCGGATAAGTAAAACAGTAGGCGTCCGCGGCATTTTGGGTCTTGTTTGACGGTTCTGTTTCCATCTATATTTGTGTAGGCCGAATCCCAATTTTCGCCCATTCAACTGTGATCTCGCTATCGTAATAGCCCCCAAGTATCTTTAAAATGTTCTTACAATAAAAAACAAATTAGATTACAGTAATGAACAAAGAGGCTGGATGTGGATTAAATCAAATCACATGGGAGCCGAACACACATTTTCCTAGTTTTCAAGGTCATCGGCAAAAAGACGATCAATTCCAATTGTCAATAAAATCACAATGAATGTTATTCTTGGAATTGTTTTTTCACTCACCAGAATTCTGGTAGTCGGATTTGGCAACTTCTCGACTTTGCGCAGCAAGCTCTCTGTGTAACGGAACATGGTAATGGAATTGTGATCTTGCTGTATGAATTTACAACGCTTTTTATGCCTTCGTGTTCACCGACAACATAAAGTCACTATTTTACTCACAACCTGAGATGTATCAAATCCACATAAGAATGAAGATGTTTGTTGTTTCAGTGTCGCGTGACGCTTTGGTGACGTGTGAAACCAAGCACACATATTTTTGCTAGATTATGGCTCAAATGTGGTACATTAAAAATGATCGCGGACTGCAACCTTGGAATTTCTGTCAAAGACACCATACAGCCAAGAACGGCAACACGGTTGTATATTGTATGCAACAAATTCTCTCTTTTTGTCGTTTACAAAGGGATGTCCGTGGATAGATTTGAACCTAGAACGTCCAATTTTTTCATCCATCGTACGAATCACCTGAACATCTGCAGTAAAGCTGTTCGAAGGATGGCGCATTAGAGCCACCGCTTGTCTCCAGAAATCGTATGTTAGCTGCGAAGTGCCTAATCACCACATACTGTCAGTTACCTAAATAGCAAACTTAGGTGAACAGGGTTTCAGGTCGAAGTGATTACTGACAGCACATCGCTTCGAAAATATCAGCTGCTCATGCTTTATTTTCCTCTTGTACTTTGTTACAGCTGAAGGATAAATACAGGGTTACAAAACGGCTAATGCTCTGCGAACCTGCCTCATTTTAATGACAAGTTTTTAGTTCAATTGAGGTTTGTGTTTGACCGAATAAAGCAATAAGTTGCTTAGCTTTAATTTTATTAACTTTAAAAGTGCATTGGACTTTCTGTTTTGAGGATAGAGTTCGTCAATTCAACAGAGTAGGAGGCTATTGGATGTCTCTTTTACTCGGTGCTGTGCAATGAATGCTTGGATGCTAAGCAAAAACATTGTCAGGTTACACTTCTTACTAGTGTACAGTAATGCACAAAAACTGGCTTGACACCTATTGGGTGATATAAGTAGGCAGTGGTTATTTCACCAAATTACAAATATCGTGAAAAAGGCTGCCGCGCAAACATACCCTCTTGTCCTGTAAGTGGAGGGTTTATCTGTGCATTTCTGCTCCAAGAAATGAGAATTTTGGTTGAAATCGAAGCTTTTGTATCATAGACCTAGTCCAGAAATAGAGACGGTGATAATCCAAAACGACACACCGTCTCTGGTGAGATCTGCCGACTGCCTCGACTTTATACTAGATCTGGTTTTGATGAACCTATCAGGAACACTCAATGGCTTTGAGATAATCAGTCGCATCAGTGAATCTGAAACCGCGTTGCTATGGTGAGCGTAAACCGCTCAAATGTTCTATTGCCTAATTCGGTTGGCCACTGATTAATCAGACGGTTTCGTCTAGCGCCTTCTCGATCGATGCGACTTTTGCACTTCCGCCGTACTGCTGTAGATCCTTGTATAGTGTATCCGGTTTGACGATCTAATGACCAGTTCGTCTACAAAAGCTCAGTTCTAAACATTCGTGAACCGCAAATTAGTACTATAAAGGCATTCAAAAGTGAAAACCCCTATTGCTGTGATCTTCTTTCTCAAATGCAGTAATTATATCGGATGAAGTGGAACTGTTCCTACGCATACGTCTCCCTTATAGGCCATTGTCGATGAATGCGATGCCTGTAGCCGAAGCCAGTCTATATGCGGACAGTTTTGTTAAATGAGTACTTAAAAACATATCTGAAACGTCTCTTCGTTAGCACGTCAGCAGCAACGACATACGCCGATGACAAATTCAATTCCCTGCTTGAAATATTACGTGGTGCATCTTAATTCTGTTACAATTTGGAAATTATTCGGGAAACAGATCTCACAAAATGGATACCATTTGATTTATTCCCTGATTCTGGTTATCCTAAAGCCGCTTCACATCTGTGAATCCTGGCGTAGAGAAAACGAAAAACCTTTTTCACTTAGTACAATGTTGCAGCAAAAATGCGCTTAGGCGAGGGTAGGGCTGTCGTCTATGTGCTTCATCAAAGGAGTGACTATTAGCTATCATTCAATTTTGACAAAATTCGTGAGAAGTTGCCCTATGCCTGCTCAGTTTGGACGGCTAACCATGGATGCTCGACTGAAGTATTTTAACACCAGCGTGACCTCGCAGTTTAATTGACAGAGCACGCGTGCTGCAAATGCGTGGGTTGCTTACACGCGTGGATTCAGATTCTCCCGATGTCTAAGGCTTGCCGCGGTTGGATCAATCCTACAGTTGGAGCCTTTGGTTCTCTCATCAGGATGGGGTGAGTGAAAAGAAAGTGCTGGGGGCTAAGGGATCTTAATATGTTCTTCCACACATTCTAACGAGTCGGGAAATAGGATCTGTTCGTTTTCTGTGCTGATCGATAGCGGGAACCGCTGCATTGAAAACAACGAGACGAATAATATCCCGTGTTGGAAAAACTATTCACAAGCAAACAATTGGAAAATTTTAGAAATTTTCTGATTATATCACTGCATTGGTTCCAGTGTTTCTAGTCATGTGAATCGCTCGTAGTGAAGGTTAAACCAGTTTTTGTTATATTTCAGTGATATCAACCTTTTCATGTTTGCTTCAGGAAAACCATAATCCTTTTGTTATTCAAACTTGGAAACGCTTATCCTGTTTTGGTTTTTGCACACGTGTCAATTTCGGAGATAGCATTATTCAGTTCGGTAAGCAGGTCGAAATCCAATTTGAATCCCACAACAAAATCTGTCGGGACAAATTAAAAGCATTTTGTGTCAGCAAAAAGTTGCTGGAATTGGTATCATGCCCCTTTGACGGGCAGGACGCAGGTTACCCGGTTAATTTTGAACACGAGCAGTGATGGCTGTTGCTGAGAGCGACATATGAACATGTTCAACTATATGATTCTCACTGATGGTGGATGCACAATGATGATTGTAACTAAGGGGGAAACCTCGAATCTAGAGCATCCCAAGGAAGGTCCTTTTGTTTGAAGTTTTTTCAACGTGAAAGCAGCCCGGCTGTAAATAAGAGATTACTCAAGCTAATGGGAACATCGGCTGACTGGAAATATTTCCCATCTCGCTGTTCTAATATTTTAAAGAATTTCAGATAAAACATTGCATGGCTCATCGTCCCTCTATTACAGTCCAAAATACATTTGGTTCTAATTATATCAAGATCCTGTTACAACTCACTGATTGAGGTTACTTATGAACGAATGCGTCGAATATGGCAAAATCAAGCAACTCGATTTGATTCCGATAAAATCAAAGTAACTGATTTCCCAGTTCCGTTATATCGCTCCAGAGTTTAGTCCCTATTTACCCACATAGCTGCAATTATACGTTTGGCACCGGGTCTAAGACCAAAGGCTTTGACAGTTTTGGCTCATCTATCTGACTCAATGTTGCTTGACCGACCTGAAATTTCACAAACGGCAATAGCACGCTTGTATGAACACGTGGAACTGTCAACTTCATGTGTGGGAAAACAGCTGACTCGACAAGTGATTATTAATTTCTGAAGTTGCAAAAATCAAGAATTCTGTGGGGAAGGGAAGCAAACGTGTCAATTAAGCTTACTACAGCGATGATGAAGCAGTTTAGGTGCTGAAGTAAGCATTTTACATGCAACAAAAACACGATTGGATTTTATCTTCCGCCTAGTTTCGGGCAACGTAGTGGTGGCACAAGAGACAACAGTCATGTTCAGTCTATATCCATATGTCAATGTTTCATCGGTCCTAAACTGTATCTCAAGATGCCATATATACGGATCGTGATACAAGTCTGAGTATGTTTACAGACGCATTTTAATTGTGCATCAAAATGACTTCAACACAAGCGGTGGCTCCTAATTGTCAGGGGGCAAATCTTGAATTTGTGTATGTCATTCTCTTCACTCTCTGCGCTGGTGGAAACGACCGCATCATTTACTGGCCAAATTCATCAGACAAAACGTTTGGAATTAGGCATAAAACTTAGAAGTTTTTCAAGGCATCGATTATAAATTTCCCAAAGTTTTCAGCCCAAAGAGTGATGAGACAAAAAACCCATTGGTTTTGGAAACCGGTGTCTTGCTAATGTTTTTCTGCAGGTCACGAGGCTGACTGTTCGGTAGAAAACACTTCGTTCGCAGTCAAAACAACATCGGCACCGTCTAGATTTAATTCACCGAAGTCTTCTGCTTTTAGAAATTATTAGGAAGGGCAAACGAAGTGAGCTATCAATCACGGGTTCCTAGTGGTTAACTGGACTCTCAGTGCCTTACAGGTTAGACTTTTGATCAATAACCGTTGATGGGGTCCGATAAGAAAACCTTTTACTTCAGTTTGGCCAACTGTATCATTTCGAAAAGTGAAATCAAATCTCCCGCTACTGAAAACTATCAAGCAGCAAAGCTGTGTGTGGTAAAGCGTAATGTCTTCGCCTCCTGCAGAGATCGTCCTTACCCTAGTATTCAATGGTCTTTAGCCTGCAACATCCAGTGACGTAGACGGACGCCGTATCATGTAATATTTACGTTCGACGAGTCATTAAGAATCGGCCCGGCTAACGGAATAGCAAATGAGTTCAACTCGCAATCGTTCATCCCAGTTGCCCATCCCAGTCTCGACGTGACAGATACGCATCGCTGATGACTTCTAAAAAGCCAGGTGAAACAGCTTTACAGTGCTTCCATGACTTTCAATGGTAAGCTGGATGTTGACGCTACGTGACCAATCATTTGCAACTCTCAGCCCATCTCCTATCACTGAAAACTATCAAGCCAGCTGACTAACTATGGATCCCGAATGATAACCGTTAATGTAGAGGTTGAAACCAGAAGAGTTGATGCACGTGTGAAAAATCTTGAGGCATATTTTCTTTTTTCTTTCTCCTTTAACATTTGTCGCCTTCCCCATGAACCCGACGTCACAAGATGTGTACACAGATTTATGTGATATATGCATGTACCGGACGGAAGGTTTAGTTGGAACTGGATATTGTTTTCGTTGCTTTTTAGCATCTGATTTCGCTTCTCTCAAGCGGGTACTACCAAAGCATAAACACGCCTAAAGCTTGGACGGGATTCAGGTTAGGGTTAAAATCATATCAACATCAATCGGTTTTCATATGTGGATTGGTACAGCAATCGTCAAATCCGACAAACCAACGCATGGCATTCAGTGACCGGTATTTGGCTTCCGCTTTCCCTTGAATGAATCCAATGCCCTACGACTAAGTTTAACCACCTTGATTCGATTTTCGGTTGACCAATGACAGATTCTAATTGAAGATTTTAATAATGTTTCCTTTTAGTTCCTATTATTTTTCGACTCTAGTGACCAAAATAGCTTCCGACCTGCGAGAAATGACAGCAAAATAAATCCGTGGTTTTTCATTCGGCCACTGATGACCGCTGTTCCACCTGAGACCAGTCATACGTCAGGATGGAACATTCACCTCCCCCTCCACCTCGAAAACATGACCTGTCAGTGAGAGTATGCTAGTCGAACCAACGTTTACCTGAGCCTGATACAGCTCTCATTGGCTATCGGTGATTACGCGATGATGGATCGGTCTAGATGACTCGCAGTCAATTGGAAGGCGTGGATGAAACCCGGCCGGGACAGGCAACTGGCGAGTACGGATGGCAAGACCAAATCAAGATCTTGTTAACTCATTGGTTGCCAGCTTTCAACCTAGCACAGGGCCTGATTGGAACGCTAAAGTGCAGCTTTGCAGACCGAGAACATCACGTCATGAGTTGTGTTAACCATTCAAGACAAAAAAACAAGAACCTAATCAAGTGAAATGCCTCAAACGAGAAACACCAAGACACACGAGACCTGGACAACCGGTGTAATGTCGCCAGTCACACAGACTCAAATAGCCAGGCGAAATAGCCCATAAACATGTATTTTTCATGTAATATAACAAGATTTCACGTCGATTCATCTCGTTTGTTCTCGCTTGAGCTAGTGAGGACATGCTAGTGATCTAGAGGCAGGATCCACAGGCGAATGGACATTCGGAAAAGTAACTAAGCTATACGCAACAGCGTCTAAATATCGTTGGCCTCCGAATTTAAGCACATTCTAATTGTACATCGGCAAATTCAGCTTGTGTTCTAATCAGCGCGGAAACAGACATCAGAGGAGATTGTAGGTCTCCCAATGTGTGATTGAAATGGCCACCTTATTTCTCACTTCGACTTGTACTCGATTCAAACGAAAGATTGTTCTTATCCATCTTTTCCCAACCTCCAAAGGGCTGCAACGAACAGCGCGATAGGAAGAATTCCAATTTGATACAAAGGGTAATTTTAATAAGACTATTGGTTACCTTTGCAGCAGTTTGGGTCGGGGACACCCGTCCGTTTGTAATTATTGCCCCAAAAGACCAGAAGCAAAAATTGTTTATTTGCGTAGTCACTCTTCTAGTTCACAGGTGACATTTATCTCCAGTCAAGTGGTGAGTATCTTATCTATGAGATATGCCTTTTTATTTTGGTTAAGGTAAAAATTAATGGAATCAGTGGCGTGTTCTGTTGAAAAGCACTTCACGGAATTTCATTGTTCTGCAATTTAAAGTGCACAGATTTAGAAAATCATGACTAAATTTCAATTAAATGAGAGGTTACCAGTCGCAAATCTCGTGCGCCGACCAAGTAGGCCATAGTGTTCCGTAAATTCAATATAGTGGCACAATGGTAAATCAATCAAGAATTTAAATGTTTGTCTGGGTGTCTTCCGGACTCCTTCATTCACGCACAAACCTCAGGCCACCCGGTCAACATTATAGTTGGGAAGTATCAGACTCGAGTTTCGCTCGTATGAGAGTTTGAACCCGAGATTTCCAACTGGAAATTTTGTGTTACTACTGTGTCCCAGCTCCTGACCAGGCTAATAAGAATTCTTGAATTAAGTTTGTTCAAGTGTCGTTCACAATGACTGCCAGTGGCGCCCGGGTTCACACCCTGGGTCAGATGGGGGATACTGACCACTGTCGAGCTATAATAAGATCGAAAATCAAGTCTGGCATAAGGGTGATCGGATGATCTGAGGTTGTTGTGTGAGAGGTGGTGTCGGAAAGGCAGTCAACTAAACGCAGACAACACCAAGCCCCCGAAGTACTAACAGGTAACTTTGTCGTTCGCATAGAAATGTAACTTTGGCACCCTAATGTGCAGCAAGCTTTCAGATAAATTGTCCTCAGTGCAACCCAGCCGCAACGCACGACACCGAGAGACTGCTCCTAGTATTATTCCTATCAACCAAGACGAAGGCACTTTGGCAACCTGTAATTTTCACCCTGGACCTTGTGGAAGGTATGATAAGCTCTCATCGTGCTCATTGTTTGGTTTGTCTGTGCTGTGAAACACACTAGGCTATTGAGTACTTTATTTGTTCCAGTGCTCAACCATCTAGGGTGGTGCTCAGGGATGCATTCGGACAGGCGTCTGGTCGAGCGGCCAGCGTGCATTGACCCGCAACTGTGAGCTCACAAACAAGTAGTCGCCCTTCAACTCACCTGACCCACTCACTACTCCAAAGCAAAATGACACAATACGTCCATCCGTTTTCCGGTTATCTATGAAAAACAACCGAGTTCTTTTCTAACCATATATGTACCAGATTAATCTAATCCTTTAAAATGTTTTCCTAATATGTTATGTTGTAACTACTGAGGTACGAATCACTGAAAACAAACTTATTCGCCAAGTAGTGTTTGCTCGTTTGGAATTCTCAAGTTCTCTCTAGAAATGGATAAGTCAAGTTGAGAATCACCGTAACCGCGGAGCCGGTCGTGTCCTTCTAACTAGATTTTGTTCATCTATCCTAATGCGAACTATGCTGTTGACAGCAAGACGTTTGGGCTTTTAGAAGTTGAAAACGCGCCATTTCCTCTGTCACCCAGTACGTTCAACCGGCATCAATATGTCTAGTAAAGTTTGGAAGTCAGAATTATATATTTATGGCTTCATCAGAGAAGAAAGTAACTTCTTCGTCTTGCCTTTTCGATGTTATTTTTTACAAAACCGCCTTTGAATTTCGACAGTTGAAAACACTTTCGTTGTTTCCTCACGCCGTTGAATAAGGCATTTCACGACAGGTAAACGTGTACGTCGGTTGTAACAAACAGGGGTTAGATAAGTTGCCATCATCACCATCAGAAGAAGCATCCTGTTTTCCATGAAGACGATTCAATTTTCACAAAGCCATAACTTCTACCATCGTTACAATATTCAGTAGAATCAAAAAACCGCTCAGCATATGACATTACCACGCAACTTATCACTAGGAAACGATGGAAGCAATGTATTACTGTTTCATCTGGTTGGTTAGGAATTAGCAGCTGTGCACCTATCCAGTACGCCCGACGCGGGACACGAACACGGAAAGAATGATAGTGAATCGTGCGCCTCCACCACTGGGTCATCAAGCACGGCCTTAACAATTCCTTGAAGTTCATCACGTGACATACCACCTATCCGTTACCGATTTGCACGGCCAAAGACTGCTGGTCCTCAGCAATCAATTCCTACTTGCAGATAACCCCCAGTTTGAGCGCGGTGGTTATGTGCTGTTAGTTATTCCAAACAAGGATGAAACAGGTAAACAGTGCTTCCGTAAATTCTTAATGAGAAGAGCATTGGAACCGTGTGATGCATATTTTCGCGAGCCACAATCTACTACTAACATTGACATGATACAATTGTTGTGACAAGATAAAACATTCACCTTAGACGTGGCTTGAGCGCGGCAAACGTTGGTCGACGCTGCGGATTTGTGTTCCAACATTCGAGCATGATCACATACAGATTTCGCGGGCATATTTCCGGTCGTTTGAGCCGCTGCCCTCGGGTCACGTGTTCTGCCGCCTCTGCGTTAGTCATATCGGCAAACGGTTTGGTTCCACCGGATAAAATCTCCCACATGCAAACACCTAGACCAATAGGTTGGAGCGAACCGAACAAGGGAAATCAATCTACTGCGTTACACGTTACTGAACATTACTTGGTAATTGGACTGCCAGGGAGGAACTTATGGGGACCAAACCGCAAACTAACACGAAATACATAGATTTCGCCTAAAGTCTACGATTTTGGGTACAGAAAATAGCCGACATTGAAATTCATTACGAGATTTAGGCATTGATACAATATGTTTGGGCATGTATGAAAATAAATAAAAATCTGCCCCTTTCTTCATTTGGAAGACGAAGTTTGCTCGGTGTGACCACTCGTTTATCATTAAAGAAAACATTTCACATACATCCTGAGAGTACATTCATACACCTACTCAGTACCGTAGCCATTGATCTCCGTGACTCCCCTAGCCGTCTTTGCTGGTACACAACTTCGTTTACCGATGCCTCATCGTGCGCGAGCGAGTTGGGCCTTTTTAAAAAGACAGAAATTACGACGGTATGCTCGGGTCGACGCAGTCCACATATTTCTCTTCACTACAGTTTCCAAACCGACGATGAACAAAGCATTTGATTCTATGCCATTTAAAACTGATCATGCTTTGTCAAAGTGCGATTTTGCTGTCAAAGAGACCTTACACCAACAAAACAATAGTACTTGAAAATTAACAATAAATTATAGATTGGGTAACAAGTTCATATAGTGAAAACGATCACGCTAGTCATGTTTCCGAGGAGAAGCTTCACCAGCTGGTTCGACTGAAACTTTGGAGCAAGCGAATATGGAGACTGATACTACCTCAGTTGAAACAAAACATTTTGCTGACAAAAGGACCAAAGAGGATTTCATTGGTATCGTTTGGCTCTCTTGTTCCTTTTTTGGGAGGGGGGGCTAGAGTGAAAAATTATGAGTCCATTGAGTGTTCTTGCACGTCTTAACGTCACCCAAGTCCCTTATGATAATCTGAAATCAACCAATATTTTTTATCTGCAACCTTTTTTTCTTTGGCTTCCTTTTGTTCCTATTACTTGCATTACAACCTGTTCATCATGATAACATACGAAGTCAAAGAATGGATGAAGGAATCGTTGCACCGCACGAACTGCAAAAACATCATTTTCAGATAGATGTTTTGACTGATATTTAATGAACACGTCGCAAACGCAATCAGGTGATCACATAAATGAACCGCCTACTCTTCGTTATTTGCTGGGTTTCATGGATTTCTGTCAGTTAGTGTATGCACCAACATTCCGGGAGATTCCCTACAGCAAGTCGCTTGAGAGCAAGTAGTTCCCGAATTTAAAGAAAAAGAAAACCGCTTTTTATTTAGACTTTGTGTTGTTCTAAGGCCTTAAGCATTTCAACAAATCGCATGTTTTACCATGGCTTTTATTCCTTCGTATTGTACAAAACAAGGAAGGAAAGCATCCCTTTGTGGTCGCCCATAAGATTCCTGGTGCATTCCGCTTGATGAGAAAATTAATAGAAAATCTACCCGTCAGCATGCATAGCTATTATTATATGAGTTAAATTGCTTCATTTACTACTACTCGACAGTCCTCGAGATTCAGTTTGACTCGTCTCTTTCGTTAGTCTCTTACTTTCTTTATCAATGAAACAACAATGTACCTCGTTTTTCAAGAAGGGGGTTTGGGCCAAACGACGGCTGCCAGGGGAAGAAACTGACTGGTAAGCTCTGATTCCGAATCCGTCAGCATGATTCATGGTGGACGTTTGGGAGTCACAGATGGCTACTCATACTGGATGCCTCACAAAATGATCCCAGACGACCGCGCACCTTAGACAGCCTCTGCCAAGACCGTTTCACCCACTCCCTTCTTGTGACGCGGAGATATTTTCACCATCGGGTTCAATGATCAATGGCAGCCGCCATTGGAGACAGTCAAAATCTTAATCAAAATCAACCACGGGCGGCATACAATACTATATTCACCGACCTCCGCGGTGAAAGAGTGAACTGGACACCCAGGACCTCTAGTCTCATCTGCAGGGCCTATGAACTGATTAGTCAGTCACTGATCCGCAATGTGCAACGAGGCTTTTAAATTGTTCCACTGCACCATAAGCTGCACCGTTTAGCGAAAGGCTTGCAATGGCGCACCGTAAGTCAAACTTTTATTTCGTTTTGGCTCTGCTGGGTAGTATAAAGACGGGTGACGAATAATGCACCCGGTTGGACGGTCGATTTCGTGGAAGCGAAAGGTGAAAGGGCTGTCGTACTCATGAAGAAGTCTGCATAGCGTTTCTTTTTCTCTTCCTCGTCCTACCGGCCATTTACATCTTTCATCAAGGTTCTAATGACACGTGACTCGTACACATATTTATGCATATATATATAAATATATTTCTCACCAGAATCGAATCTGTAGCATCAGGAGTGTGCATGGAAGCTCTTCGTCAAAGAGTCCACAGAACAATCACAACTGTCAATCGTTGATAATTGTTTGTCAGTTGGGCTGAGCAAACCGTAGGAATGGGGGCTTCCATGCACACTCTTGATGCTACAGATTCGATTCTGGTGAGAAATATATTTATATATATATGCATAAATATGTGTACGAGGCACACGGGTTTTTTAAAATCTTTTTAAAA
>LUCM01000599.1:16843-108433 GCA_008360955.1 Fasciolopsis buskii | reverse complement strand
TATATATATATATATATATATATATATATATATATATATATATATATATGGTCCGTTCTTTCTCGTTTTTCTGTTTACAGTAAACAATCGATTTTCGCTAGCAGATTTAGAAGGTTGTTTAATGGAGCATATATAAGCAGCAGTGTGTGTATATTTATAAACCTAGATGCAGCGGTATGACTATAGCCGTATTAAAAAAATATATATTCACGCGCCACCATGCAGTGGAGCAAAGAACTTGGCAGCTTTTGTTTGTGCGCAAGAAGTCAGAAATTCTAGTTTTACCGGTACTGTGACAAAGATCGCTAAAACTGGACATGCAGCGGCACGTCCATCTTTTTGTCGAATCGAAGAAACAATGAGGCAAATCGTGACAACGATCAGAACAACAACAATAAAAACAACCAAAGTGGCTTCCGTTCGCTTTTCAGATTGTCCTGCACAAATCTGGTCGTGAAGCCTCGCAATAGCAATTCCTCAAACCAAAAAACGATCGAAGAAGAGGCAAGCATTGGAACGATCAAATCCACTAAACGTTCTTCGCAAATATGAAGTTATAATTTGAATACTATGTATATGTTACGGTATTCCTACGTAAACTTTGATTCTCAAAAACAATAAATTAAATTTTGCTTTTAAGTTCAAGTAGATTGTGAAGAGAACTTGGTAGAAGCAAATTATGAATGCATCCGTAGTTTATCAGTTTGACGCTTCAGCAGGAAGAAATGTAGAAATGTTGTCAAGGTTTATGACTGAATTTCGGCGTTTTTCATTGTCGAAATCAGTACTTTACACTCATTATCAGTAGCATCCCTGGAACATATTTCCGTGATTAGTGGGCACTGTGTAAAACGTTGGTCATACGCGATGATTTTGACAAACTTCTCATTTCACCATCCATGAACAAAGTCACTGATCAGTAAAATGTTCAAACAACCTTCGGTCTGGCCTAGCAGCACGGTTCGTAAAGCACGAAATACAAATGCACGGGTTTGAGTCCTTTCGAGGTAGGGGACCTTTAAAAGTATGGGCAATTCTACACATCAATATATTTTAATGCACAAGTATATATTTAATAATCAAGTAACTTAGAGGCGGCTAAGATTTAGGCTTAGTGACTAGTGATTGGCCGCAGAGTGACGGCATCGAGTGCGATTCCGACTTTCACCAAGTGGGTCCTGGCGTTTTCGCCAATTCGGTGTACCACATTAGTTTCCCATTAGACAGAGCAGAAGTGCGTAAAATGTAAACATTTTGGGTAAACCTAACGAGGAGGAAATTAATGGAATTGTGCACATTTTTTTTCTTAATAATTTTGAGTCAAAGATTTCGGATGAATAAAACTGACAGTGTATGATCACCAGAAAAATCCTTTAGGAAAATTTTGGAAGCAGTAAATCCTTCACTCCAAAATAAGATAGCAATTGTGTTCCTATAACCATACAAAAGTAGTCACAAGAAAAAAACCCTCGGAATTTTGCGACTTCTCGGTAGAGTATGCCAAGAACAAAAGGAAATAAGTGTTAACCTGGCCTAGCTAAGGACAGTGCTTCATGAGTTAATTAGGCAACTTGTTTGTTTTGCCGACGAATGCATGATAAGCGGTGAGTCGCGGAAAGTTTACATAAAAGTCCTTTGAAGAAGAAAATTGCTAAAGAAGCTAAACAGAGCTATCTGAGCGGCAAAGAAACATGAACAGACCTGTTGGTGTTTTACAATCCGCTTTCTTTTGAAAATGTTACAGTTTTTAATTTGATTGCACGGAAAGTCTCTGAATCCAACCAAAATCAACCACATAGGGGGTAGCGTTCCACAAAAAGGGCTACAGGTAATGTTTTACCGATATTTAATGAGTAATTCCATTTGAGATGGAGTCGCCGTTTTTGTTTCCGTAAAACATACTTGAATCTGAAGTATCCGTTGTTCAGCACAATTACAAAACCTTAATCTGAATTTTATGTAAATTAATTTTAATATTCAGGTAAGCATATTTAGTAAAACATCTACACAATGAACTCTAAATTTGAAATTTTAACTTCGTGACAACAAAACGACGTCATGTTGGAGTAGGTAAACACAGTGTCAAAATAAATGAAAAGTGTACTGGATTGTAGGAAAATCCAAAGAGACTGACAACAATGATCGAAGGTTTCTCTCATGATGGGTATCAGTAACTGGATAATAATCTAATCGTTGAATCCTCTACTTGAACGCCCGTCTCGTCACATCACATCGTTCCTGTCCTCACATAGTAGAGACATCCGTATGCATGAGCTGCGGTCAAAGCCGATGATCACCTCACGAACCAATGTTAAGTCGCTGAATGACCTACCTTTATTAACACAGGGATCGCATGAGTGAATAAATATTGATCCCGACTGAATACAGCTTACAAGATGAGGTTGTACATGGTTGTCAAAAGTGAAGCAAACATACAAGATCTAACGTTGACAATGCAGCGGATTTGCATGGCAGCCCAGTTATAGCCTACGCATTGGGAATGTCTGATCGAAAAACGTTCTTCACCGAGGCTGAACTGCACGTGGAGATGAGAGCAAATGCTGTCCATTAAGGAGATACATTACTGTCACTATGAAAAAACAGGCTTATTTCAAAAGATAATTCACGCAAAAGGCTGTCAAAACCGAACGCCTTTGCAAATTTTTGTAAAAAGCAAAGGTTCACATATGACCATAAGCCTTTCTATCTCCTTCTTCTGAAGCATGCACGTGTTTGTTTTCAAATTCTTACTGAATTCGAGGTCCAAATCAGGCATCTGCCAGCAGAATAGTAGTTGATTTTGTCGCTATTTTCGAAACAACTGAATACAAAGCGATTAGAAAACCATCTGATTCTTAAATACCATCCACTACCTGAAAGAAATGAAACTTTCGGACACCCTTTGACGGTGTGGTCTACAAAAACAACAGGAAGTTATGTACTTTTCATAATCTGACATTTATGGCTTATTGCCCCGTGATCTATTCTACAAGTTTGCAGATGATGTCCTGTTTTGCGGATGGACAAAAAGAGACCAATTCAGCGGATGCCCTGCAGTAAATTGATCGAATAATACTCGTTTGGGGTACAACATGGGAGTGATTATGGTGCTGGAATGAGGTAATAGGCGGTAGATTGACATTAACATATTACAACACGAAAATGCATATAACTAATACAGTTCCTACAAAGAAAAAAACTTATGCGCATAAGACAGACCGAAATAAGTTCAGTGTAAAGGCATATGTTCTGGATAAGGACCACTTTCTCGCAGCCTTGATAGATTTTTCGATCTATAACAATCAAAAAATTGCACCCATTTGCCAATCGCATAACAGTTACTTCATCTCGCCCTTTTTGTCGATACCAATTTGGATGCTGCTTGTTGGAAACTGCTTTAACTGGTCCTATTATTATGTTTCACAGCCGACTCCTAAATACAGCTAGTTAATCATTCGGTTCAAGTTTTCACCTCTAAATATCGAACCTACATCTCTCAATCTCATTGTTCTTCAGAGTGCAAAACATTGGAACAAAGTTCCCCTTCGTGTATTTTCCACCATTTTCAACCTATCACTTTTAAAAACCAATATCCGCAAACCGATTCTTACGTAAACGCTCCTTCCTCACATTTTTCCTCATATCATAACTTGACCAGTTGCAGATTTTCATGAGCTTGAACAAAATGCGGTAGTTATGGAACGAATAACGCACAACGCGATCCCGGAAGGTTCTTCACAATGAAGTAGTAAACAATCGGGACGAATCAAGTGGGATTCGCATCGGTTTGGTATTTTACCGAAGTTGAAAGGTCGTGTGCACTGTGTCGCAATGCGCTCAATCCTGTTGGACGATTGCGAGAGGTGGAGTATGCGTCGGAGATGTTCGTCTGTTAGAGGTTTCCGACCACCGATGTCTACGTAGTATGACTAGGATTGGATGCAGTGACCGGGCGAGTAATATAGAGGTCAGGAATCTAGTACTAAGTGCCGGCTCTCAGAACACCTTGTTTGATTGTATGAAACTTAGTAGGCTACGCTGGTTGGGTCACGTGTCGCGTAGGACGAACACTCGTCTACCATTCCGTGCCCTGTTTTGTGTTCCTCCCAGGGAATGGGAGAAGCCATCTGCAGGTCAACAGATGACGTGGCAACGTGGGATGAGAAAATGTACAGCGAACGTAGATAAAGTAATTGTCTCACGTCTTCGTGGTTTGGGTCCGAAAGACTCGTCAGCTAGCTTGCTGGATACAGTGAAGCATATGGCAGTGAATCGTGAACATTGTTGTCATTTTCTATCGAATCAGAATGATTGAAGGAGTGCATTTGTACAGTTAGATTGTGTTTCTTGTGTTGGCTTATCCCACCTTTTCCGCTCACTGTTCCCCTTATATATTCGTTCCTTTTATAAAAGCATGTAACCTTTGGGAAAAGATAACGGTCGGTGAGGCTTGCCTTCTTGTTTAATGCTGGACGATGGTGTCGATGAAGTGGGATTTATTTAGAAATTCTTGTTGTTCGATGTTTTTTTTCAGTTCACATTGGCGATATGGTGAATTGCTGAACGGCAGACAGCAGGACCACAAAATATCCGTTCTTTGCATGCTAACGTTCGGCTATGTGAAAAAATTCACCCAGGGTCCGCACGGTTCTCGTTTCCTTAAGGGGATAAACGTGTATCCAAATACCGGAAGTATTTACGGTCAAACGAAAGTATGTCGTTCTTCTGTCAATTAGAGGAGAACAGAAAACTAAAGACGCAAGTTTTGTAATCATATGAAACTACAACTACATCTCGGACTTAAAGGAGTCTAATGAGAGCTGAAAAGAGATTTTCAAGATGACAAGTACGAAACCGGAAATAGAACTGATCGTTCAAGTGAAGATGACCGATTTTTTATTGAGAAATGACCAACATAGGTGGATTGTCAACCTACAATATCATTCATTTAATTCTGCCGTCGGAGAATTCACGAACGAACCTGACAGTCCAAAATACCACATATCAACTACCGTTAAAATAAAAATCAGAATTTTATTGACACAAAAAGAACAAAATGTCAATGTGACTGTCATCAGGTGGTCTGTCTTTGGAATATTATTAGGGTAGTCACAAAACTTATACCTAGTCACGATGTGCTCACATTTTTTTTGTACGGTTGGCGGAAATATCGACGACCCTTTGTCAGTTCTTCTAGAGTAGTTTGACAGTGTTAAAAAACGAAACGAAAGGAAACCAGAAGCTTTTCTGATTTTGAAATTGCATTCGTAACTCACCAAACATCCAAACATCAGACGCCGAACTAAACCGACGATGATGTACACTTTCCGGGGCCATCCATTTGATTGGCATTTTACGTCCCTTGTCAGCTGATAATGTTTTGCATTTTTTCAGCAGGTACGGCAACGATAAAAAGTAAACGGTCAGTATCAGCAAGGAGGGACGGAAAACACTCTTGAAATGCATCCACGTACAAAATAATCAATGGTAGCATGAAAATTTCGACGCAGGTGGCGGAGTTCGGAGAAAATTGAGGTTACATGTCAGAAAAAATTTGAAAGATTATGCACACATGAATTCCACCTTCATGTGATATGGTTGACATTCAGGTTTCTAGTCAAAAAGCCTTTGGGTATGGCTAATCGTGAACCATGAGGGCACTGTTATGGGGAGGGTATTCAAAATAATCATGTAAAGTTCCATAATTGAATTGTTTACATCCTAAAGTCAGCGGCGCAATTCATGCTGAAACTGGTAAAAAAATCCCATCCAGAAAATGCACAAGCTAAGATTTCTTAGTCTTTTTGGCAATTGTCAGCGGGATAACAGGGTAGGAAACGCGTTCGATTCTGGCTATTGGCGTCGGACTGTCGACTTACAGAAACGATGGCATCATTCACTTCGTGTTTGAAAATTCTGCTCCCATGCTCACATAATGAGAAACAAAAGAAAGAAGAATGGTGTGATGACACATAGAAAACAAAAGTCGCTTTAAACGCTGTTTAAAACTCGGCATAAATCTTTGCTTGGCTTAATCAAAAAAGCCATCAATGAGAACAGGACAGTGAAGTCCTAAGAAAGCCTGTTGATGAAACCCATATAACAGTCGGATCTTCAAGTTTTCCAGTAGGGACGCAACCTATTCTTGTCGTTCTCCATCCTTGCTGCAACATTTCCGCGTGTCTACGTCATTGTTTTTGTTTGGATAGCGGCAATTTGCATCAGAATTTAATGACTCGGACTCTGATTTCAACTGTCTGCCATCGTACAACTTATCTCTCGCCAAACGTACACGAGATTTTAACTCCGTCTAAACAAATCTGTCTTCAGATGGTAATTTGGTCCCACAGTTGCACGGGAAGGTTGAAGCCTATCACAAAACTAATGGGTCAAATCCAAGGCCGAAACATATTCGGGAAGAAATTGGTAACAAGGGGCTCGTCAAAGTGTTTTTATTTTGTTATTTAGAAACAATAATTTGTTGGAAATGCTTTTGGTGCAAACGGGCTTGAGTAGTGTACTTTATTTTATGCAAACGTGTCAATTATGTTTACAACGCTTGGCTAGCCTGATTTGTCTCAACAGGGCTAACTGGAAGAGAAAATTCTAAAGTCCATTCTATCAATTTTAATCGATTCTCCCTTACAAGTTTGATCATAAAGACACGAAAACGAATACATGAACGAAAAACTTGACTGCAAACTTGTATTCTAAATTCAGCTCAGCCCTGAGTCTTGCGAGTACCCGATAGGTAATGCAGCAATGCTAAATGCATGCTACTTATGGCGAGCGGCGACTGAAGATTTCAGCGTGCTGCGTTGCTTCATTTTAACCGTTACCATGACACTAAACTGATTACCGGCACATTTTTGAAGACTAGGATGAGCAAGGTATTCACCTTCTCACATCAGTGAAAGTGAACACAGTCAGGTTAAGGATTGGTCTACATAACGTGTAGTGTATGGTTGCTACTGGCAGCGTTTCACATGCGGCTGTGAATTGATTGATGCTATCAGCGGTGATCGAATTTGGCATGCGGTCTCGCGCAATTTTGCTTGGCCAACCAGTTCTTAAGAAAGATGTCAAAAAGAGGTAAACCTTTGATAACTGATGTCATAAATCACCAGGTTGATGGTAGCTGTTGATGTGTGCGTGTTTGTGTGTGCGCGCGCTTGTGTGCAATCAAATTTGATGTGGTTGCATGCCTGACGTATACCATTTGATCCGTTTTGTTCCTTGCCTGGCATACAACATTGCCGAATCTGCTCCCCCTAATGAGTGTAGTTACGCAAAGTATGTTTTTGAAGTCACAGACTTTGTACACGTGTAAACGGGTGATGAGAATACCACAGTTAACAGTTCATTGGTCTCCGCCGCTCACAATATTCTACGATTTTCGATGAGGAACTTCCCATTGATGACAAGTGAGCCGTAATCGAGAAATTATATTTTCCTAGTGGGACACACTCCTGTCACTAGCAAAACTTGTGAGCTTTCTCCGATTTGTATCAGATAACGGACGTAGATACAACTGAAAGTGAGCGGTCATCATTTAAATTTGTTCTCTACAATTTTTCGGGAATTCTGTGACAATTAGTGCTCTTCAAATCAGGACAACTTCGGCTTTCGTTGTTGACACTGCTTTATATTTTGTCTTCTTAGCAATTAGGTCATAATCTTTCTACCCTAAACGAATGGATTGAAGTGGAGAATAAACTGAATTTCATGATTTTGGGATGAATATCCTCTTTTGAGACGGATCCGAGTCATTCGGGCAACGTTTGACAAAACAAAAGCCCTTCGTCACTGAAGTCGTTTTCCTCGAACACAGTTCTGTGATAAACATTTGAATTACAACTCAATCTTGGGTTACAGTTTTAAAAACTTACAATAAATTGAAATTTAAAACAGACTGTGGATAAATGATTATGGACTGAAGCAACAGGCAACACAAGAGAAGTGGTTTGGTACTTCCATCGGGAGTACCGTTCTCATGGAATCTCTGCTCCAGCATCACTATTTTTCACCCGTGTTAACGAAACGACATAGAAAAATACTTCAGCTTTACCACAAATGATTCAACTCTCACTCTGGAGAAGTAAACCACATACCCGGACGACTTAGGGTTTTTGCCTTCACTCAAATAACCGTGGAACGTGTACTTCAAGGTTTCGTATGTTGAACGTCTGAAAATGAAATTGGTTTGGGCAAACGACCCTGATCCCCGTGACACCGAAGCGCTCACTTGGTCAATTTTTTTCGGCTTTGAGTCGCATATCGGAAGAAGGGTCTTCGTGTAGACAGAAGGCTCGACGGGCGTTCACCAATTCGGAACATTTTTGGCTTCGCGCGACATCCGACTATCGATCAAAGGTCGTGTATGCCAACAACAGTGAGGCTGGTCCTACCATACGACTCAAAAACATGCCCGCTATGAAGTGATGCGCAAAGTCTCTCCATGTTTGAACATTGTTGTGTTATTATTGGTAGAGTATGATGGGAGAATTTATAAGTAACTCAGAGATTAAGCGTTAAGGTATTGTGCACTAAGGTTCAGTTAACGTAGGGGCACTGAATATGAATAGAGTAAGGTAGTTGGGACATCTTTTGCGTGTCTCCACAAGAGGATTGTCTCATTGTGCACTGTCGTCCAAGCAAGGTAATGTTTGGAAGAGTGTTCAAAGTGACCTGTCGGTCACATGGTAAAACGAAATCCTCATCCGGTGGACTGGCCCTTTAGACTGCTGAGCGGAGGCCCACGGGACCCCAAATGCGATGGTTGAAGTAAAAGGGCGATACGGTTGGTTGTTACAGTTAGTGCCTTTCTTGCATTCGAAATATCTCGTCTAGATAAGGCTGTGGCCTATTATTTTGGAGTCATTCCTTCACTAACGTCCATTCCTGTCTGTGAGGTAACAATCAAAACCAGAGTACTACGACACAAGGTGGTTAATGGTTATAAAAACTGAATTGAATTGAAAGCCAGTAATGCAAGGACAGTTAAACCATTCTGAATTTTTACAAAATTATTTCTCAGTGCTTGAGTGTCCTTACACCTCCCAAGTGTGCATCAGGTACTTGTTCGTTATGGAAGTAAATGTGTGTGATACCGCATATCAGAAACGTTTTTTGTCAAGAAGCGTGTGACCGATGTGCGATAGTCTTCCTGGGATGATTTAAGTACTAGCTGTGCCCTTGAAATCTGCATGTATATATATATATATATGCATATACGTATATACATATGTGGACATTCAGACTATATATATCGTTATATTCGTAAACAAAAGGGGCTGTTAACAGTGGAAGAAAGAATCAGAAGCAAGTACTTAAACTTGTTATTTCTTGTGCGTTTTTTATTTGTGCATTAGCTAGGGAATGTTTTCGGAGTCATTATAGCCAGTCTTCACATAAACTTCATCGCAAAAAGACCAACGGAGTTATAGTATATTAGTTGTGTGGATTAGATCATAGTGAGAAACTTCTCTCAAATGAAGGACCCTCTACGTACGCTTGCGTTACTGAAAATAATAAAATTCAGGCTGGCGTAAATGCATACTTACAGACCGAGGTGCCCTGCACATCAAGCTTGTTTATTCTTCACCCTCAACTGTATTTTCCTATCGATTTGCCAATAGATCGATTGATCAATCAATCAATCAATCACCAACCCAACGAACCAATCAATCAATCAGTCAACTAAACAAACAAGGAATCATTCAATAGACCAGTCAACAAATTGGTCAGCAAATCAATGTTCAACAGTTAGTTGTACAGATTTATTTGACTGTGGCAGCTTATGGATTCCGGTTTCACCCAGGGTGAAAAAAATTCAACCGTACAATCAGCGAACATTTAACCGAGCTGACATAATTCATTAAATATTGGAAACGGTCCTTTTGAAATATCTATCTAACAGATTGAAGAAAGATGCTGAAAAGTTTTGTCATAGTAGCCCTCCCATTCAATATGAGATTCATGGATTATGAAAACAAAGGCTTTCGGGTCTGTTGCCCCTTCACGTTCGCGGTTAAGTTCCACAAAACCACTGATCAAATCGGTAATAGAATTTAAAAAAGAGCCTCTATCCATCACCCTGTTTCTAAGGGCTCAGACCGCTGCTCTCATTGCGCACCCCTTGACAGGGTGCATAACACCTTGCTTTCCTTTGCCCATCTTGTAGATTCCAAAGATTTGTGGTTTCTCACGAGCGTTGCTTCTCAGAATTGCTTCCGTTCAAACATCGTCTTGATGCTTCGCCATTGAATGAAACTTGGCACTTTTGCCACAGATTTCTTATCCTACTTAAAAGACCCATCCATGTCAATTGGAAACTTGTTTTTAAGCGTATCCTTCCGGCCACAATGCCCCTCCCATCCCAGTTAAGTATTAATACACGCTCTTCATTCAACGAATTCCCGGATCTGTCCTCCCATTCTGCGCTCTTGTACCTTCGTGGTCTACATGTAAGAGTAACGGCTAAACCAACATGTTGCGAACTCGTATGAAACCCGTTGAAAGCTTTGCTCTGCACCGGCAGGGTAGTGTCCAGCACGAAGAAAATCAGCAATTCCTAGTATGGTAAGTCTGAACTTATTTACCGCATTAGCATCGAACAGTTTTGGCTTTTGGGCTATTCAGTGCCATAGAAGTACCATCATAAAGAAGTCAAGACGACACCTTTCCTTTCGATTCTTTTTTATTTTCTCTAATTCCCTTGGCAAATAATAACCTGTCCCGGCCGTACAACTTCCCGTGCTGGATCTATTACCGATAGGTGGTGCTCCATTAAATAAAATTATTTCCAACCCTCCTGCATTGCTCACTGTCAAACCATATAAACCAATGTCAACCAGCGACCATTATTGGCTAACTTTAAAGACCAAGATTTACCTACAGATAGCTTTTCAGTCATTCTATATATATATATATATATATGTATATATATATATGTATATATATATATATATACATATTAATGCCTCCGGGGAAATTTTGTTTGCTCATCCACATGCTGCTGAAAATTTACATTTGTTCTGATTACATTCTGCCCTCATTTTTAAGATTGGGTCAGCCCAACTGACAAACAACTGCCAATGAATAACAGCTGCGGTTCTTCAGTGGAACCTTTAACGAACAGTTTCCATGCGCACCCCTGACGCTACAAATTATGTTGTGGTGATACATACGAATTCGAAGTGTACAAGTTTAAAAGGATGTTTGGAAGGCAGATTACCGAGTACGACGCATGACGAGCAGCAATGACCACGATGCCGGTAGTGTGCTTTCAGGAAAGGTTTGATCCCTCATCCGGCTATTGCCTACAGTTTATACGTGGATGTATGCTTGCAGTTACTGTCAAAGCTGCTAAAACAAGTTTGGCTTGAACACTTTTGGCTACAGCAGGTAACAACTTGAGGAAACAAGTACCTGAATTTGTGTTCACTTAGCAATAATTGGATATTTTTTTCAAAAGTAAACCGAAAGGTTTGATTTTATTTAACCAACATGTAGACTAGGATTTTAGTCGACATCCCAATTTAGCCAGCATGGGTAAATCTCAACCTTGGTCATCCCGCTAAGTATAACAAGGTAGGATTTATTCACAAAGCCATTATCAGTAAATAGTGGCGACTAATGGATGGTCGCGATTCTTCAGAAATTCTTTGATCGTTTCGATGCGGCTTCCAGCGATTCAAATTTTAGAGATTCTACGCTAATATTCGCTGATTAGGTAGCTTGCTGGATTATCATGTCATAAAACGAAGCATTTTGGATAGAATTTAGATTCAGGCAGCGGTACGTCTTTATATAATGCATGTTCTTCACCCAAATGTGGTTTCACCAGGTTTACGTCAAACTGAAAGTAAATCAATCTACTCAAAATAACATCTGCCAAATTTCGCCTGAACGGAACGAGGAGCTTCTTTCGGAAATACCGTGTTTTCTTCATACTGTTTGCTTTCTCAGACTTAAGGCAACATTTTCGTTACCACAATACGATTGTGAGTTGAATATCTGAAGAACCAAAATATCTAGCCCCACGGTAAACGGTTCATCCACTACGAACTCCACAGAGCATACCGTCGTTGGGTGACTGTGATTCAGTTAAATATTCTGATGGTTAGTTTCAGCTGAGTATGGAAACCCAGTCGGGGCACAGTGACTGTGCCTTGTGAGTGATGACAAAATGTACAGTGCAGTAACTGCTCAATGCTTTGTTGGTTTTCAGTGAGTATATGATAAACCAGTGAATTCTATTCAGATCATTTGCTGCAGCAACAAGAATTCAGCTTTGGATTATGTACATTCTACGTACGGTCATTTTCCTTGGTACTATAACTGGACATCTTTTGAACGAGTGATCAGTTTAGGCACTAGTTCCACATTTCATCGTGATTTAAACAATCAGAAACAAAGTAAGTGCACATGTGGGATGTTCGTCAGAGCGAACCATTTTCTCACCTCCTGGTAACCTAGTCTAAATAAATCACGATGCTCAGCAAAAATGAATCTCGCTTGGTCCGGTGTTGTTTGACCCGGTCGTGTGGCACACAAGCCGCGGTTGTGGATTCTTATGTCCGCTTTCAAAACTTGACCATCAGTGAGCTGCGCATTACTCAGACAGGGTGTTAATTGGATGTTCGATAACATGCGACCTTGGCAAGGCCGGATTATATCAGTCAGAAATGACCCACAGAAGGAACGTGTTAAGAGTACTGGATCCGGACAAGATTTCGGTACCACTGTTGTCGCGAAAATATTCTGCCACGAAATGTAGAATCGGATGCTGGTGAAACTAAGAAAAGATTGCTGAGACTGTTTTGAGCCAAGTAGAAACACAACATTTAGGGAGTCTGACTTTTGCCATCGGTACATGCGTTTACAAATACCTGCACAAGAAAACTCTCCTAATCCAGTTTTGATATCATCTTGAGCAGTTCAAACCTAAATAGACCAGACGGACCATATATTGTACTACTGGTATGCAATTTTTATCGATTTAAGTAACGGAACTGCCAACTGCATTTAAACCTAATCGAGATACTTAACTTGTGTCCACTAACTGTATTACTTCAAATTTGGTTCAGCCTCTTTACCTCAACCATTCGCATGTATTCTCCGGACTACGTGTCCCAGGCATGTCAGTTCACCATATTTCACGTGATTTCTGTCAATTTAGATGGACAACGCCATTTAGCTGTTTCGGTAACATACTTACCACGAAATTCGTCGGCGTCGTACAGAATTTTTGCCATTCCAAAATCAGCTAGCTTGACCCAATCAGACCTGGCTACCAGAATGTTCCGCGCAGCGATGTCCCTGTTTCGAGAAGAAGCACAGCAAGGTACGTGTAAATGGAATGACAAATAAACCTTTTAGAAAGGTTTCCAAAAATGATGACGGTCTTTTTGAGTCTAAACAACCATGTATTTTAGCGAAATTTTTTCCGGTCCTCGTACAGTGTCCATGCGACAGCTATGGAACATTCAGGGCAATACATGCGAACACAGGTATGCGGAAAAATGCCATACCTCATCAGGGCAGTTTGAAAGACAGAATCGATACTAACAGCGCTGAAGGCAACCTTCGAAAGGGACGCAACAGGCGGTCGATCGATATCACGCCTTAGCACATTACAGACGACGGAACAGAATGCTAGTGTTGCGTCTGTTTTTTGTGTTGGTGAATTGAAGCACATTATGGCACTGCTTATGGACAGCGAAGACAAAAGTAAGAATAGGTCACACACACACACACACATGCACCTCCTGACATGGCTTGGGCGCAAAAGACAAATACTTTCACGCTTCTGGGTGCGGTTGACTGAGGCTTCGAAACATTTCTGTTATTGAATGATTTATTGCCTTTAAGTGTTTTCCGTTCATTAGTAAGGCAAAAATAAGATAGAAGTGCAATAGAACTATTTATACCTTCAACTCTCAATAATAAGATGACAGAAAAAAACGTAAATAATCGCGATATGGGACAATTTTTAAGAAGAAAATCATTATCCGTTATGAATTCTTAAGTGTGGTGGGTCGATATTAAAAGCAAAGATCATAAAGCAGATTGCCAAATTAAACCCACGCCCTTTTAAATTTGTCCAAATGGACGAACCAAACGAATTTCGTTGATTTGAAGCAGCTGTATCACGTTCTGCGACCGTCACTGAATGCGGTATAGCCGCGGATTTTATGCACCGAGCAACAAAACAAAGGATACATAGTGTTCTTGTCACACTGAATTCCAGTGGGTTTTCAAATGTAGCTGGACAAGATCTATGTGCTATTTCTGACGGCAAACTTTGGAATTCCTCGGGGTCAGAGACCAGCAGTGGTGTAAGTGTGTGCGTATGTGTATGTTCCGTCTTGCATTCAACGTGTACAAATCCGTACAGATCTGATGAAGATTGTTACTTGAAAGGATAACGTTATCGCAGATCTAAGATAACTCGTTACAGACCCTTCAACTGTGGGAACGAACTAGATGCACATATTACAGGAAACAGTAAATGAATGGTTGACACACAAAGCTAAATTTCAGTAAAGTGCTACCGATTGCTTCTGAACAAACTGTTCTTGGATGAAAATGGATGAGTGAAGATATCAGACTGCAATTCACGTGATCACCTTTCTCAAACTACTAACTGGTCAGATCGAGGCAAATTTGTGCATGTCCTTGTTTATTCAAACTGCTTTGCAATGAGGACTGGAAAATGTGTCAAATAACCATTGTACGGTGAGATTGTATTCTCCCCAGGACGTTCTGACTTCACGAGTACGTTGTTTATTATTCTGACGATCCTCATTTTCCGAATAATGTGAACGTTGATCTGAATGACAGCGGACAATCCGCCGTAGCATCCCAGACTGCCAATGATTGTACATCTTTTTGTAGTTGGCCCGATGCAGATGTTAGTGGGCTGCTTGCTGCAAACAGCTGCATGTTTCACAGTCGGTCACTATCAACCAGTGCAGTACGGTTTTCATTCTGTGTGCTACTACCGATAGTTATTGCTGAGGACTTAGTATCGTTATTTTACCACAAATTTCTCCTAGTTTTATCTAAATACTGTGATTAAATGTTGTCTGGAGATGTATTTCGAAGTCTGAGTCTTGTTGTCAACTGTCTGCCAGCTGGGAAATTGTGATCGAATAACTACAACTCCAACGCTACCGGTGAAGTGACTTTCAGAATCCAGTGTCGTTACGGCGTAGGCGACTCATTACAGCACTGCTGAGGCGCGTTGTTACCTTGACCGAGTAGTTATTTGTTCTCGGAGGTATCTCGCTGTTACGACTTTTCGCTGATTGTCCATGCCATCGGAAAATCGTAAAACTGTGAGCTGCGCCGTGCATGCAGACGAGTCCGTCTATTTTCAACTTTCTATACGGTTGGCCGACAGTGGACGTTCAAATGGTGGTGTTGGAGATTGACTCCAGGCAAATGAAAGCTTTGACTCAAACAATGTTGACAAACTAAATATCCGGGTGCGAAAATTTACGTAACCATTAAAGATTCAGATTACTCCCAGATTACGAAGGTCAGTACCTCGTCACTTCTGAAGACTTACTTCCATTTAGTTTTAGACACATGACTACCCATAGACTGCTAGACGAAATAATCATTTTGACAGAATGTTAAGTGGAAAAGTTCTGATACACTAGAAGAAATGAACTTTTGTTTTAGAAATCAATGCAGCAGCTAAGAGTGAACAATCGTCTTCATTCACTCTTACGCATCCTTCTATAAATCATATAGATGAAGACTATACAGTTGATTGGATGTCGGCTGAGTTGAAGACGGATGTTTTGCACTTGGTCGGTTGTAGTAAGGAGTGACGTAGTACGATGGGTGGAATGGGACTGGGTGGTTTTCAGTCACTGCTTATTGATTAGTGTGAGCTTGTTTTGGTTTATTCCAGCACTGACATTTTACCAGGGGTCATTTTCCCACCATTTTCGGATTGGGCAGTTTAAGTTTGCGGGGTAGCTGCTTTTAAGCACCAACAGTAGGATTTATAAGGCGATTTTCATCTGTGATTTGAATCAGCTTATGCGCAAATCACGGAAAACAGTTGGGCACTCACACGGGGATATTCAGAATTTGTTTTGCCATTATGAAATCAGATTAAACTGAAATTACACTGACCTGTGAACACATCGTTTGGATTCCAGACAAGTCAGTGCAGCGACAATTTGGTAGCAAAATGTGAGTAACAGTGGATAAGCGATTTGTCCATTTCGAGCTATCAGGTAGTGTCTGAGCTGTAAACGATAATTTGCAGAAAAATGTTTGAATGGGCAATCTTTGCATTAAAATTATTCAGTTGCTATATGACTTTAACTGGTCCGTACCAGAACTATTTATCCAGAGGTAAAAAATAAATTCGATGCCTGAATTGACAATGAAACCTAAACTGAAAATATCTACATAAACAACCCTGTTGATGATGAGGGCTTCTGATTGGTCAACCTTCTTTACTTTAAGTCACGTGAGCTCATCAACTTTGTTCTAGACAAAATTTGTAGTTAGATAAAAGATTTACGAATATTTATAAGACTAATGGAGGAACGTGCCCACTTACGAGCTACGTAACTAGGCAACTCACGTGCTTATCTGGAGTTAGTGAGGTTGTTGGCATACGCACACACCACTCAGGTGTGAACGAAATACGCAATGTAACAAATTCAGTATAGCCGCAAAGTCCGAAGAACTCAAACCCACCGTGAATTTCTGGCCAATTATTGAATCTCCGCCCTTTGTTCATCATGCTCACGAAATTTTCTATCTACCTGACCATCAACGGAGGGCATGATAACTAGAACTACTGGACAGTATGCAAAGGTACCTTCCGTAACTAATTATGTTGCTATAGTGTCACATTTTTCTTCAAGGAAAAATCAACACCTGGATTTCAGGAAAAAGTCCGAGAACAAATCGACAACATCAAATTTACAAAGCAAATAATTTTCATCGTAATGCTTACAAACATACTTGAGATTTTCGACTGACCTCATGCGATTGAGTTAATGAACATTAGGGAATACAAACAAGTAATCTAGGGTGCAAAAACAAGTGTCTCGTGTGATTTTAGAGTGATTATTTGTCTGTTTTGTCAGTGAGTTATCGGTTCTGCGACAACTCAGAAAAATAGCTTGCACAAAACATTATTCGCTTAATTTGTTCCAATTGAGAAACTGCCTCTTTCGAGAATGCTTTTGAAGCATTTATTCTGATATGATGAGGCACCTAACGGCAGGAATTTTTGGTCCAGTATTTGCACTATACATTATGTTGTCATCAGTTATGGCCAGACAAGTGGCAGCGCATTGAGAGGGAATGATTGTGAATGATTACGGCATTCCCATGATTGTCTGATTCGGAACAAGTTAGAACTATGTCTCGGTCGTGTACTGTACACAGACTACGATGCCTGGAGTTAACTGAGTTTCGTCCAAGACAGTCATCATATAAATCTCGGATAAGTTGACCAGGACGAGTGCTTTTTGTTCCTTCCTCCAAACTTTTTACCTCCAACTTAGTCAATTCAAAATGCGGCAAATTTTCAAACTGAATCAGTGCGAACGACTTCACCCGGACCGTGATCTGATTTACGATGATCATCCATGCATTGATGTCAAGAACTAATTCGGGAATTCTTAATGTCCTCTTTCGTGTCTGTGTTAGTGCTTCACACCACGATTCCGGTCGTTATATATTTTTGGATTTCAAGTGGATCACTAGCCTGCACCCGAAGATTACGAGTAGATGAATTCAAATCGAGAGGTACAACAAGAAATTTGATAGTTCAATCCAACCGTCATAATATCGCACTTCTCCCTCTAGGAGTCGAAAGTTGTTCGTGTAAGTGGTTATTCATCCCGTGAATCAGAATAGCACATCACCAGCATTCGACTCATTTTTTGACAATCGAGACCTGATACAAGTATTTTGTTTTTCTCACTGGTTAATAATGAGCATGAAACAGATTGTGTATTACCAGGATGATAGTTTACTTACAACATATTCTACCATGAGATTAACAAAACTCATACTATTTTGAAAAGTAATAACTAGCCAACAGTTCCAGTTTGATTTTACATGAGCCCATTCAAAGCACTTACTCCGAATTTTGTCGGTCTTTCCGTAAATTGTGATCTCCAGGAGATGAAACAATGGGCGGTGGTTTTACTGAAGTCACTGATTAACCCAAAACGTTTGGGAAATGCCCAAAGCTAAAGCCTCGAAAGCATGTTGCTTTCATTGGTATCTGCATTACAAACTAATCGGTACGACAGTTAAGCGAAAGGAACCCCGGAGAACCTTATCCGGAGGCAAACAAATGAATAGGAAGTTGCGAGGGACTGGTCAACGGGAAAATCAATGTCGGAAATTTTTGTTTATATCGACACTGGTTCTTATTTTGTCCTCAGTTTCTCCTCGCTTGCATTTTTCCCAGTGGCACATTCGGAGTGATAATTGTAATGTCCAAGTGATTTTTTGAAAATGATCCAGATAGAAGCCAAAATTGGTGTCTCTGATGCGATAATTCGCAACTGGACTTTTCTCTTACTCATGGTAATTTGAACGGGAAACCTATACAGTATAGCAGTAGGACTCTCTTACTCAAAATTTGCTGAAAAGTCGACTGCAAACTGGCGATGGTCGTAATGATTGTGGTTTTATGAACCATGTGTGAGCAAGAGTTTGGAAATTTATATCCAACCAGTCAACGTGAATAAATCTTCATCAGAAAAAAACCACCCATTTGTCTCTAGAGTCATAAGCGAGCGGTTTCTGTTAACAGTCAGGCACGTTACTTAATGCGCATTAGTACTCACCGGGACAGTAACGCGAGGTCGGCTAATCCGGCATTCAATTACGCGTGTGGATGCCGAGGTCGAAGAGATATCGGATGTAAATGCCAAAGATTCGACAACATACCCAAAATTCAAAGGCGACAAAACTGTTACACATATTTGCTTCGGAAAAAACGCTTATTTATTAAGGTACATTTAATTTCACCTTGTGGTTTAGATATTTCCCGATATTTTCTAGCTGGCTGTTTGTCAGACCTCAACATTAATTCAAATAGTCATTTCATATATATATATATGTATATATATATATGTATATATATATATATATACGCTAGAGCACCTAGTAAATTTGATGCTTTTCTGCTGCTTTCTTGCTTGCTCGGCTGAGGTCAGTAGATCCTTGTAGCTCGTTCCGGTGTTTTCGTTCAAGTCAGCGGGAGACCTTGATTCGAATCTCACGCTCCCATTTGCTGTACTGACCAATGGTCGATTCGCTGTGCAACTATGAATCAGGGGTTCGCTTTTGCGTCCAGTATGTATTCCACACCCAATGTACTACGGTAAACGTGTTCGGTCGGGTCAACCGTCAGTTATCGTGAACCTAGTCTCAGAGGACCTGAGACGCTCATACCCTGATTAGGATGCGCAACTTATAGTGTTGAAGCCCTATGCCCTGTGTGTGTTTAGGTTGTTCTGCAAATCTGATGACGCGACAGTAAGCTTGTCCGATGTTCTTTTGAGCACAAAACTGACTTTTTAATCCCATTAAAATCGGAGCCAGGGGAATGGAATAGTATAAGTTCCACCTTGAAAATTATTGTAGTCATGGGGAAGACCAGTACTAATCAAGTGATGAGCAGTTGACCAAAACTACATAAACGTCAAATGAGATTTGATATGGCGCATTATTCTGCCTCACAATCCCACTTTCCAGAACACATCATAAAGCTGCTAGGAAAAATAACTTTCCAAATGACTGTCATAGGCTTCCGGCTAGTTAGTGTATCTTCGATTTGACTCTAGTGGCACCGTGATCTGTACTCACTTACAGCACACGAGCAGGACAGAAACCTTGAGGTTGTCGACGAAAAAACGAAACCAAGTTTACTTCCGCCAATCACGCTTTCGTGATCCTTGGCAAAGTGTGCGCTCATCCGCAAAACTGATCGATATAGGCGAAATGGAATCCATGCCAACATGAATCAGTGGGCGAAATCGGTACGCGTAATTTTCTTGTGCACACAATGGATGTTACAAGTCAACAAACATCGGAACCATTGCACAACTGACTTGCTTGTAAAGCAGGTTTTGAGAAATTCTGCCCGTGATAGTCGAACCGTTGACGAATTACATCTACCAACAACGCTATGTGAGTAACTATATCACTCACAATAACACTGTAACAACTGATTTTTATGTCTGCACGTGTGAGCATAACTTGGTATATGCATTTGTTACACTGGGGAAATAATCCCAGTGGAGCTTTAAACTATTGCAAGGAAAAAAATCGTCAAGATTTTTCGACTTTTTGGGACTTTCCCCTCCAAAACGGCTGTTGGTGAAGTTTCCTCGTAGAATGCATTTCAAACCATGGACAAGATTTTCTAGTAAATGGGCAAAATGTCTGACTGCTATCGGCCAAACTAGAGCATCAGGAAAAGTTACTATTTGTGGCCCTTTGTCGTGTTGCACCGGAAACTGTATGACGGTTCGAAGAGGCGCACGGGTGACCTTGAGTCCAGTGTGCACGTGGATGTTTATCAGAATTTATCCTTGCGGGATATTTTGTTTTGGCTTTAGTGATTAGTATCAACAGAGGCTTTTCCAATTACTAAAAAGTACCTTTGGTTCGCTCACTGGCGTGTATTTTTGTCCGCAGTAAGGGCCGAAAGACTAATTCATTGGATGTGTGATTTAGAAAGCATCTGTAACTTTTACTTGGACTAAATCCTCAAATCTCCCTTAGTGACGGTATGCGCATAAATCGACAGCTTTCCAGTTACCTTGGCCAGAAGACTTCATTTGGGCGACCAAAGTAACGCGCATTCGACTCCAAATATGAATAGTCGATGATTACAGATAATTTTATTCTGTTCATTGATATTTTTTATACGGCATCAACAATTGAACCGAAAATGTATAATGATCGATAAAAGTTCATTGCGGCTTGGCCTCGTAGCTCATCCGGTAGAGCATCCATGGTGTAAATGCTTGGGTTGCGTCCACTAGTGCGCGAATCCCGCCGGGATCGAGGACTTTTTCAAAACTATATCAATTCTATACTTTCCACAATCTGTAAGACTAAACTTCTAATTTCCTTCCTATCGGATTTTGATTAGTTCTCTCGATTTGGTTTTTATAGGGCATTACCTGCATTATGTTTCCAACTCCAAGCAAAAATTTGCCTACCAATAACTTTTAAATACGGTTGACAAAGGTGAGAATAAAAGATGTCCTTATCCATGCATGGGAATCGAATATAACAACTATACTGGTGTATGCGACCGGTCGGATAAGCCGTTTTCGAATCAGTTTAACAGAAAACTCAAAATCAACTTTTCCATTATCGTGGATGCTCCCTGAGGAAGATGTGCAAATTGTCTTCGTTGGAGAGTCTATTTAGAAATGACAGCAGTGAGTCTTCCATAGACGTTTTTATCAACAAGATTCGATAAGCCCTCTTAATGGGACCAAATATTTGCTCATTTGAATAGCTCCACTGAGTCGTACACATATGGATGAAATCAGTGAAGAAATGACTATACGTTAGAGACCCGGCGTAGTGCACGCTGATCGGGTCAAAATAGCCTTGTCTACAGGGATCCATTCTGTGAAACTCAAACGGAAACAAACAGAATAAAACATTTTCCTCTGATCCAAAACAGAACTTCAAAAAATTCTAATGTCACGCTAAAGCAGCCGGTTGATCTCTTGCAAAATGAACACTAAATGGCATTGAAATTGGTAAGATTTCGTTTATTAATTCCTCGTTGTGATGAGTCAATGAATGACACGTGTAAAAACTCATTCTAATGTTGAAAGCTAGCGAAAAATATCTGTTGTTTTTCGTCACCCTAGACATAATCTTGCTCTGAATAAGTTGAAGATTGCATTCAACCAATTCTTCATAAATGAAGAAGTGAATGCCTTATGATCAAGGTGAAATTGAATACAAATATCTCAATTATTCATCATTACAATATGGAGCTGATGATGTTTTTGTCTGACAGACAGCTTCAGGTTCGGTGCTTCCAGAGTGCAAAGTTGACCGGATGACCTGAAGTTCGTGTAGTGAGAGTGAAATTCGAAGGGAAATCAGCCAAACTAAAATAAATTATAGGACGTCAAATACATGATTCTAATTCCGCCTTGTGCAGTAATTCGTTTCCAGCTGCGATAGCCATCCCCGTTTGTTTTGCCACTCTGTTCAATTAAGGACTCACTTCACCTAGTGGAGCGTACTCCATGACCAACCAGATCGGTTCTTCCGAACAGACTCCGAGCAGTCGGATGATGTGCGGATGATTGAACTCACTCAGGATTCCTGTAAGTGTAAATAGACGGTACAGAAATTTGCATAAATATTGCACCAGAGGGAACCGACCCGATAATAAACGAGGTCTTCCAACACAAACTGTACCGAATGAAGCATTATTACGATAATGAAACGCAAATCGATGAACCGGGCAAAAAGTAAGATGCGTAATATAAAGCTTACAAGTTACACAAGGAAGTGTTTAAATGCATTTGCAAGCACGCGTCTACGAGATGTACAGTAAGCTACTTTGGAGCAACTTCCACGGTACTCTACTTGAGTAGATGTACAGTTCACTTTTAGAAATTTGCAAAACTTATTCATCTGCGGCAATATGAGGTGTTTGGTTTTTTTCATAGGATACTAACTGCCAAAGTCGTTTCTGGAAGCGTGTGGTGTGTTGAATTAGTCCAGACGGTAAGAATCTTTCGCGAGGATTTTGCTCCGACGAACAAACTGGCCACGACACCGGTTTCAGGGATAAATTCTCTGCTCTGCCGACTGATCCACAGTAATACGGTTCATTTTTCCAACTAACTAGTTTGTTTTGTCACTGAAAAGCAAAGTTATGCATAATCTGCAGAAGATAAGTCTTACTGTCGTTAACGGCATTTACCTAGGAGTCGGCAGAATAACGCCAACTGCAAATGTAAGTGGGTTTACTTTCTATTGCCACCCGGTTTTGTCACATTCCTCTCAGGCATCAAAACAGGTCGAGAAATGTCTCAAAACGAATTATGCGAAGGAGGATTAGGGAACATGGGTATTCGTTTAATAGGATCCTCGGTATAGGTTACCGATAGGGATGTGAAGGTGCAAACCCGGTTTTATTCTGCCAATCCCTTGGATTTGCTCACCTAGTGTGCTTTACCATGCTGGCTATTTGACGATGAAGCAACCCCCAGATACTCATCTCGTCCAGCTTGAACTTGAACGTATGAAGCCCTCTTCAAAACAATCCGTTCTGAACCGGTGTTGTGGCCGGAAAAAACGTGTCACTTATAACTGCTTACGCTGCTTTACGAAATCTATGGATGGACGTCAAAGTCGCTCCTACCCCTTTTTCACATTTTATTCCCATGACAATGATGTACACGCATTTTAAAGCATTGTCATAGTTGTTCCGCGTAGGAGACTCGATATGCCAACGTTTTACCTCGTAGGACTTCGTGCATGAACCTGTGGTCCGATTACTGCTGTTAAATAGTGACCGACGCATCCGATTTAATATTTTTTAAAATTTTTTTCAACGGATTTCCAGTTCATATGTCCTTACAAATCCGACGAGCAATTTCAACTACTGGGCAGTTGGTGACCTCCATTTCATAATCCTATTCAATTAGATCTGTTTGATTTATTTCAAGTAATTAAAGTAAGCAGTGATTTTTCCCTCATAATTTACCAAAAGAAGGCAAATCAACACTTATTTATTCTTGGAACACATTCGGGGTCAGCTCGTGAATGACGGCTTCTGTAGAGAATTCTTGTGATATCCTAGAAATATGACCCATGGTCTCAAGGGTACACTACAGGGGGAAAGCGAACCCGGCAACCGTGACCCTGAAGCCCGCAGCTTGGTAACAAGCCCTGCGGAAATGCGCTTCCGTCGAATACCAAATTGACTAGCAAATCTAGGATTCTAGCCATTGACCTCTTTGAGTTGATTGATACCTATTCCACGTGACTATCGCCCGTTGATGTGCCATTTTGTGGAGCATAACAATCCATCGTTCCCTTCTGCCTTGTTTCACCTAATCTTTAAATCCACTACATACCCTTGAGACCGAACAGGCAACACATTTTTTGCTAGGTGTTGAAATTCTGCACGTGAAGTGAGAACTAGGTATACACGACCGCAACGTTCCGCCAAGTAACTGTCACAAAGAAGGCCAGGTTTTAAATGCAGGTGCTAATTTTGCTAGATTGAATGTTGAAATGCTCTAACACGTCTGATTCGACTGGATGGACTTGAAGCTATCAAGCGCGAAATCATCTCTGAGATGCTGCTTGCCAATAGAAATCTAAACTTGCGACTGATTTGTTTTCGAGGACATCACTATAACTTTGAACAAGCCGTGATTGTGGGAATGCCGAACGAAAACAAATTACGCATGAAAACTCACTTGCTTCTTCCAAAAATTGTCCGCGTTCTTCAGGGGAAGCATCTATTTTGCACGTTTTCACCGCCACACTGATTGCCTCCGTTTGACTCTACAATGGTGAAAGATCAAAGCCAGTGTTTACCACAAGTTCAGTGTACAAGCGAATGTGTTTCAGGTATGCAGCTGCTCGAGTAAGCTTGATACTACCCTGGGCTCTGACTCTGCATCTTTGGAGATATGTACTGCAGAGTTGTGCACAACTGATAAGGCTGGTTGCTTAGGTGGTAAACAAAAATACTCGCCTGATGAACTGTCTACGTGGACAAGGAAGCTTGCAAACGAGTAATATAATAGGTTATCCTAAACTTGATCCTTTAGTAGCCTTGAAAACATTACCAGTCCCTCACCTCGGCATTACAGTTAGGCTGAATTACAACATAAATTGTAAATCCCAGAATCAAAAAACATGCTGTGCAACACACTGCTAGGAAGCGTCTAAACAACAACCAATTTATCCATTTTATTATTTAAAAGAAAGAGTATGTAAGTAGGTGAGGAGACAAAAAGTAGAAACGCAACACAGTTTAACAGTCCAAAGGAAAAAATAAGTTTGTTAGATGGAAATATAAAGTTTGATGACTCTCTGCCTAGGTGTGGAAAGAGCGGGGAACATTTAAAAGAAAACCTGTTTTTGAGGTGACCCTCAACGAACAAAAACCAAAGTGGTTTCAGTAAAAAAGGGATGACAACGCAACCATCAGGCCATGATGTAAGAACTGTGGAATGAAATTTAGGGATAACCGTTTGTCAAACTCGATCGAGAACTGAAAAGTAAATAAGACAAGGCTCCATCCAAAGTGTGATTGTAGTACTCAAATGCGGACTGGATTTAAGCATTGTACAGCGGAACAGGAGACAGAGGGAAGAAACGTCAGGTGAAAAGTAAGAAAGACTTTGTCCTCAACAACCTGAGATATGAAAGTATGTTACTAATATGGAGATAAATCTATAGATAATCCATTAAGAGGTGTATAGTTCGTTGCATGAAAACAAACAGAATGTGTAACATCTCGAAGAAATTAAAGCTCTCAGATGCCTAAACATGGTCGAGAATGGATGCGTTAGTTTCCGAGTCGGTTGCCCACTTTGAGTGCCTCTCGAAATGCTGGCAAAATGACCGTGCGTTTCAAATGCCCTCTGGCGAGGAAGACCTATGCCTTCTCGTGGTGGATGTTCCCACCAAATATGAGGGCGAAGGCGAATTCTCGGCGCTAACCGGTGGACTGACTAGCTCTCCGTGATTAGCCTAGCCGATATAGCTAAACCTTGAGTTCAAACCAACCGCGGATAGCGTGCAAAACCTATGGCTTTGCACTCACCGACCCCTGCGGTGGAAAAATGCCCATCCGACAGGCATACGAAGTAGGCAATCAGTCACCGGTTCCCGGTGGGATGTGATTCTCAGTTCATCCATCTGCCATGTGGGCTAGATCAGTTAGCAAAAGGCCCGGGATAGAGTCGCCTAAGTCAATACTCTAATTTGGTTTGGGTAACCGGATCCCCATGGGTAGATGACGTGAAGATGCAGGGTAGAAGACTGTCATAACTTGTAATTTTCAAACTTTATTTCTTTTTGCTTCTCAGTCATAGGATTTAGATAAGCCTAGCGAGAGGTTGTGGATTTTACAATGGTTGTTGGGTACAGTCAGGCAAGATTACGAGACGAGAACCGGCGGACCACTTGTGAAACGACCGGGTCGACAGCCGCTTTATCGTCCACTCAGTAATACACCGAGTGGGAGGAACTTGGCCAGGTGACAGGTGCTAAAGGTTTTATAAAACTTGGAATAAGAGGACCCCGAGAAAATCGAACGAGAAAAAATTCTCTTTTGGGATTAAGAAAATCAGAGCGTGATTCCAGGAAACTGAAAAAGTAAGGAACACTAAAGAAAAACAGAAGAGACATCGTAAAGAAGACAATCTAGGGCACATACATTAAGAACAGTGGATTGTATATAGCCTTGATGGTTTTTTTTACGTTCAGCAAGCACGGTGCATGACGGATCTTTCGTTTGCGAAGTAGAAAGTGCGGAAACAGATGAAAAAGAGGAATCAGATGAGTGTAAGGTGGGGTTCCAGAAAAACGGGAAAGAAAAAGCTCAGCTTTCACTAGGAGAATTCGAGATTGGAGTGGAATCGGAAAGGCAAAAGTTGCAAGATTTCACACGTCATTTTCCCACCCACCGACGACTAATAACATAGCATGCATTTTACACCAGCCGGTCAGTCCCACGCCCCATCGCCAGTTGGATGTTGAAGTGCACAAATCTTTGAGTTCACCTCCAATCGCTGGCTACTTGATTCCGTAGGAGATAACCGGGAATAAACGTGGAAACCGCATCCAAGCCTGGCCAAAAGTGAACACCGTATAAGTCGTAAAAAGAGAATGAACGGACACATGGCGCTGCTATTGGCTGTCGAGCGTGACTGGCCGATGCGCGTGATCAAGTATCGAGGGCAGATTGGTTGTCAGGCTGGGATGAAAGCCAGACAGTTACCAGACTTTGGTGATTGCAAAAGTGATGTGCGAATGAAACGGCATGGACACCTGGCCCATTGTTGCACTGCTGTGTGCAATACGAAGCGCTGTAATTGGTTAGTCTCAATAAAGTATTTGATCCCAGGCAGCTTGAGGGATACTGTTGACAAAGCACTTTCCGGAGGAATTTCGACTCCCTAGCAGCGAGAGGTTGCATACATTCCGATTCCCAATCAGTCAGTTGTCGAATTTCAATCAATTTTAAGAACTCCATCCTCCTGATTGGTGAGATGAGTATTGGTATTGAATGGTTGATCATCTCAGTGTTAATATTATCATTTTTGAACTCTGATGAACAAATCTCGTGCGTATTCGAAAACATGCCAGTCAATGATACTTTTACTTCCAGTAGAGTCGTGTATTATACAACAGTTGTGGTTAACTGCAGATCCATTCTCACCCAGAAAAAAAAGAATAACAAAAACAAATGACCAACAACGGTCTTCCAAAATCAAAGCTGTTGGTGGTTGGGATTCTATAAAATGGTCAATACACGTGATGTGGTTTGTCGTATCATTGTTCGTTTTTCTGTTTGCATAAATACACAAAGAGATGCATGCCTGTGTCGGACGAGACTATCAATCAACTATTGTCCACACTAAATTTTGCGTAATTTGACGCAATGGTCCCGGCGTAATGCCTTGGACTTGTTTGAAATGTCAGATCTATATTCTTAGGTGGTCTTATATGGCACAGTTTTGAGAATCACTAGAACATCAATATACTTCGGTGTAATTAATCAGAAAATTTCAACGGGTCGATAACAAAACAAAGTAATATAGAAAAAGCTCATCAACAGTAATACATGACATGTTCCGCAATGAAACTAGTATGAACAGATGTAGCACGTGACCAGCAAAAATTGCGGTTCCAACTCAGTCATGTTTCAGTTCCTTGAAAATTCCCACTGAGAACGTTGGGAAAACAAGTTGGCGAACAAGCTCGTTTTCAGTGATTCGTACTTATGCAATTACATCACTACATAGGTGGATAATTTTTTCCTTAAGAGGGATGGGATTAGTCACTTAATAGCGCAGTCGTCTCACATCTAGCACAGACTAACCCTACCGTGAATGTGACGCAAGCTTTCCGGACCCTGTATACGGTCAGAGGTCAACAGTCTAGGTTGGCAAACTGTCGTCCCTTCAGCAATGCGGAAGCTGTTACGATCCGTCTACACAGTACTCCAGTGTCCGCTCAAAAACAATTTGTGCATGCCCTTCAACTCCTCTGGCCCACCCCCGGCCCAATGCAAATCCTAGATCACAAAAGCTTTCGATTGTAAAATTGGCCCTGAGAAAGACTAACCACGGTAGTCGAAACGTTGGCGTATTACATCAATCAACAACGCTGAGTTACTGACATTATATCACTCACAATAAAAATTTCTCTACCTTGAAAGTAGCCAAGAAAACAGAAAAATTCAACGCCTTCACCAAGTCCCTTCAGCGACCCCAAAAGAAGATTCTTCGTTTTGCAAAGCCGATTATATTTCATAACAGGCAGTCGTCTAAGGATGAGTGGCATTCAGAAGGCTTGCATGCACACAATTATTTGTTCAGAGGTCGATTCTGAGATGTTCCCAATCAGTAATTTACCTAATGGAATAAGGCTTGCCCAAATTTTGGCTCATGTTTGTACGCCCTACCATTCTGAGTTTTATTCACAAGAGAGAAATATCTACGAATATTGTTCGAGCAAGAGGGGATCAAACCAAAAGCGAAGCTGACTACTTGGTCGCTATTAAAGTGATGGTAGCTAATAACAGAGTTTGAACAGTATGCCGTAAAACCTAATTTGTGGATTTCCAATTATTATGCACGATATATCACGGAGGCGAATGCAAGTTTTATTTTCATTAGGAACTACTAAACTTCATTGCCTCACGGTAAATGTCAGTAATTCTGATGCTCATACACGACTAAAAAGTAGTACACCTGTCAGCTATACTTAAGCTGACCTTCCAAAATCTCACCTCGCATCGAGGACATGTTCGTTCAGATGGTCGTTTCAAATCATCAAATGGTAACCGCTAAAAGTTTATAACAAGTATTTTGGTATGGTGAGCTACGGTGCAGAAGCTAACTAATGGTATATGCCTTCCGCAGATGTAATTTGGACACAGATACATCAGAGCTGCTTAAAAAATGTGTCCGAAATTAGTCCACCATATTTATAAGTTCAGCTGGTCAAACGAAATCCTGGGGGTAAAATCTGGGCGAAGGATTTCCTGATTGTTGTTCCACGTTATGCCATCCGAACTCAGCGAGCAAATTAGCCCAGAAGAAATTTATAAATCTATATTTTTCTCAAAGTTTACACTCCAATAGCCCAATAGCTTGGATGTTCAACTCCCAACCATTCGCTCCGCGTTTGTGTCATATTTTGGCCACAGCTGATTGTTACTGACAGTCCTGATGGAGGACGAGGACGGCCGATGCCATTAAGGTTATGGAATGACCAGTCACCATTTGAATTCCAAAACTATTAACGCATAAAATATAGCCAATCATCAGAAAAAAGCAATTTGAATGCGAATGGAACAAACACAAATTCATCTGCTTAGTGACATCGAGTTGTGCGATCTCGCAATAAAGCGCAAGCATTACTCAAGTGTTTGGCGAAAAGAGAGATTCAAAATGTTATTTAGCGTTAACAGAACATAAAATGGCAACAAAAATGATTAGGAATTTTCCTTCAGAATCACTCCAGATGCGTTGGTTGTCGTTTCGTCTTTCCAGGAAAATGGAAGAAAACAGCCGATGCTCTAATATTCGACTGTATTGTAGCTCCTCATTCCAGAACAACGAATTTCCTTCAGATGGGACAAGAGTTTGGTCTGCCATTTCATTCTGATTGTCTGTCTCACGATTACCACAAAAGTTAGTTTTTTTTAAATAAAGGCGGGCTTTCTGTCATGTTCACTGTTCCCATCAAACCGAGTCAACCTCGTTGAGTCAATCTACGCACAAACCACGTGATACAGACCCATACAGTTTCGCTGTAGCCTGCATACACAACCAGCCAATCAGAAGTGTTTCGGCACACGAACGAGATGTTGAGGTACGTCTGGCGATATTTCAGCAATCAGCATTTACCGTGGTTTCTACATAACCATACTGCTGCTAAACAAACTTGAACAGAAATGTCTTTAAGTTGCCATGGGCTTCTCGTTACTTTCAGCTGCGTAGTTCAAGTCATAGTTATTGCATTACGTATAGAGACCGTGATCGTGTCCAACTGCTGTTGGTCGAATTCTGTAGCAGTAGATCAAGTACAAATACTAGACTTCTATCAAGCCAAACAAACTTGGGTGCAGAACTCGACAATAAACTATCTTTGGCATCCTCATGATGAAGAAATAAATGGGTCACCTAAAGGTTTGTGGTCAAAAAAAGTTCGCGTGTTGCGCTGTACCGAAGAATCACGTTGTACAGTACTCTCCCGTTACAAATGAAAGATAACAACTCGAGATGCAGTCCTGTTGACTGCTTTTACTCTATCTGTATCTTTGTTAAACGATTGATGCAAGAGTGTAGTGTAGGAGGCACGCTCCATAGCCGCTATGGAACACTACATGAGGGGATACTGAGTCGTTTAGTATGATCCTGAAACCAGGAATGACAAAACCACATAAGTTCTCATTACTTCAGATATGGTAAAGGATCGGACGATAGTAAATAGCCATCTACCACTGAAGAGACGGGTGGATCTGGGAATTGGACCAATAAACTTTCTGGAATGACATAAGTTTAATCCACTTGACTGCCATCGGCCTGGCGTAGTGGTTATTCGAGGTATACATTCGTTAATAGACAAAACAATCAATGGCTATGATAGGAACCCCAAGAAAGCGAATGCGTTCTTTCAATATTTAATTCTTCACGAACCGCTACTTGTTCGCTTTGATAAGTAAGACAAAAACAGAACAGCAAGAAGAAAAAGCGCTCAATGTAGATTGTCAAGATTGAAGAGAAACAGAGAATTTTTGATTATACATGCATATATATATATATGACAGTATGTGAGCTTTAACGGTTCGTTTGTTTTGAGCTCTAAGAGTAGATTAGTGTTTTTTAGCAAGTAAATCACGGCGACTGCTGTGCGGAAGCGTTGGAGACAGAGGAGTTCATCTTTACTGGCAGTAATTTTGCAGCAAATGGTCACTGTTTTGAAAAGCAGAAAAAGCCGGGTGCCTCTGCTTTTGTTTCATCCCTCGTAAACATTCATCCCATTCTATCCTCCGCTCGCTATTTTCCGTTCCAGATAACTCAAGGGGAGATGGTCGAATCGTTTATATTGTTTTCCATAATCGATCGTTCTGAAAATTAAATGGGCCCATGGTTATCGTTCCACTATCAAGCAGGGTTTTAGATCAGCTTACAGGTTGGAGTATTCAGTGGGGTAACGACTCGACAGTCGCGTTGATCCTTGACAAGGGAAATGGTTATGACGACTCCACATTCACCATTTTTGCAGTTAGCCTGTCTTCACCCCGGGAATATTTCACAAAAGCTAGTCCAAGAATAAACGATCATTTAAAGTAGCTACTTCAGACAGGGCAAACTGATTACTCGACTATTTTCCAAAGATGGCATTTCGGGAGACAGGGTTAGTAAAGCACTCTGCTCTTATCAAAAATTCACATCTAATGTGGTCAAACCTTGAAGTATATTGTCAACGTCACCGGTCATCGCATATGAGAACAGAAACCAGTCCGCATTGTTAATTTCACCAGTAAGCGAATATCTTCGCTGACGAGCACGACAAAGCTGCTCACTGAGGCGTATCAATCACACTGAATCTTTTACGTAAAAATACAGGATCATCTCAACTGTTCTCTCTACCTAGGCTGTGGAATCCGGACATGCCGTAGTAGGAATATGAACGTTTGCTACCGTCCAATGTTTCCACCGGAACGGATAATGAGCAGTTAGAATGATGAATCTGGCAACAGTAGTAGTGATAGTTATGCATTTAAGCCTAAATTAGATTCGTTCAAGCGATTAGACTGCCGTGGGTAAATCCGACGACGTGTTGACAGAATAGACGATTGATCATTGATGAAACAGGATGATTCTTAGAAAGCTTTATCATCCATTTACGCTCCCAGTGATTCAACTGAGATTCTAGTGCCAACTAATCAAAGTGGTGCACAATTATTCTGACGGTTGAACAAGGGATTACTGGGGCACGAATACTTGATGGGCGGGAGTGACCGCAAAATCCGTCACGCGCTTCCGGAGACATTGTCTCTATCCATCCGAACGCGAAACATACTACTGACAGCAATTTTCCCAGTCTTTGTCTCCAAGCTCCAACTGCTTCCGCTAGATTACCTTAAATGCATCTGATCAAACAATCATTCTTCATTCAGTCATCCCGAAGTATGTTCGAGGAAGAATTCACAGAAAGGATGTTACACAAAATGGTTACATTAATTTCATAACCAGTCCATTCCGTGATTTTCCTGAGTGCTAGCTCTCTCTCTCCCTCCAGATGGGTTGCAATTTTCATTTCAAAAGAGCTAATATGAGACAAAATACCCCGTGATGAGGCGAATGAGAAAAATACCGCATTTGGGGAGATTTGTCTTCGTCTTTCACCGAAAGGGATGCGATCAAGATAAGGCGGTTTATTATCAGATTCTGCATCACTGCTTGACTTTTTGATCGTATTTAGGAAAAAGGGAAAACATCACTGGAAATAGAATTAAGATAAACCTGGAGACAAAAAAAGCGCACTGAAGAAACAAACTGAAGTGTTTCTGTTCCTGCTTCAGTTGACAAATTGTCAGAATATTGAATCCAAACAACATTGTGCACAGAGAAGTATAGATACTTCGACAACCATACGGTCTTATTTTAGTGGGAAATAGAGAGGAAAAAATCCCATTTGCCTTTTGCCTCACTATCAGTCACACGTCCTTTAAGCAGCAGCGTGCAGCATGACTCGGTAAACTCATACTATCCAACATGATTTCCGTTTTGGCGAGGTAAACTTCTCCGCCAACGCCAGTCCCAATCTGTCATTTGATAACATCTTCAGGGTAATTTCTTCGCATAGAAACAATGTTGGCGATTGAGACCGGCGGTTTTACCATGCCTCAGGGGCTGATCTATGCGAACGTGGTGAACGGCTGATCCGGATGAGGTCAACCAGTTCAGAATGACTCAGACTATTTCTGTTGGTTGCAAAAATTCGTATTCGGACAGTTGAACGAAAACACTGTTTTTTACCCTCGTTCGGAAAACTGTAACACTTCCAATCGATTAGCAGGGGTTTAGCTTTAACGCATTAGTGTGTCGGGCTAAACAGAGAGTTTCATGGGCTAATTAGCATATTTTTGACTGACGGTTGTAGAAGAGACATCCTAAGTAACACATGTATGTGTATACCATGCAATGAACGAGTTTCCATTTTACAACTGCATGGCCTATCAGTGATTCGTGTTTAGAAAATGTTGATGTTCTCTAGCCACCCACGTGGAAAAAGAAAACGATGTTTTGGTTACGAAATTGGGGAGTGTCCGCAGCTCGCCGGAATTCAGGTGAACTTAAAATCATCCATGTATTTTGTCCTGGAACAGGTTTAGTACAATTCGTTTTTATACCATGACACAGTGTGTAGCCAAATTACAATTGATCATTTTACAAAATCGCCACCTAGGACAACAACGGCCAGATAAATGTCAGAGGCGCGATCTTAGAGTATGTAGGTAGAGAAAAGTTATCGATACCAGCCAGTTCAGTTGAAGTAAAAAGATGTTCTCGTATCTCTAACCGTTCTGAAATGTAAACTGTAAACTGCTTTCAGGCGCTATCACCCATGTGGTATCCTCTGACCAATTAGACAACTTAGATGCACGTACATCGTTGGATTTAGGCAGAAACTGTGGGGCAACAAAAACTTTTTGAATATGGTCTCAGAACGAAAACTCTGATGCGATTTTTCCAGCCCAGTTTTCGGGAGCACGATCAATAATAACCTAACCAATAATTAAGCCGTTCTGAGTGGCAAAATACGGAATTTTCAAGTGGTTACATCAGTAACTTATCCCATTGGGTAAACAGTGTGCATCCATTCCGGTCAAGGAAACCACCCAATTTTCCCAAAACATCAAAATACCGTTCCACCCAAATCGAATTCGAATTCAAATAACCTGTTGACCGAATGAACTCTTCCCGATTATCTGTCTGGGAAAACCTGACAGCAACTTGTTTCTGGCGATCGGAAGCAATCATACAAGTCAACCTACTGTCCGTATTGTATCGAGGGCTGTTCACAATTGACGTTTGTATGATTGCTCTGAAAAGCTTCGGACGCAAGACATGTACTGAACCGAAAAGATTGTTAAACCCATCGCGGGTTTCGCGAAGACGATATCACGAATACTGCCGCAGTGGATGAATAAATTATTGTCCATCCGAAATCCGATTCTAATATTAAAACGATTTTGTTGTGTTTATTTTTTTCGCGAATATGACGAACTTTGTGTGCGACACAATAACCTAACTGTAATCTGAAAAAGCGAACTCGTTCTCAATACCAAAATAACTTCGACGGTTAGGAGTTTCAGAATGGCCAATGAATGATTAGGTTGGAAATGGCCGAGTATTGTGTCCACACAGCAACTATATGTTAAATTGAATATCTACCTAAAATAACGCCTTTATTTTTCTGCGTATTTAGCATGCTCCTGATTTGAACTAAATATTTCGATCAATGGACTTTTCGGGATGCAACTTTATACACGATACTCAATATAAGACATCGCGTAGTTGACCAAGTAGTTGCTAAACTTTACATCCACTTTACGGATACTAGTTGGTCCGTACAGACATTGTTTCCCGGTTTTTACCTTGCGCCAGACTAAAACAATCTTTTTGTGGGGCAGGTTTACGGGAAGATTTGAACTCACTTCTTTTCGATATATGCCTTTGTACACGTCACCGAATTGTCCCTCGCCAAGTACTTGTTCCAGAATCACACTACCTCTGGGCATTTCTAATTCTGAAAGAAAATAAAATTACACAGAAGCTGCCAGCAGTTCTTTGAACCACAAACAATCAGCGTATACAATGTCCTGAAGACAGTCATTAACGGGGTACGGTTGTCCATTACAAACGATTGTCTACATTATCATGCAGATCACTTCCCGCCTTAAAAGGTCAATAAATTAAAATTGATTGGAAGCAAAAAGGGGCTTTCAATGAACGGGAATGGGAACCACCAGTGATCAAACACCACAGTCATCGAGCCAATTAACTCGCTACAAACGCTTACGAAACGATGGTGCACGTCTGCTTTTTCGTATCCAATAACTTGGATCATATTCGGGACAAATGTTAAATACTGGCTGAACATTATGCAGCAATCATCAATTAATCAAAATCGCATCAATCACTCCATTTGTTATTCATAGTTAGCAGAACTCAAGGGAAGTTTCCCTTCAATTTTACAAAAGTTAACCTTATATTAATTTGCACTGGCTTTGGTTGTTATCTCCCAACGCTAAATACTAGGGAAACGTGGAGAAAAGAACAATAGAGTAGCAAAAGTGTTTTCAACTCACGGGTGTCATGGGTTGCTGCGCTTGTCCTATCAGCTAAGGAGGATCCCGTGGACTACACTCCTTTACTCTACTGGTAACGGATTTCACACCCTTTCTCAAAGTCTTGGTCTGTCCACCGTGACGTATACACCAAAATCAGGGACTTTTAGTACTTTTGGGGTGACCCGATGACTGTCAGTCTAGTTACCGGGTTAGTTTTTATGACATGTACAGTGCATAAAGTGTATTGAAAGAGGCACGACCCACAGTCGCTAGGGTCCTGTACACGGAACGGGGAACCGGCTACCATGGTCCTGAAACCGGGACCCTTACGGAACCAAGTAAGGTCTCATCAGGTCATGTGTGGTAACGAGCCGGGAAAGTGCGGGTTTCCATCCGCCACCAAAGTGAGCATAATTTTGAGACAAGTCCCAACGAAGGCACAATTTGGAGAAAACGCGTGCCTCTAGAGCTTTTAGTAATCGTGCAATGAACGTCAAGTACACAGTTTGTTCGGTAATTAGAAGGACCAAGTAGATAGCTTTGTTGTAGAATGAATCTTCATCATATTTCGGTTAACCTTGTTTTTCTATATTTTACTTACATTTTTAATGAAGCCTAAAAGCACATCACTTTCATTAAGGTACCTGCAATCAACAGTGGGTCGCCAACTGAGGAAGATGGCCACCGTTGGGTGGATTCGAACCACTTACATTCAGATGGAAACACCGTGATGTTGATCGTTGGACCAACATATTCTTTCAGAGGAGCAGCTTGGCGAAATAGATCAGCTGTTATTGGGGTAGCTACATCTCACCAAGTGGTCGTTAACCGGATAAAATGTTCTCGTGTATACAGAATGTTCGACTGTCAGTTACCAGCATGAAATATCTATGTTGCCAGTACCACATCCATTCATATGCTAAACATCCAATTTACATTGTAACGGTGGGAGAACTGTGTTGGCAACTCTGAGGGTATGGGTTGGGAATTTTGTCACAAAGCGCAGCAGATCAAAAGGACAATAGTAGTTCACTGGGTAAAGGTGAATGGGACGCATTACGCATGCTCAATGACTTGTTTTCACAGTATACGCTATTCTCCGGGGCAGATAATGGTTGGGGGATGGGTCGAAGCGGCCAGTCCATGGACGTGACGAAAGATATGAAACTTTTAATCACTGAACTTTCTCGGGTAAATTGGGTCAGATTACCCAGTTGGGGCCGACGATGGAAAAATACAACAATCCGTGGATTTTACCCATTCAAAGTGGTTTTGTGTCTCCGCAACTGTTCTTAATTATAATCTTTTGATTTGTGTTCCACTAGCAATTCGTGCTGCGAGATAGCGACGAAAATCAGCGCAATTTGGTGAAAGATTAGTGGGTGTACAAAACGAAAGTGACAGTAAAGCCATTAGGATGTAATGTTTCGATTTATATGGTTGATCACGATGGAACTGAAGGCTTGAAAAGTAGAACAAAGTGTATTCTGTACAGAAAAAATTAGATATAACGAGTTTTTATTTTAACACACGCACATAAATCAGAATTTTCAAGATGCACAGCCAATAAGCATGTTACACCAACATTTTACACGACACATGAAGTAAAATATTTTACATCCAATGGGAAACGCACACACTTATTTGAAATCCAGATGTCGTGGACTCGATAGACGCAAATGGATTTTCCATTCTATGTGAATTGCATCCCCATAGATTTGTGCCCAGCTGCACTGTTCCTTTCAAATGGAAAACAGCCAACCAGGCTGCTCTAGCGACCGAATTCCAAACTGGTTAACGGGTCTGTGAAATTTTGGTTTCCGAATAATCCCACAGAGCACATTACGAAAAACAACGCAGTGACGAACAAACTCGTTTTCAGTTATTCGTAATCATGCCAATACATAACATGATTTATTGCTAATGAAAGGGGGTACGACAGGTTACAGTTCTAGTAGTCAAAATAAATCCACTGTTGGCGTGTGTGAAACGAGTGGTGGTCGAAATTATAGGTTGGGGGATGTGACTCACACTCGTGACCCGAGTCTGTAAGGGATTCGATAAGTTTTCGGGGGTGCCGAGTGGGCCAGGCGAGCTTCAATGTTTGCACGAACTGAACTTTTGGGCACACAACGGGGGATCGTAGAGACGAATGCATACGGCCTCAGTTGAAGACAAAACCCAGGACTTCATCAGCTTTGATAACTTACTCCGGACTTTGTGGATTATTCTGAGCGCTTCAGCAACATTCACTACGTGGTTGGAATCAACCAAGTGTGAACACAGCACTTTTAATCATTCCTGTGTTTAACCAAGCCGGGGGGCGTTCACGAACCCGTTCGGATAGGCGTCTGAATGTACGGCCAATGTACGCTGCCCCACAGGAACAGGTGGACGAGTATACACAGAATGAAACCATAGAATTTTGGTTTCTCGTCATCGAATAATCGCTTAAGCAATTCGCGTTAGAGGGCCGTTATCACACTCACGATGGTTTCATCTTTATAACAGGACCTAAACCTGAATAGCTTACGTTGTTTGGATCATGTACCGATTGCCGTGCCGTACGCAGTTCTGCGAGTTAATGAATGGTGATTGGGTCCAGGTGATCAGCAGGCGACATAGAAAAAAGGTTCGAAATCCTTAACCAGTGGGGTGGATTGTGTAATCCCACGTAGGCTACCGGGTTGACGTTCACGAGATCATCTGAAGCAAGGTTTCGAGATAATACCTGGTATGGTTAAAAGCCGAGGCCAGTGGGGTTCATGTTTTCGAAATCTTTCCTTTTCTAGGTAGTTCCTCAATTGATTATTTCAGTGGTCCTCGTTCCTTCTTTTGTTTTTGACCAGATAGTTCTCTGAGGCAGCACCCCAAACTCAACACTTTGGTGTAATGTTCATGATTATAGAAAATGAACTGAGCTGAAATCTTAATTGGCCGGTTGAATGAGATCCATAATGTGCACTTTTCCGTATTTACTACCCAACAAATGTAAAACTTTCTAAAAGCGCACCGCAAAAAGCTATTTACTGAAGGGAATTGCCGAGCGACGGAATGGTTCGAACTCACGACCAGTATGTCCAAACGTAACAACCTTATGCCCATAATTCTAATTGAAATTACGGTAGAGGCATGGTTTTTCTTTTGAACGAGCAGTGTTTCCGCTTGAACCAGTTGTCATGGAAGTAGTTTATTCCACAGTGATTCCAGATACCGGTGATCGGCTAAGAAAAAATGATTTTTCTCGTGTATGATTTAATGTTAATAACGCGACGTTATTAGCACAGCGCTCTGTTATTAACATCATACCATTCACAATAAAATAATACATAGCACATCGATTTTTCGACACAATTCTGAAGTCATTCAGTCCGGATATTCACATAAATTTGTATTTGTTTAAGACCGAGAACCGGGTTTGCCAGACTCGCAACTCCGCTACACGTCTAATGTGCCAAAACCGGAAAGCAAAAAAAATTGCGACATAGATTATTCTTTTTTCATCTATGACCCATTCGATTTACCAATCCAACAGATAAACAGAAAACGAGTTTGTTTTACCCAAATAATCTATCCGAGTGTCTCCGTGTTGTCGGTGTTCACAATAAATAATCCGAGTGCGGACACACTAATCCAAAAATTAATCATCCTTAGGGACCGTCTTGCATTCATTCTGTATCACTTACGTTTGTTGGTTGGTATATTAAGGATTTTAAAACGATTCGTTTTGCAGTGTCCCCATCCAACTTGCCATTGAAAATTACGGAAGGACCGTATATTTGTTTCACCCTTGCTTGTAATCCTGAGAATTGCATATCCATCACGCCAAAATTCGGACGCGAACTCGGAACAACTGGGACTCAAAAATCACCTTTCGGCGGGATAGACATACATTGTTGATGATTCCTAACAAGAATGGATTGGTTGTGCGAGGCTTCCTTGATTTTCATTAGTAACTTCGATGCTGACATTGTATCACGAGTCATTTGGGAATTCACATCAAATATTCTATTACTGCGAGATATTAGGAAGTACTGAAAAATACTGGCCGCCAGACAAGTCAACGGATTAAGCGTTCATCATTCTCTCAGAAATAAAAGGTCATAGGTTCGAATCCCCGGGTCTGACGGTCACTTCAGTTGTAGATGGCAAAACACTGTTGGTCGGCTCGTTACCACACCTGAACTGTTAGGAATTAATGTGGTTCCGCACCACTCTACGTCTCAGGGTCATGGTTACGGACTTCATCTCCTCGGCCAAGCGGCTACGGGGCATGACCCTTCCATTAAACCCATCCATCAGGAATGTCATAAAAATGCTATTAGACTATTTTCAGCAGTTCACTGCTTTCCCAAAGACCCTAAAATTTTATGTTCTCGTTCATTGTGTGCTCCTGTCTGCAGAACACCTTTCTCACATTTGTCGAGAATTCCAGCCCGTTGGATCCATTGCCCTGCATCCTATGGGGCAACCCCTAAAGTGATCTTTCACAAATCTCAGAGCTGAAAGAAGCGAAGCCTGGTTTGTAATGCCAATTCGGTAATAAAAAGTGTAGCGATGCTTGACGGTGATTTGACCAAGATTGGTAACGCGAACAGTTGAACGACTACCGTGTGTTTGCCAGCGCTGGGAACAATCTGATGCCAAATCGTTTGCTGAATTTCTATTAATTGTAGTTAAATCTATGGTGAATGCGTGTCTTGTAGTTTCCATTTATCAGCTTCTTCAGGATGCTAATCAAGTTATGTCTATAACTAGAACTCCTTTGCTAAGCGGTAAGTGAAAACGTCATCAATTGGTGAAATTACCTAATCCCTTCGACTCTGAAGGCCATGTCCATGCCGCAGTGTTCCTCAAGTGTTTTTGCGTAGCTCTCGAAACATGGAGTGTCTTAATATTAAAACTTCGTGCTCAGAATTTTGCATATGTATTCAAACAAAATCTTTATGAAGTTAAGTAACTGAAATAACCAAACAAACACACATTTTCACTTTAAAATCAGTGAGTTCCCCGTCTTCTTTCAAGACATGGTCATTAGGATGTGTAGGGAATTAAATATAAAAGACGAATGGCTCGCATCATACCAAGTGAGATACTGAGTTGAGCAAGGCAGGTAATCATTACCAGCTATGTTTGGACACTAACTTCGGAACGTTTGCGATCGCAAATGCATGCGTACGCGCTTGTTTTTGTCAGTTTGGAAGACTGAATACCCGAGTTGTATAAAAAGTGATCACTGATTCGGAACACGGGCACTACTGCCGTGACTGCAATCCTCATGGTATGTACGCGGAAGCGTATTAGCGATTTCTGCTTCGCACAGCCTAGAAAAGGCGTGAAATCAAGGTTACGAGAGCTGCTAGCAATCAAGTGCACCCTGTTTCGCCAAACGAACGATTTCCAGCAGAATGGGAATAAAATAAGGACTACTATACATACCCACATGCATTCATGCATGCATAGACACGAAAAATACATACACATGCATATGTATGCATGCATTCATACCTTCGTATATACGCGCGTAATACACGCAAGTATACTTAAGTGCATATAATTACACGGACACAAATGAGGATTCTGAATGAATTGGAAAATTTGTCATGATCGCAACTCAAGTTGCTTGAGTCCATGTGATTCCGGATGTTCAGCTGGGCCTTCACGTTGCAAACAAAATTACAACGACCGATGACGAAACAATTATAATCTAAAAGAGAAGCCCAGAGAGCAGAATCTCATCGGTACATGCATGCATGGACGATAATGGTGACTGCCGAATCAGTCAATTCAGAGTCGTTGAGATGATCACAGAGATGCAGGAGTTCAGGTAATGATGCACCGGTGGGTCGGCAGATCTAGTGATACTTTCCAACTTTATTGTCCGTTCTGGTATCTGATTAGAGAATGATGACATCACCAATAAAACATAATATTTGGGACAGCCATTGTTGATGAAAATGATCCAAAGCTAATCGTCTCATGGAACATGATTGTCCGCAGTTCGCTACCCGTGTCACATTGCACACTCCCGTTGACAATTCAACAGGGATGAAAACTGCAATGCGATTGAAAAGATCAAATGGATTTGTGCAACCAACTGGCATCCAGTTACAAATGCATGATTCGGTCCAGGGATCTGATGGCGTCCTCGCAATACTGATGGAGGAATTCGCAGTGTAACTAAAAACTATTATGCCTAAGTGGTGGAACAAAATCTTCTTCTTCGTACTTGGGCCTAGTTATATCGTCAGTATTCACAACGGCCCAACAAAGTGAATACTACTCGTCATTATAGTCTCATTTGAATCTTTAGCGGCGTGAATGGATGATAAGTCCATTTGCGAGTCACATGGTGATTTTCGTTAGCCAGGCAAGATTTACCTTCAGAAAGAAGACACAAGGTGCGAAACCATTTCGTTCTAAGTAGTATTTAACAAAAGAGTGCACAAGTATGGGGATGGTTGACCTGGAGAGTGCCGGGCACGCATACCTGACGAACGGCAGTAACTAAGACGCTAGTCATGTGCTTACGGGGACACTTTCTCCACCCATCTGTATGCAAAACAGGCTATTGTGAGTGCCACTTGAATTGATTTCACCTACAAAGTTTCCTTTCCAGTATCATAAAGTGAATTGCAAACGTTGATATAACTAGTGCTATGTGGACGTGATAAAAAATTCATCTCTATCTTGTGTCGTGGATTCAATTTCCAGTGAGCGGCCAAACAAATAACCTCCAAAAAGAGAGGCGTGAAAGATGAATGAATCACCGAAGTGAATCCGTGAAGGATATATCAATACTTAATTATACAAATGTAAGAATATCTAGGTTTTACTCGGATGATTGCTCAAAATTTGCCTTTTGTTCTATACCGATTCATTGATGATGACATGGTGTGCGTAATTAATCAAGCGAAAGCTTTCATTGTCCGCACTTCCCTCTGCATCGGATCCGTGAATGGTACATTCTCCTTGCAACTCCAACCATGCACCAATTTCGGCAGTCTTCTATCCTTTGCCATCAACATAAATCGATTATAGGAAACGCAAGGGTGAATTTTGCATTTACTTTAAAACAATACCCGAACTGCTTAATCCCACTAATATGAATCGTTGCTTGAAGAAAAGATCAAAGTGAAAATCCGTTGAGAAGATTGATTTTCTTGTACTTGCGTACGTACTGGTCAAAGCCAGGGTAGAATTTGTCACTTCAAACATTTAGCCGGGAGGGTTATCGACCTGCTACAATAACAATAAGTATGGGGTGTGCCACTTGAGAGACAAGATAGGCGTGATCACCTCCATGCCGGTTGTGACTCATGTATGCGTGTGGATTTATGTGAATTTGCAATCTTAAGAAAAAACCAAGAAACAACTGGAACAGTAACAACAGTGACGACGACGAGAACAAAACGGGGGCACCAGCAAACGACAACATAGTAATACACAGCACAATGAAAGTGCGTGTGATGCATTTGTCTGTTATCTATGGTTTAGGATGAAATGACATTCGGATTCTCATTTGCTTGTTGAATATATATTGCATAGGTTCAACAGGAAATATCGAGGAGTATTGATCAGTTTTCCCGTCGAGAACAGAGCTCTATCTTGAAAATCGATGTAAACAGACAAAAAAGCCGTCTCGCCTTTCGTCATTTTCCAGTGGAACTTGATAATTGATATTTTCTTACCTATCTGGTGAATACATCTCGTGATCCAAAATACTTATTATTGTGGTATTTGTGGAAATCGCTTTGAGAGAATAGATAGACGATTCAATTGTAACTTCAGGTGGGTACTAGAAAGGTTTCGGTACGATAAACAATGTGGTAAGTGAAAAAAGCCCTAATGGAGGCAGTTTTTCCGGGCTCTGGTTTGGAATATGAGTGAGTGAATGAGGACTGATAAGGTATGATTTACCAGCAGCTCTTATAATTTGGACCGGTTTTGGCTACGCGTCATCATATTGCACGGTACCTAATGCAACCCCAGAAAGCGGATGAGGGGGCATCCAGTACAGCAATGAACAGGTTGGATCCAAGGTCACTTTGCTAGCTGCCATGGATAAAAAGCGATCGTGTGTAGGATATATTGGGTTTCTGTCATTGTGAATAAAAGTTGAAGATGGCACCTGAATCCCAACTGGATCGCTAGGAGCTTGCATGGATGGCGAACCGATAAAAGGAATCACGCGGTGATTTGTCTGAGCTTTTTTTGTCTGTTGGTCAAAACTAACCTTCAGTAACCGGACACAAGGTCTGAAACTGTGGGATTTAATTGTCTGTAGTATGTTGCGTATACCGGTGGAAGAACAGAGTTGTCCTAGAGGCAAATGATCGTTTTCGCGGTATTGGTCATTCGCCATGTTCTCTGGTCCAACCATCCCCTTACTTCTACGATATCTTGTTTAGTAGGCAGTGGGGGAGCATTTGAACTTTAACAAAGGAGTGTACAAGTATAGTGCTGGCCGGACGCAAGAGTTCTTGGCACGCATGCTTGAAGAGCAACAATAGCCGCGAAACCGATCGTGTACTTCCGGGAAATTTCTTCCTTCCAATTGTTAACGAAACCTACTGCTGATGACAGAAGTTGGAGATACGTAATAAAAGCAGCTTTTGCACTGTTGGATTAAAAAGATTTTGGTACAATAGTGCAACGGTGAAAGTTGTAATTTTTTAATTTTTCACATATGCTCGAGTTTTGCGAATTGGCATTGAATCATTTGTTTTCAAACTGTACGCATTGTCTGCATTAACTCTAACTTTCGTTCTGACCCGTTCATTTCCATTTGCTCACATTTTTTCCCGGCGCACACAAACCTAAGAGAAACCGATTACTACAGAAGAAGGATTAGTGCAACGTTCAGCCGGTAGTCTGGAAGCTGAGAATATTTTTTTATTGTTCCTTTCATTCGTCCGAATGTGTTCCCACTGGGATTGACAATATCCCCACGGCATTCGGTCAGGCGAATTATGATGGTCATGATTGGTTACTCACGCAAGATATGAGGCAGTTTGACGGAAAGTGAATAAGACGGCGTACCCACGCTCACATGCACTCACTCACCCACGTACACATATGAACATAAACACTGGCAAAGAAAGCATAAAAGCTAATCAAATTTCGTTTTAAACTGGCAAACTACTCACTTTGTATCTCCCGGTTAGTCGATTCTTTCAGTCTGCAAAAAGCAACATTTATTGGAACGAAAAGTTATGCAGACAAAGCAGAAGGAAATTAAATGAATCAAGATATAATAATTAGGTTTCCCCGTAATTTATTCCCCTTTTTATTCGGAAATGAATAAATGACTTCAAACCCAGCTCTTGGCGTATTGCACAATCTAAGATCACGGCAGTTTGTAGCACATTTGAACATTTGTGGTGTTGGTTTCTCAGGTTGTTGGTTGCCGTGACGACCTGGTGACTGTGTTTGGCGTTTGAGATTGCGTGTACAGTCGGATGTAGAATGAATGATTCAAATAACTGAGAAAACCGGAAATGAAGTAGAGAAAAGCAAATCATATACCCACACAGCAGACAGTCTTAAGTCCTCGCACTGAAAAATGTTGTTGGGATCTGAATCGCAGAATGGGATCAAGCTTCTCGAGCAGAAATACTATCGTCCTTATTCCAAGGTCACAGCAGTAAATGTCAAGCGGGAAAACGAACCTCTAATTTCCAGTTCAAGGCCAAAGCTAATGGGACAATCATGCAACAGGTTGGTAGTACTCCGCCATCTTGAATCTGACCGTATAGCTGTTGATGTTGGCTGATAAGCTTACAGGGGTTCGGTTCGCGAGTTTTTTTTTTCACTTTTTCACATTTCAGATCGGAACGCTTGCAACCCGTCACCCTGTTGGAGAACCTCTGGTCCCATGCACGTCAAATTTACGAACACAAATGACCACCTCCAACTGCACATGCGCGCTGATAATGCAACCTCGACGAGTGCTAAATTCATTACAACCAGAATGTCGAGAACAATCTTCAAAACCTCGTACACACCAGATTTTCTCCGTGAAATAATAACCTATTTCAGCTGAGAAAAACAAGTAAAATTCCACTCTCCGACCAGTGTAATCTTTCGTTATTTTGCGCAGCATCTGTTTCAAAGTACACAAATCAAAATCACCAATATTCCAGGAAGATATTCGAAGAACGAGGAATTGCGTTCTAGTTCATTGATCGACGTCGCTAGCATTCAGTAGCAGGAGACTGAATGTGAGTTTCAAATGATTCCTGATACAACTTCAATATTCAACTTATTCTGGAGAAAGCGTACAACATCTCTGTTTTTGGCTGTTTACGCAGGCTTGTTTGTAATTATTACCGGTACATATTTATTGCGCACTCAAATTTAGATGCGATCTCCGAGGCTAATCATGAGATCATGGATCAAATTATGACTGAAGGGCAGCCCAAGTTTACGCGCTCCAGGCAACTTATTCCGGAGAAGCTAAGGACAATCAAGACCTTGTAAGCAATCCTCGGGTTTCTGCATTCCACATGGTTCCTAAATAAGCTTCCGAAGACTGGAGGGTTATGGCGACTATCGCGCCCTGCGCAGCGCCACAAATCCCGATCTTTACACAATCCCTTATGTTCATAACTTTTTCCTGGTTTGGCCGGTGTTTTTATCCAAAAGTGATTTGATGAAAGCCTATTGCGAGGTTTTGGCTGCACCAGAGGATATCCCCAAAACCGTCATTCTTCTTTTTGTTCTTAATGGATTTGTTCGCTTGCTATTTGAACTGAAAAACGACGTTCAAGCCTTCCATCACCTCATTGCTGAATATTTTAGAAGCTTCGGTTTTGTGTTTGCATATCTGAACGATATCTTTGTTGCCATTGCAACTGAGACCGAGCAGCTTCAATATCTGGACGAAAGTTTTCGGTCCTTGTCTATACATGGCATTTCTATCAACTCATCCAAGCCTTTTGGCGTCACAAGCCCTGATTTTCTTGGGGTCCTTATCGAGTTACGATGAAGTCAGTGCCATAGAAAATGCCTGAGCCCGTGCAAAGATTGCACCGGTTTCTGAGACTCATCGTGTTTTTACCATCTCGTTCCTAACCGCATCTCCATTCTACAGACACTCACGGCCTTGTTGTGTGCAAACTCCCGAAACAGCATGCTCAGAACGAACGATCTGGAGAATGATCACTACGTGATGTCAGATCTTTCCTCGAACTGGCTCCTGTTGAAGCAAAGATGCGGTCATTTGCGTCGGATTCCCCTCCCAGTCCAGGTAACATGGATACGCGTAGTTGGTGAATTCCAGCAAAGATGGTACCTTACACAATAATTCTGCGGTTTCGTAACCAAGAGTTTAATGTTGATGCTGCATAATAATTCATAATTACCATTTATTGAATGGGTGATTGATGATTCCTAACTTTTATTATTAGGAGTCACATAGAAAATTACATACATCCCACTCCGAAACTGCGCGCGCAATCCACGCTACCGGTGCTGATCAGTTTGCCCTTCTCATTCTCAAGTGATCAGTAGTCAGTGTTGTAATTTCTTCCAATATATTGTAAATCATCGTCAGCAAATAGACGAGTAAAGTTGATGGATGAAGTTTGATGTTTTGGCGTTAACCAAAAGTGTACTCTCTGGATCCTTAACCTTGTTGCGACCGAATTTCTCGCCCACGTCATGTGGTGGTTCGCAGGTTACATTGAGGTATGCATTCAGCTGTTCGATTTTATTGAATTTTTTGACAAAGATGAAGGTGTATTGATTTGTCTTATTGTTCCAGGTTACCATCGCTAGGAGTGAATGGAGTGACCAAGTGAACAATGTGCAGGTTAGGAATCGAGCATTGGGCATAGCAAGTTGAGTAGACATCGTTAGTTGGGTCACTTGTTGCCTATGGTGAACACGCGTACCGTGGGGTGCCCTAGTTTTCGTTCCTTCCACGAAATGGCAGAAGTCATATGGTGATCAGCAGACGCCGTCGTGGCGTGTAATGAGAATACGTACAACGAACGTAGGTAAATTAGGTGCCTCGATTTTCCGTGGTTGGCGACCGGAACATTCCTCAAACCAGTTGGCTGGAGACGCCAAAGGTGATGGTAGCGGAACGTAAACAGTGGGAATCGTCTTGTCATTTTCCTTCAAATAAAAATGATTGAAAACGAGTGCATTTGCACGGTTAGACTGTATTTCGTGTGCTGGCTGCCAGGGCATTCTTCTCTTCTACCCTCACTTCGTTGTACGTCCATTCCCTTTCCACCCAGCACATTCCTTCTTTTTGTTACAATTCCAACAGGTAAGAGACGGAGCGACCAGTGGGGCTTGTCCTGCTACCTAACGCTGAACGACAACGACGATAATGATGATGGTGTTAGCGATAGACCAAAAATGGAACTCCAAACCGATTTAACTTTTGTTTTGTTACATAAAGAAGAGTAAGAATTGCTCATAAACCCGACTTTTCATAATCTTATGTTCCTACTGGACCTCTCGGAGAGGTCCTCACATTTTTGTTTCACAATGCTCAATGAGCACAGAATTTGCAGTGGAATTTGGCCAACATAACCGAATCAGCAACAACAGGTCAACCCTGCAGACCAGTCTATTGTCATTAAAAAGTGCTGTTCATGCTGGCAGCCTGATTGCCGTATGGTAGAAGTATTCATACAATGTGCAGGCTCAAATCACCAATACATCAAACCACATTCACCATACCTATGAGTATTTCCTTTTAGTACACACTGTGCACACCATGCACTATATGCTAAATGTCAGATGGAATCAATTATTAGATGTTCAGTTCAGTTTTTTAGCAACTACTAGCTAACTTGTACTAAGGGACACTGGCTTTGGTTCTCACCTCGCAACAGGGCGTAGTTCAAAGAGAAAAAGAGGAAGAGTCACTTCGAAAGAGTGACTTCATAATTACAGACTGAGGAGCTAAGTGGAAGAGTAAAAGTTTCGAATACAAGGCCACTGATTGCATTATTCAGATATACCCTCTTCTGTCGCCAAGCCCTACTTGGGGGAGGGGGAAGGGATCTCGTGGACCCCAACCAAGTAGATTAACTGAACCTACAGGGCCAGTCCGCTGGATGATTAAATTTCAAGCCAAACATCAGGCTATCAGGACGTAAATCCAGTACGTTTTAGTCACATTGGTTCATCATCCGATTTCTGTGGCAGTTTTCTCCTTCACAAACAGTTGGATGTTATTCATCAACCAACTATTTTATAAAATGACTTAAGCCATCTCTAGCGCAGGAGTGAATAGTAATAAAGGATTGCCGTATTTTCTTTCTTTTTTCCCGTAGAACTTGTAAATGCTGCATTATATGACTGCTCCTAGAGAAACTGCAATTTCTTTGATTCGACAGTCTATTGTCTACCGATAATAGTGAGCACAGACCGGTACAAATCAATTACAAATGGCCTGCTCGCATTCCTCCGAGTATAGCGGAAGGGACTGCCGCCGCGGCATATACGACCAAAGAGCGAGAAGAGCCGCGTCAGACATCATTTGAAACAATATTTGGCTAAACCATACTGTTTCTTTTTGTTTACTGATGTGTTTTCTCATTCTGCTCTATCGTTTCACCTGTCATTTTTATCATTTACTGAGGAACGACTTCAAACCCTTCGCCGAGATTTGTCAGTTGTCAGTTGTGCATTGTTCATAACACTGTAAGAATTGTTCACTAAACCGTGCAATATCCATCCATCCGCGTTTGAAAAAAAATCGCACAGAAAATTCTTTCGGCTCTACACACTTCTATGCAACTATCTGTTTAATTGCCGTCTCCATAGTGGGACAGACTTCGCCTTTCTTTTCACATTCTCCCGCATAAAACTCCCTGAGAATTCGACTGTTTCCTACTTAGCCCGAATTCTCCCCAGCCGGGAACAGGTCGTGATTTACTTAGCATACAATTTCTCGAAATTACAGCGTCTTCGTTCGAACGTTTTACTCCTTGTATTTTGACTTGGCGACTACTGCATCTACTTCTGACTGCGAAGCGGAGAGTTTTGTGCGTAAAAAAGCTTGCAAATACAAAATGAAGTAAATCTAGATCGCCCGATACAAAGCCACTTTGTCAGATGTTCAAAAACTCCAGCTCATCAACCTATGAGACACTCACACGAAACAACAAGAGTAACAAGTTGACCATTATAGATGTGGCTTATTCCGCGTGCTCATATGTAAATATATTTTGTTCGCTCATCCAGATATTACTGACAATTTATATGTTATGGTCGTATTCTGCCCTCGCATCTAAGGTTTGGTCAGCCCAACTGACAAACAACTATTAACAAATCAGTTGCAGTTCTCCTGTTGACTCTTCAACCGAAAACTCCCATGCACACCTCCGAAGTCACAAATTAGACTCTAGTGAGATATACCAATTAAGAGTGTACAAGTATAAGGACGTTTGAACGATACAGTCCCGACTACGTAGGCTTGACGAGAGGCAATAACCACGAAACCGGCCGTGTGCTTCCATGGAAATTTTGCCCAGTAGCACAGATACTACTGACAGTGTCTATATCGCATATCAGCCAGGAAACAATAAATGCACTACGAAAGAACACTGCCAAACAGTGGATAGTTTTCTCAAATACCTGTTTGTTCGAACTTTCAGATTTGTCCAACATTTGCATCAATCCGCGACAATTGTGAACCGAGCACGACAATTTGCCAGTCCTCTACTATATTGAGTCTTATCTTCAGAGGCTTATTCATTGCCCGGGGAAGTATAACCCCTCGAGCTACAAGCTGTTATTTTTGTATTTGGCTTGTGGACTTTCACCGACTCAGTTAAAGGAGGTATGCTATTTTAATTCCGAATCGACTGAACCAGTGTACCAAGTGACTGGCCGGACCTATACAACAGTATTTTCTAGTCCGCCGTTAACATATTATGGTCAATTGATTCACCAGTTATGGTGCGCAATCGATCTACGAACGAATTCTGTGTGTTATTGAAAATCAGTGATCACATTTTCGGCAGTCGAATGTGAAGCTATGCAAATTTTATTGAATTATATTGCATTCTTCTGTATTGTGTTTTCGTATAGCATTATATTGTACTGCACTGTGTCGTATTGTATTTTATTGCACTATATTGCGCGGTGTTGCACAACGCACTTGTTGAATAAGAGGGAAAAAATATACAACTCCAGCGCTTCAATGCGGACCTGGGCACCGTCGCTTTGCTGAAAGCTAAAATAAGCAACCGAATGCTTTAGAAAGGTGTCTCTAAATTAAATGCTGGAATGTATGGCGTAAAATGGACTTTATTTGATATCACCAATTTTAGTACCAGTCCTAAAATCCGGGAGCGAGAACGCGGCGAGCATAGATAAATCTTAAAATGCCAGGGGATCAGGATCAGGACATGACAGTGGACAAAACAATCGCACATGTATCGAAAGTAGACCAAGCAACTATTCAGTCTAACTTGCATCAATGGCATTTGCAATTTATGATCTCAGTTAATTTGGAAATCGAGAGATTGTATTGCTTATGCAAATCTCTTGATTGTGAAAACGAATTAACAGAATGTACTTCTGTTACCGACTTCACGATGGTTTGCCATGGAAAAAAATGCGGCCCAATAAGACTTTACCCCGGTAGGCGACGATGACTTGTCTAGTTTGAACTATCAGTGGGTTGAATTCAGAAACTAAAAGAGAACATCTAAGAAAACCTGCCGAACGTTATGTGCTTTTCCGGGGCCCACTAGCCTGGGGATCTTCGCACGGACTTGTCGTGGATGTGGTGTGCGCTATGAGAATGGAGACCCCATCTTCCGTGTCCGGGTCTTTAGGAACAGTAAGATTGGCCTAAATTCCACCTTTTTTCGTGGCAAGCTGCCATCTACTTTGAATGGCAATCGTGTCTGCAGTAGGTACTGTTGACTGTATCTTTTCTATGCTTACCAAGTTGTTTTTATTAAGTCTGACCTATGACGGATCCAGTAACTGAGTGGTTCGAAATTTCCCCCCTGATCTCCGTGAACTGGCATCGCACCTTCTGATGTTTGATCTCTGACCTAAGAACTGTGACCTCTTGAGCTACATGCTATTGTTTCCAGTTACAACATGGGTTTTCATTGATTCGGTCCCACTGATGTGTCTGTCGTGAGTTCTCGGACCAACTAAACCAGTGAAGCCCAATGAACCTAAGTGGTCAAAGAAACTGTTACTAGGTTTCATCGAGTAGGTGTGTTTCACTCATTCTCCCTTCTACAGCATAAGGTTCGGTAGGCAATTTCCCATGTCAGTTTTTCTCGGCTCTAATGCGTACGTTCAGATAAGAAAATGGATCTGAAATTTATGTGAAACCTAGCCAGTCATCATTCTGGTACAAATGACACGCTCACCGAGTACCACATCGAGAATTTTTTCAACTTCAGCTCCGCAATGGCAGTTTCATGTAGAGTGTCGTACCAAAAACAAAAGCATTGCAAATTGTACTAAATGGTGCGCTTTCGGGTTTGGTCAGAATTATTGAAAATGTTCGAAGTTCAACTAGAATCCCCCACAAGTGGCAATCTACGAATCGCCGAGTGCACTCATCTGTCTGATAACTGAAAAGCAGCAAACAGTATGATAGATCAAATGACACCCAAACAGATGACCATGTACAGCTCTACCGTCGTACCTGTAAGGACAACCATTTGGCAAGAAGATATCCCGGGACACTCGATGAATTGGATTTGCGGACGAGCTGCCCACATCATATCCGTTGTCCTGGATAGCTGCCCCAATGGCCTCACCACAGTAGCCTTCTAACAGATGAACGACCGTGTCTGCAGCTTCTTGTGATTGAAAACTGAATGTCATGATTTCTAACGGGGCATTCGGGTCATTGGACTGTTCTATGGCCAAACGAACCTGGTATCGGACCCCGTCCGATCCGACTGTCTTGGAAACCATCACCTTTTTGATACTGGCAAAATAGGCAACTGTACGTGGCTGCAGGTAGTAGAATGCGAAATGGGGCATCGAAGAGTGAGAAAATGAGAAGCAGGACAGAAGACCACCGATCGTAAATTTGTCCCTGCCTGATTAACCATGGACCAATCGATGTGCGGTCCTCTCCTCCTTATCAGATGCAACCAACAAAACCGCCGATTAAAACACACTTAGAAAGTGTACTCATACTCGTTCAAATTTTTAAGAGCAGCATTTAGTATTGTTTGGTTTGTACAATAGCCGTGAAGTTAGTTTCACACATACATGAATTGTCAGGCCATATCCACCAAATTGTCATTAGGAATTGAAATCTAACCTCGAACTGTACTAGAACTCGAAGGAGAATCGATAATTATGCGAATATAACATGGCTCACCTCGTCATCCAAACTCTCCACTGGAAGCGGTAATGGACAAACAAGACAAATAATCCGATTGCTAAGGCATGGGCGCTGCAAACATAGGTCGATTTTAATTCAGGTTTCACTGAGCCCCACTCAAGATTCAAAACCATGGGGTGAATATCCTCATCCTGTATTCATGGATATTCATTAGCATACTGCGTATCTACGCTACCAGAGAGTTCACTGTGAAAATCACAAAATCATCCATTGTTACTGTTTCTGAATTCGACTGTCGACGGTATCTTTTGTCCCAGAGAGCATAACTATCATTCATAAATGTTACGGCCAAACGTATTCACACTGGCCATTATCTTCAGTCATAGACGTAATTGATATTCGGAATTGCCAAAGGTATGAACATACTGTTTATGTAAGGCTAACGGAAGAAATCTCACTTCCATTACTCCATAAACGTTTCTGGTCCAATTTAGTTTTGTGGCATTAAATGTTTATGTACATGAAGCGTCTATCACCCAGAAAAAATGGCAGACGTTCCCACTCAAAATCTACCTAACGTGATGTTAGTAGACCGTAATTTTCCGTCCTCTCGCTCGTTACTACACCTAAGCTAACCATATCTCATGTAGTTCTAGGCCACTTGCAACTATCGAGGAACCGATGTAACCTAACCAGTCGAACTGTGCAAAACATCAACATTCTCGTCTAGTTGTTTACACTATCCGGTAGAAACGGAATCCGAAACGTGTTTTGTCTTCTGCTCGAATTAGAGGTATGGTTACTAGCATAATCGGATAGTTTTTGCCCGTTGTGAGGAAAATCGGTTGTTTGTTGTCTAAAACTCACCTCCGCAGCATTTTCGAGCATAATGGACACCTGAAAACGGGGACCGATGACCATTTCGACAGGAAATCCTTGACCGGCCTAAAACGATAAGCAGGAAATGGACGCGCTTTCGTTACACGAGTATCATCATTGGGTTTACGTAATATTATAATTTTTCATTTGCTTTTGTCTTTATGCTTCCTTGATTATTATTGAAACACCAGTGCATATTATTTTAAAGAAGGGGATCGTGGCCAACAGAGGGCTGCCAAGTGGGAGGAAGTTGTTCGGTGGTGGGAGGATTTAAACCCGCTACCCTCAGCTTCGGACGCCACGATGTTGACCTCTTGACCATCGCCGGTCACAGTAACACTGCGTTTTTCTCGAATTCTCAGTTGACCACAACCAAATAAAAATTGTCAGTTTTCCCAAGAAGCAGAATAGTCACTGGAAATTATGATTGCAGAAGAAAAGTCGTTTTAATATAACCGCTCGCGACCAGAATCAGGCTGATTTAACTAATGGCTTTCCCTCTCCAAACATTTGCCTCATTTTCCAGAGGTATTTGAATTGTACAAAATTCACCAAAGAACTTTTAGATAATAACTATTCAAATCAAAAGCAATTTATGAATATGCTCTAAAATTTATTGAATAAATGTCACAAGATGGATAATAGTTAACCTAGTTGGAAGAGAGGAGAAATGTGTGGAACACATGATTCAAGTCATTGAGAAATAGGCAGCAGATCAGGTAAAATGTCTAGAATTTTGGTTCTGCAGTTTAAATAAAACATTTTATTGTTGCTGTTGCTGTTTGCAACTCACATCCAATCGCAAAATGTCCCTCCCTAAAAACCCAAATTAAAATTTCAGCCCTATCCAGGGCTGCGCAAATCGGGGCAGCCAGCATAACTGCTGGATTTCTGAAAAAGGGCTCTTCCGGGATGAATGCCCTTGAGTTTTACTCACCATCCCACAACTGACTTAGGCAATTGCTTGGGATGGCACCCTAGCTATCCGAGCACCCCGGTTGGCAACATAGTCAGCCAGTCCTCCAGAATTCCTATGCCAGGACCGCGTCAAAGGTTAACACAGTAAGTGAGGATCACTAAACAAGCACTTCAAAGCTTGTCGGGGTGAAGTTGTTCATTATCATGGTCACTTTAGTCCCTAAACAGTCACACTGGCAAATTAATCCGCACAGGGAAACAGCACACTAAAAAAGACAATTTTCTGATTTCAGAGACGACAGCACTTTTCATCCTTCAGGCAATAAAATGCCCACAAAATGTTGGTCAATTTCAACGTGGATCTCTCTTCTGCGACACTGAACCACTATACATGTAATCCGTCTTCTGCTGTCCGTCACATTCAGTATATACTCCGTTGTGGCTCACTTCTACTGACTTTATGCGTATGTTACAATTGGTGACTCGGAGCATGCCCACACAGCAAGTACGCTGTTCTCAAAGGCACGTAATGGTTAGATGGGTTGAGGTGGTCAGCTGATCGAATGGCGAAAAGTGTGAAAATCTTAACCGATGGACTGGTCCGTGTAGGTGCAATTAGGTTGCCGGGTTGGGATCCAGGATATTCCCCCAGGCAATGGTTGAAGACAAAAGGTGATATGACTCAATGCCACAACAAGTGGCAATCTTCCATTCATGCTGAAACTTATCACCTTGCAGTTAGACTTTCACTACTTGTGGTTCTCCTTTTTCTTTTTTGAGTAGATTGCGCTATCAACTAGCAGCGAAAACCAGAGTACACCAATAGAATGCTAATGGTTGGTAAAAACATGAAGTTAAAGCCAAAGTGGTGGTCAAGCGGTTAACCTGAAGGTATTCAAGTTCAAGGTCGTGGATTCGAATATTCTCACCGCCAAGCAACCTCCTCACTTGGTGGCCCTGAATTAATTGCCAGCCCATTGAGGGAAAACGACCCAATCCGTCCTTCTACAAATAAAAAAATTAGGAGAAAATGAAATGTTTTATTTAGGTTCCAGTGAAACCAATTTATCTGACCCGGTCTTACGAATTCATTCAGTCATTCATGTCCACGGCTCTATGTCAATTTGTTAGACGAGTTGTGAAAAGTTCGCTTTACGTAGTGATGGCTAAATGGAATTTAAGTCGGAGATTGTACATTAGCCTGAAATAAACGTTCATGGTTCGTGTTTTGATGGGCAAAACGTTGATTATTTTGTGCCACTTCGGTATAATCTTAAGGCGACGTAGCCACAAGTGCCCGCGAAACAATGTTAAAGTAGATTGATTACGTCCACAACCGAGTCAATATCTACTCTGCGCTGTCATTCAGCTAACAATGGTCAACTCAGTATCCTTCAGTTGCATCGATTAACTACAGCCTTCTATCCAAACACATTTTAAAACGTCGTTTTGCTTTAGATTCAAACCTCCCTGAATTAGCGAGAGCTTCAAAATAAGCCTGCGTTAGAATCAGCGATTCGTATCAATATTTATGCAGTCACTTTATTTGACTTCAGAATGAATCTCTCAAGCACAAACCTCACATAATCCGGTCAACCTCACACCAGAGTGCAGTCTCACTGTCGTTAGAGCACATCCACTATTCCACCCAAGGTGTGAACCCGGGTCTTCGAAGTGTAAGGCACGTGTGTTATCACCGCGTCAGAGGCCCCTGTCCACATTGAATATAATTACGAAACTACGTTTGTTCAGATGCTATTCTCAATGTAGTTACTTGAGTACATATATCATGTCGATTCTCACTTAGACAAGTAGTTCATATTTCAACATCTTTATCACGAATAAATCAATCACAAGCAATAGCACGGCTCATACAACTGTTCACAGTGTTTTCGCAGACACCGTCAGTACTGACTTGCAACTTATTAAAGTTGTTTTTTATACCAAGCATACACTCACTGGGTTTTCAGCCATTTAGTAGACTCATTCTGGTTTGGAACAGACACACTTTCCGTCTCCGACTGCTCAACTGTTGACAAAACTCACATGAGAGACTATCAAGTCAGGTGACTTGCCTCGACCGTTTTTATGTGATGAACGCGATGGCAGTGTCTGTTGTCCAAAAAATTGTTTAGTCTGCCCCGGGCTCAGGTTGGCAGACCACAGCCTGAGGCCAACAATCGACAACAAGAATCTACCAAATGATGGAAAAATGCGACGGAATCAGATTTAGGACTGCGAATAAAACTGTTAGGACTCGAATTCGAAAATCGCTCTGGCTCGAAAGCCGTGAATGTGGACTCCAACTTACATGTCAACATACGCACATTGAAATGGGGCCTAATTCCAGTTGGCTATTGACGCTCGATTACAAATAATGTCTTTCTGAAAAACGAAACAGATTGACAGTCCGAATGCATAATACATTCTATTCAGCATTTCTTAGTTACCTCTGCATACATTGATTTTCTTGTCCTGTGGCAATCATCACTACTGTGATGATCCAGAAAATTTGTAGTGAATCAAAAGGGCGATTTCCGGCAAAGAGCAAATCATCTGATTACCACAGGCAAAAAAATTAACTATTTCATCTGGTTTCATCTAGATTTCGTTCTTTCCTGATCGAGGAACTTGAGGACGTCAAATTTTACCGCTGTATGACATTTCTGTGATGTTACTGTGCAGTGTCGTGACACACTCGCCATGTCCATCTGTGATTTATCAACTCGTTCTTCATCACTTGTTTGATATTGTTCTCTATCTGACAATGAAAACTTTTAAAGGTATCCCGGCAATTTGCCTTTCATTTGCAATTTTTGTAGAAGCCATTTTAAGGCTTAGCACAACTAAATGCTTTGAATGTCTCCTCTCCCACCCGGTCTTCTCAGAAACACTTATCAGTGTTGTTTCTTCGATATATTTAAAGGTTGCCGTTACTAAAATTTCGTTCCATGACATTGCAAGGTGTGACAGAGCACCACCTCCTGTCTTTCATATAGTATTTCCAGGTTCTTTTTACTCTTCTTTTGCTATTTTTGTAGGTTTACTTAAGAAAGACTTCAAAATTCTTCACCGGATTCTGTACCTTATTAGCCATGCTCTTTTCACACCACTGAACGAACTGGTCATTAAACTGTGGGAATAAAATCTATCCACGTGTAAAAAATTTGCTCACAAAATACTGACGTGAATCATTCATTCTCTGTATGATGGTCTCATATTTGTACGCGAACCGCTTCTCCTTCCGTACCTCCAAGAATCAATTTATGTGGGAAACCCGCTATCCCTTTTTTTAGCCTGCATCCTGACAAACCTGGAACGTGTCTCAGTCGACTTCCTGAGAAACCTATCATAAATAGTAAAATCATTCATTTCACCAGCTACTCTTCCCATTGTTTTTACAAGTGTGCTTATGTAAACAAAAGGCTATGCAATACAGTGCAATAAACCACAGCACCATGCAGTTTGTCTATAACAGGGAAATCTGTGATTTTATTTTTACCTCCTCCGATGAACGGGGTCCGTCGACACGGTCGCTCACGAGAGGAGTAACCAGATTCGTTACCTTATGGAGCGATTGATGTAGGGAACGTAAGACTTTTCAGTGTCAATTTTCCAAATCTGTTCCGGTCGTTCTATGGCTAACGTTTATGATTCACACTCTCTTTGTGCGAGTCCCAGTTCAGGCTCAGCAGATACGGATTGTTAATATTTTTTAAAGGGTATCGTGAAAAAACTACACAAAGTGGGATTTTACGGTCTCCATGATGCGGTCAGTGACCAGACTGTGTGGTGCATCATTTCTGAACTGGTTGTGTTCGCTCGCTTATCTTGTTTGCATCACACGTTTATTTCGCTGTTGTTTCGTGTTACAGCGACTCACAGGTTTTAACAACCTTGCAGTGGATCTTGGATTGACCTTCATTAATGGGTGATCGTTCATGATTACGCGGAAGTTAGCTGCTCTGTTGACGGAAATTTTTCTCAGCGTTACATGTTTAGTGCATCACTGCATTGGATGAGCCATATTGCATAGCCTCTAGGACTCATTGCACGGGGAGGCTAAATGCTCAGCAGCTATGACGTTAGAATTCGGGCTATCATAAAACGTCAGTAGGTTCGTCATGCTCGTAAATCCGGGCCACAGCGAAAGGCCGTTTGGGAATCGCTCTGGGAATGGCACGTTTGACATTTTGGGGGCAATGGGCGACCAAACCACTAGATTGCTGGAGTTTTTTTGAGTCAGGATAGCTATCTAGATTCATTTAAAGCAAATCACATAAATAAGCTGATTTTAAAGTGGGCGAAAGGTGGAAAGAATCACGCAAAGCCTATTAGGTGAAAACGTGCAACTTTTTGATAGTTTGTGGGCACGATGAATGACGGTTAAGCATTAACAAGCAAGTTTATATTTGCTCTCCTATGTTCATTTCTTCTATTTTGGCTTCTATCCAACTACCCTGTCCGGCGGTGCTTGAGCAGTTAACTTCTTGGAGTCGCCTCTAGAAGTTCATAGGTTCGAATCCTTCCACCCCCGGGCAACTTGCGCATTGGAAAGCTCTCCGTTGGCCGCAACTATCTCAGTAATAACGAGGAAAGTAAAAAGTTGAAAGGTGAAAAAAATACAAAAGACTTTCCTCTTAAGCAGAAATCTCAATACTAATGAGTAATCTTTACTATTGCTAATCTGGAAACGTTTCGCAAACTTTCTATTTCGAATTAAAAACTTAGTTTCTCATAGACCATCGTGCCGTTAAATGTGTATACTGTTTTAATTCGCGTAAGTACTTACTATTTTCTTATTTTTGAGGCGATTTCGTCCCATATTTCGATGACTTCGTCTTTGAAATTCTGACGGGCTTTTGGTACACACTTGCCATCGTTTATGTCGCAAATTAACAAAGTGTTATTTGTGTAAAAACATGGACATAACTTAAACTGCTGTCCATTTCATGAATGAACTGTAGACTATTTGGTTATTATTTGGCTCAATCAACCATTCAATCTTCGTCGGACAACTGCAATCTCACATCAGGTTTGTTACCTACATTCCAAATTTCGACACATTCGTTTTTTGTTCTTCCCCCTTGGTTTGTACTTTTTTACTGACACTATTCCGGTACCGATTTTCACCTCGCAAATTGTTCCGCATTCTATCAGGTCATAATAACTAGTACTAGTCGTTAACAGACCCGCCAGGCGATTCACATAACAACGCGGCAGACAATCCTTCGAGTAGTTCTCTACACACCTATCCGTCCTATGGGATTCAAAACAGCTCAACATCATTAGATATGTTCATGAGAAGAGACAGGATTTTCCTTCAGTCTGCTTCCCCGGTAATACTAATTACCTTTATATTCATGTAACTTTCTTCTACGGAGGCATAACTCGGCTTTTGGGACGCTTTCTAATTGCAGCTGTCCAGGCGTTGCTATCTGCAGCACCGTTTTCGCACTGCAAAATCCAGTTCTTATGCCAGTCGTATACTCCGGAAGACCTAAACGATCGCTAATCCGCATAAATAGTACTAGCCGGTGACTTCGTTTGGCCACCGAGGTGTCCAGAAGGCTGTTCTTCGATAGTTTCGGTTCGGATCGGCCGAAGATTTGGTAGGACCACTGTAGTCGACGTTTTTCAACAAAAGACGAAAACCGTTCGACGTTAACACAGAGCTGATGCAAGGCGGCATTTGAGATGTGATCAAACCAGCTATTTTCCTTCACATAAGTGGAGCACCGGTTGTCGAAGCTCTCCACTCGTTTTGTATCCGCTACTGATAGTTTCCAGGTTGCACATGCGTACACAAGGACTTCGCAGAATGTGACTCAGTAAATTTGCGGTTTCTTGTGGGAGCTAGTTTCACTGCCAGACCGCAATGTTTTGAGAAGACATACCAACGTTTCTGTGACGCACCGTACACGGGACATTGTAGTCCCGTGCGTCTGCATAAGCTCCATTCGTATTTCTAACTCAGAGTGTAAATGTTGGCTTATTAGGAAACGCGGCTTTAGCGTAGCTTGAGAATTAAAACAAACTAACCGAAAAATTGCATGCCACTAGTAGTATATGGGCACGTATCTCGGCAGGATTAAGAAATTAGTCCTGGGATAGTTGAATATCCGAATCCCGTGGGGATAAAATCTTACGTATGTGTGCAAGATCCGCATGATACTGAACTGGATGTTTCAACAGACGTCGTAAGTACAACACCATGCCACCACAAAATGTTAATCGCAGAAATTTCACCGCGAAAGTCATCTCTGGAGTTTCCAGCTGTCCCATTATTTTTCTTCGAAACTCAAGGAGAAAATCTCACGATGTATTAGACATTTCTAGACTAATGTTACTTAATCATGTGATATGAGATAAAAGAACACAAAATAACTGGTTAGTACCATTCTGTGTTCGAATCGCTCACGAAAAATTGAACGTTCATATCGCTTTATTCTAGAATTTCAGGCGGCATCAATCATTTGAAAAATGGTTGTATTCGTGGCTGAGATCGATAGTCTAGTAAAGCCCACACCGTTGAGATTGGAACTTCAATCACAAGCGTTCCATCTCCACCTTTACAAATCGATGATGCCACTGTGACGAGCAATAAAACGTTTGCAATCTACACATCAAGATCAGCTATCACAGATTAGTGAAATTCCGAATGTTTGGTTTCTGTCATTGCTAATACTAATCGTTTTAGTTCGGTTGTGTCGGAATATCAGCTTTGCATCCAGTCTGCCAAATAGTCATGATCCTGTTGAGAGAGTTAAAGCTCAGGTAGGAAACCCTAATTCCCGAAGAACGTGATTCAACTTGAGGGTAGTTTTGCGTAGGTGTGTTTTACAACCGCATCATGCATCCCACCGTGGAAGTGAGATGGATCGAAATCAACCACTGCCGGCCGCTTAAAAGCCGGTGACCGGTAGGGGTGAAATACATTGCGGTGCTGATTCCATAAACAAACCGTTGAGACCTATTAAATCTAGAGGTCCTAATGACTGCGGTGTTTGACTTACATTTGTTCACCCCTGACTCCATCATAGCTGCGATAAATTAGGGCTGGATTGCTGATGAACTGGTTACACGCCTGATGAAATGCCGGCTCAGTAATTTCAAGGAAATCTACGTCTCGATGAATATCGATATTACGTGATGATTGGTTCGGCAACCGAAATCCGATGACGGACAATAAGACGTGTTTTATGACATCATGGAAACTCACGCAACCCACCAGCTCCTGTCCACGACACAAACCGTGTGCATACTAATATCTGTTGCGTAGTGAGGTTTGTTGTGATTTATACTAGCACTTATACAAGTGTTCTATTCCCGTTGAACCACTCCCCAGGAGTGATCTCACCTTAAGAACCAGTCCGACTTACAGTAACCAGCTGTTCCGAACTATCTGGAACAGAGCAGCTAGCAAACCTCTTTTTTCAATACCAAGGCAGTGGAATGAAGAATACATTTGATCGTAATGCCCCTGCATACATAAGCTGACCAAAATGATGTATGTGCGCGTCGCTAGCCGGTCCGTCAGTTAACCGGTCATGCAATTAGTTCGTGTCTGATAAACCATACTGATTTTTATTATTGCAGGAGACGGTGCTAGTTAGCTGTTCGCCCACAGATCAACAGGCATAAGAACGTAGTAAAAAATCTTGTTTTCTTCATCTCCCGCAAGAATGATTCGCATTAACTCTGTCTGACTCATCTCACAATGGTGTTAATTTCCATCGGTGAGTGTGAAAACAAATGTGAACATGCAAACCACACGTGCCCACAAAGATCGCAATCGTACAGCAATTCTTCTGGGCCCGGAAACGTCCAAACAGACTGATCAAGACCAGCCGAAATGTAAAACACCTGGCTAGTCTAGGGCTGTAGGAGGGATCAATTTTGACCATGTGCCTAATGTGAGTTATGACCGAGCGAATTGGGGGATTCATGTGTTAGTCCTTGATACTCCTCTTGTGCCACTGGCATTGGGCTACAACATACAGAAAGCCCAATTCCAATGGGCTCAAAAGCAGCCTACAATGAGGCTTGGGAATTGTGCTGAACACATCGCTTCAAATATCTTCTCAAAATAGACTGTCACTGAGTGTGATAAGAGTTTGAAACTGACCACACATCACCATTATGGCTTCCAACAAGGGCTCACCATCCATGCCCACTCCTAGCGATTCAAGTAAGATGGTGGTACCAAAACTAATATCGGAGTATGCAAGTATAGGGTCGATTAAACAGGTAAGCATCGCATACGTACATTCGAAGAGCGTCAACAACCACAAAGTCAGTCGTATGCTTCTCGGCGAATTAATTTTCTCATCCGTATGCGGTACTACTTACGACAAAAACTATTACCTTTTAAATCTGATGGCGTCTGACATCAGTATTGCCTAATCCCATGGAATCGGTTTCGTGAAAGGCTAATGCCCGGACTACGGGTACTGGAACCAGTCGTTAAAAACTTTGGTTAAAGATTTTCTATTTTTCCTTCCCTTCACTTACAACGTACAAAAGTGACATATCATGCAGGTGGAATTTTATATTATCGGAAAGCTAGTCGAAAAACATCACTACAAGTCAGCTATGTTGATCGTGACTAATATTTCCGTAGTAGCTTCGAACTTCCGGAGAAAATCGACTATTTTCCGGCATCTCTTTTTCCATTATTTCTTTTGATGGTCGGTCCAGATTTTGTGATCTTTGTTTGGTTGGGGTTGTTTTAGCAGGCATTCGGTCTGCGCAGTTTCGCTCGTTTCGTAATTTGGAGAAATTTCGTTTTCGGTTAGGGAACAACTCGCGGCTATTTCTGTTGTGGCATGATTCCGTGTTTGCGGTCATTTCGATGCCATTTCGAAACCACAATGAGTACACAATACTTTTCCTATCTGGTCATTGACTGGAATCCTCTCCATTCTGTAGACTGAGGGGATTTGGCTATCGCGATCTCAGATCCTAATAAGAGACAGGTCCGGGAGTCGGATATCAAACAACTCTTATAATTATTCTCAATAACCGCCTGTTCAATCCACCTACCGGATAATTCAAGTGGTCAGAAAAATGTGAAACAGTCCGCGAGTTTATACACATCGTCACTTATTTATCCAGAGGAAAAGTGTCAATCGTTCTTGTAACAAACTTGATCCCCCTTTTGATAAGCTTCATATTCTTACACCCGAATTTTAGTGAAACACTCAGACCATTCCGATTCCCCCCTTATACCACGATTGAACTCACGGCTAACCTAGCACATAAGCTGTGAATTGATGCTTTGTTTAGGTCAAACAATTCCAGCGGTCCATTCACCCGAAACGTTGACGTGATGTTCGGGATCAAACGAAGCGTGGACAAAAAGTGATGTTATATGGCCCGAAATTTCTGTAAAACAACAGCGTTGGTCAATGTAAAGCTACCGCGCCAACCACGTAATTTCTGCGCCCCCGCGTTACAAAATGGCTCAAAGTCAAACTGACTATTGTATTATAGGTAGAATTCATTTAACTGTGATAAGCCTTCCACCTTGGTGGCAGTGGAGCTCCTGCATGGACGTAACTCACAGATTTGCACCACGTGTTCCCTGCCAGCTGACTTACGAGTCCACGCCATACAGTGTTCACACATTTTACTTCAAGATCAGCGGTTAGCCGCCCAGGCACTGACCACGGTGAACTTTTGGGTATTTGCAGGCAGATCAGGATTTCCATCTGAATCAATCATACAGCTGTAAAACAGTCAACTACTGACGATAACCAGCCACGTGGACAGTTGGTCAAACAGAAAAACACCCTAAACACTGCAAGATTTGTTCAGTTTATATCTCAACGCTAATTTTTCCGTATTTGGGATCTCGTGCAAAATGAGAACCCTATTTTGTTACCGTGCTGGCGAACTGGTCATAAAATCAGAGTAGCGAGATCATTGTGGCTGCAACACTGGGTGATGGCGAATCAGACTGTTGGCATCATAGATCGGACACAGAGAAACAGTCGAGTTCCATTCAGTTACTTCGGAGTCCACTTCAAATATTCGGTTAACTCCTCTTCCAGCCATCCGCCTCACTTAGTCGATCTGCACTCATATCACTTAACGGTCTCTTGAAGTCAGAATCAGCTGTCATCTTCAACCGTTCCGTTGTTTATTCTGGCAAACACTACCCTCGAAATTCAGTTGCAGTTGCATTATACAATAATTGGTGACAAAATTTGATTGAAATCACCAACGGACTGCACTGACACCATATTGTCACACAGGTCTTGTCAGTTCAGTTCCCACATTTAGAAACCTATACGACTGTACTAAGGTTATCGGTTGCCAAACTGCCTTCTCTCATCTGGCTCGACAGATCTCATTCAGCGATGTCAAACAACACCGCCCTTTCGGTTTTATGCGTGCCGGAGAGTTGGAACTGCCGAAGGTTCCGGATCACCAACACACCCACACATTTTGGAGCTCATGCTTTTACGATGTGGCGTTCGCAGACGCACACAAAGTGGAACCATGGATAAAAGAAAAAGGTTTCAAAATTGATTTTCACAGGATTCTTCATTTGCATGGTAAGGTTGACTGCTGCGCCGCTGGGCGCAAATACACAAGTGCGTGGGCACGCAAGCAAGGAAGCACGCAAATGCACGAGCACACACGCACTAACACACTAACATGATCAGTAGTATTTCATTGTCCCACTGTTAAGAGTGAGAGGCCCGGTGATAATAAGTATTTTACTTGAAAATCAACCACCTAAGTTGTTCAATGGGAATAGCAGAAGGGATTCACAATCGCCGAAAATGCGCAGCAATGATCAATATGAATCAATAAATGTCATCACTGAAAATCCCTAGTCACAACAGACAGAGCGAAGCAATGATCTGTGCAAGATAGCAGGAGACAGGAGTGTATCACGTGGAAATCCAACCATAGTTAAGCGTTAACCCGTTCACCAAAAATTTCAAATTTCACTTTTTCTCATTTGGAATACCTAAGACTAAATGGCATCGAATTGGGACAGTAGTACATTTCTTTGGAATAGATTAGTTTCGCTCGGTGTGTAAAACCACTAACCACCTTGCACCAAAGTGTCCTAGTTTAGGCTGCCAACTCACAGCACAATCAACTCAGACAAGAAAAAAGACGAATAGCGAAAGCTTGACAGCAAAACAGTAAGGTGAGTAGTTATGCAGAAGAAGAAAGGTTTCGAATACCAGAACGTCACTTACTGGGACACTGAGTTGCATCACCTATTCTGTCTAACCATCATTTTTGGGGAAGTGGGATCTTTCAAACCCCAACTCGTTAGCCTAATCACTCAGCACAGATTTCATGCACTTCTTCAGTTCATTAGGAAGTATTTGAGAAATAGATACTTTGCGGCTCCCGCGCTGCTAAAGACATTATTGGAACACGCAACCGGTGTCTTTGATTCATAAGTCACAACCAAAAGCCAATGCTACGTTAAACCAGCTTGGGAAATCAGAGGAGAAGCATAATTATCAGTACCCATTCTGCTCGAAGAAGTGGGTAACGTGGTCCAGCCTATTCTGCACTAGGACCGATTTAGAACGGAATTTGTTTTGTTTGCACCATTCACGAAGGTCTGTGGATGGATGCTGCTAAGGCTTTTATCGACTGTGAGGAAGAACGATCAGGGTTCTCAACCAACGCTTTTAAGTCAAACAAGAACCTATCCGCAAGGCATCGGGGATTGGAAGCCCTTCTACTTCGATCAATTTCCAGCTGAGTTGCCACTTCACATCAGCCCTTCAACCTGGAAGATGTAGAGACCTTTTCGTCAGGCCTCAGCCCGTTGACCCTCCAAGCACGATGGAATCTTCGATTTGAGATCGGCCATCATGCAAAAATTTCTGGATCATGAAGATGCGCAACTGTTCACATGCTTACAGCATTTCTTTGGATGCATTATAAAAATGGCATTGCGTTGACTTTTTATCCCCTGCGGCGCAAGTTACTGATTGAGTAAAATAGCGCTTTCGAAACTGATGCTCTGAATTCCTCTTCCTTGGTTATGGACATGGCTGAATACTGAAAAATCATCTGAGAAGCTTAAAAGCTACAGATGTCTGATTCTTCTATTCAATATGTTAACTGAATATCGGAATGGCATGTACCTGCCACCGTCAGAACCAAATGATATTCCGAAGAGATCGAAAAAATAATGAGGCACTGCGGACATATCAACTCAACGAAAAACAATGATAATAATGAGTAGATGTATCAGTTACCCTGGCGAATCTCAACCAAAAGAACGCGGTCGTGATTGATGCGTCGGCGGATTTCTACTTTCACCAAAAACGCTGTTTTCCGGTGAAGACACTTCCAGACCTGTCGGTTTTTTCGAGTCAAGCGTTTCAAATCTTACTCCGGTTGTACATGGACAGTTCAAACTCCCATTGTCCGGTGCCACGTTCCGATTTTGTTGGGAAGCTGGCAACATCCAAGTTCTGTTGTTCAGCTACTGCTACCTTAGGGAATTACAAAGCTGAAATTGGAGTCAACCGAAGTAATGGTAGCAGAAAAACAAGGATTCCAAGTTCATATCTTCCGGTCACTTTGATGGTAGACAGTGATCTACTGCCGCACTGCCCGTTACCATCTTACTGTGATCTTATGCCGTCAGACTGAAATGCAATATTATTTTTTTGTACGCAAAAGTCTATGCACTACAATTCACGGCCAAGGTTGCTGGTTCTCCCCACCTGTTGATCCTGGCGAATATGGAGCATGCTCCTTCCACTACACTTTTGCACGGTGAGTGTAGTGGAAATAGCAGTTTGGCATAAAATCTGGCGAATAGGAACTTTTTGGGAATTTCAGTAATCCAGCAATCGTGGCAACTAGACAGTCACCGTGTACACTATTAACGTGAACCCCGACCCAGAGGATTCATCAGCTAAACTCAGTCAAACCTCCATGAAACAGTGCCTTGTCTCCTGAGGAACTGAATACGTCTAATCATTCTCTCACTATCATCGACAGCGGTCTTCGCGTATGGAGAAGCGTTACTGATTCCATTCTATCACTACTTGGAAGTTTTCCAATCTTATGATACTAGTATTAAGTGCACCTGAAAAGTAGAAATTGTATAAATTACTGGGTAATATTTACTGATTTACAGTTACTCAAGGAAATACTAGCAGTTTTCAATTTGTGTCTTTCCATAGAACAATGCTCACAGTTTCGTGCTTTCCCAAAAGCATGCATGGATTGTCAGGTTCATCGGGACCATACCTACGGTCTCAAAATCCGGGGAAGGCGATTTCAAAATTCAATACGAGTGCACTGCCCCAAACAAATCAGCCCACAAGCAGCCCATAATTTCCACGTTTCTATTCCATTTCTGTAAGGTTAGTCCCAAAAGCCGATACAGCGGCAAAAGAGCCTAGTCCCGGTAAGTCTGACCATCCGTTCATGTGTTCAGAAAGGGCAGATCACTGTGAACACTATTCTTCCGTGTAGCATGTAGCACGTAGGCCGCCTGGCTGATTTGTCCGCTTAAAATTGCCTGACTCGCCTTCTGAGCTTCGGCTCACACTGATTCACCAGTCTTGATGCGTTTCAGATCAATCAAGGAAAGATGCATTGTAGCACAATCGGGCTAACAGAAATGAAAAAGTTACCTCTTCAAGATGTTCCAACAAAACCGATAAAAAAGAAACTGCATAAGAACCTCATAAGGGCGAAAACCTAAACGAATCTACGAGTAAAGTAGAGGGAAAATGGTTTTCTTCAAGTCAAAAAAGTATCCAAAAAGACCATAAGGCCGCTCAACCCATAATGCCTTATAGTCCTTCACAGACCCACCAAAACCATGAGAGGAAATATTTTGCAACCTAAAGAAAATGAGTCGAAAGAAATGTTTTCAACTAGATCAAATGTAAGAAATCAGACAAGTGATAAAATAGAAGACAGGCTGTCACGCGAACGGACGGAACACAAACTTGCCACAAGAAGTTTTCGTTTTTAAAACCATTAAACTTTCACCAATGTGCTCTGGTTTTGGTTGCTACCACAAAAAGACAATCCCCTCGCATTGATACCGGGTTCTGAGGGTCAAAATGGGCTTGCATTCATTCTGGGCAAAGCTCAAATTCTAAATCAAGTGAATAAAGAGTCAAGAGTTTCTAGAAAACTGACATCTATTGGCAAATTTAGTCGGCGCGCACATCCGAACCGTATCTTGGATCCTAGCAACAATGGGGCACAGCCCTTCCGGTGCCCTCATGCATCAAAGATGTAAAAAGAATTATACGCTAGGGTAATAAAGAAACAGATAGAATAACGTGCGAATTATACAACAGCTTTTACCAGAGAATTTTCGATCCTTGTTTGACTTCATGGATTAAATTGAGGCATGCCTTCCTCATTCGACCTCGAAACGTACATTTCATAGGAAGAAATTGCTAGTTACCTATGCGCCCACATTTGTTAATTTGGAGAAAGCATGAAAGGAGGGAGCCCGTGGAAGTTTGACGGTTGGTAAAAAGGGATTGCGGTTTCCGAAGGCGGTCTACAAGCTCCTTGTTAGAAGTCGTGAAGAAGCAACGAAAAGGATAAAACTTGGCTGTACCATTTTATTGTAATGTTTTGCGTGAACTAGGTAAATCGTTCACATTGCGTGACGAAATGCGCATTAACACGCATTTCTAATCCGGTAAAGTTGAATCAGAATGATTTTCAACCTTGTTATCGGGAGCATTCGTCCCATGCGTTTTCTTATCTGTGAAGTTTTGTTCACTAGCCGCAATAATCAATGGGATTATAGGGATCCTAAAAGAATTTTCAACAACGTTTTCTTAGGCTTCCGGACGGCTCTTCCACTGGTCGCACCCATGAGGGTTTAGGCCCTGCAAAGGCTTGGGACACCTGAACCGACCTTCGAAAAACGTTGACAAAGGAATTTAGCTTCTTCGTCATTCAAGAGAACTTAAACGTTTTTTGGCAATCATACAATTTCGATTTTAAACAAAGCCGTGCACCAACTATGTGCGTCAGTTATTGGGAAATGATTCATTCCAATATTGCACAGGTAATCTCTGCAGAAACAAATTAAAGAAGTGAAACTGTTCCATTAAAACTATGGACATTGTTTTTTCCAGGCTTTGTTGAAAATAACATCGGATTGTAAAACTTGCCTTGAGAAAGACTACCCACGGTAGTCGAAACGTTGGCGCATTACATCTACGAACAACGCTGTGTTATTAACATTATATCATACACAATAAAATCCAATACATGGCGCACCGATTTTTCGATTCACATTTTACGTCATTTGGTCCTGATATTTACAAACATCGGATAAATTTATAGCACATCGATGAGGAGATACGTTCATAGAATTTATGAATAATCGTTTTCAGTTAGTTCAATTTGGTAGAAATCGGCAGAGTTAGCCGGTTTTGAGTCAAACCCCCTAGAAGATGTAGTTAATTCAGTTAAATTGAACGATTTCTTTCGCAAAAAGAACTTGCAGATGCAGATAGTGATGACATCGGGTAACACTGTTACAAATACCAAAACACTAAGTGTTACCATACCGAAAGATTTTGTTTAAAATATCCAAATGAATATTCGTTACGATAACATTCAACTAGATTAAGAAGGAACTTACACCAAACGAGCACCGGATGACATCGCGATCGAATTTGAGCAAAATCAAATAGCGGTTGAGCATGTCCAGAGCACAGTCCTCTTCCGAATAGTGTTGAACCTTGACCAAGTAGTTCTGCACGGCACGTCGAAGCGCCTTGCTCTAAATTCGGATTGGATGCAGTGTGAACGGGAGTACGTTCGAGTAACAAGCAGATAAACGAAACAGCTTGGATGATATTAAGGAAAAGTGGTCAAGAAAGGCCAATAGATGATGCGCTTCACAAATGTCTACCTGTTGCTATCATCCCTTCTAATGTCATTCTCTAAGGCTTAACGAGATCTCGGAATGTCTAAATTGAGCTATCTGCCGTTCACATGTGCGCCCCTATCATGGATGCATGCTGATTCAGACACTATCTCAGTCTACTGGCCTTGGCAACAGACGTAAAACCACGGGCCCGGAGACAAGTGTACACTTGGATGTGCGCACCGGCGCGCCCACAAACAGCTGGCTTTCGATCCAGCCCACGGGACGATCGATCGCCACTGCCCCTGCAGCTTTGCAAGTCCAGCACACAAACTTGAAAATAAAAGCGCACGGCATACTCGCATTCACTTTTCGACCAATGTGTACGTATGTTGTATAGATGTGCGCTTGAGCCTCTGTGTCCCTGTGTGTTTTGAGACACCCCGCCCAGTCAACTGAGTAATCAACCAGCGCCGTCTAAACTAGTCTACTCGTCAGTGTGAGCTTGTGAGACTAGCACTTACGTAGTAGGCAAATTCAAGCCTATCCACCGACACCGTTGTGTTACGTTATGCGTCAAGATGATCGTTGGTTCTTTGATGACAGCAGCAGCCGTGACACCAATGCACTATCGGGTTGGATAACCTCAACTTTTATATTTGTTTGTAGTTTAGGCGAATAGTATCAGCCTGAACTAATCTAACTCAGTATCTGCATGCTATGTGATAAGTTGTCTATGGCGCGCGAATCCGCGTAGCGCTGGTAGTGCCCTAGTTGACCACATGCTTCACCGTAGTTCGTCAAACGATCCACGCGTCAGATGCGCCCGTGCAAACTACTGCCATTCACAAATTAGTGAGAATGGTATTACCAAAGTATAAACTTAAACAGAACCCCATTACGGAGATTGCCTACTAGAATGCCAAACTATTTACTCTGACAGGAGAAACAGAAAATGCTCAGTCAATTGGTTTAAGCAGCTGGACCAACTAGCTGTTTTAAGATTCCTTTCCTCAAGCACTACCGAGTGAACTGTCACGTGTCTCGCTGTCTGTGGTTGAATGGAAATGCTCAATGTTATATCCCAAGATCATCAACACGACTCGAATTCTCCTCTGTGAGTAAGCAGTCACGTATCTCACGGTTCTCCAAGATACATTGCACTCTGCATTACATTTAATGTCGAATAGTTGAGAATAATAGCATAAAGATGATGAATTGTCTGAGTAAACAACCTCCTTTGTGGCAGATGAATTCTGCTCGGTTATGCCTTCATTTCCGCATGACAATTCTTAGCACTACTTCATAGATAAATAAATTAAGGATTTTTTTCATTTTACAGCAATCCAATTCATGTCCAAACGTGTCCTTTACCACGAACTGATAGTAAGCAGCTAGTTTTCATATAAGCATCCTCATTTTCTCAAACAATGTTTTTTGGGTAAATAGGTCCTCGTGGTCCTTGCTTTTGGATCCAAATGGGTTTCGTGCCCATCCACACCATGATTATGACGAATTTCCAATAGATGGACTGAACAGGCTTTTCCAGAGTTACGTGGATGGCACAGATAAGTCACACGGACGTTCAAAACGACATGACTGAACAGTCGCCATCACAAAATTTAACATATCCTCTCAACTGGTAACTGAATGACCGCTGTCCGATTTCTAGATCGCTGTAGCCTGAACTGGTCAAAAAAGAAAATTAAACCTAAAATATCTGCAAGAAGCAAGAGCTATTGTGTTATTAGGTAACTAACTAAGGAAGGCCTCTAATTTCCCTCATTTCGGTAACCAACTGATTTCAAAAACCTCAGCCCTCAAAATGAACGTGTCAGAGGCGGTTAAGGCTTCCAAAGAACCCTAATGACCTCCAAAAATTCATCATTTGGAGCCTATTGTTTAAACTTATTCGGGATGCTATGACGACAGTTGACTTGGGTCACACGTTCCAAGCATCTTGGACTGCTTGGTTTGATAGACGTGTCTAGGACCAACCTACTGGTTAAGACATCATATTTTCAAACTCAGTTACTTGTCTAGTGCTCCCTGGAAAATATTCAAGGACGTCCAGTACTAAGACCATGAGGGTGGATTCAGTAGACCCAAAGATCACATTTTTTGCTGAGTAGGAGAAACCTTTTCCCTACAATGTATGGTCTGAAGATTAGAAATAGACTTCAGGTAGCCACTGGGCATCAGTAACAGCGTAGCAACTTCACCTGAGTTTGTTTTAATGCTTCCTCTGCAACTTATCTTTTTCTTGCTACCCCTTAGAAATGCGAAAATGGATTTCCCCACCGTAACACGATTAAGTTGAGAGAGAAGTAAAATAAGAAATTAGCTGGACAAAAACGATTCACATATTAGGAGGCTGCTTAAAGAACCATGTTTGAACGAGCAACAAAAAATGAGCTTGTTTGAACTGGGTGGTGCGTGGACCTGTACGGGCATTTACTGCGGTGGGGCCGTCATTTGGAGCAACTGGTAACATTCCACGGTGCGAAGACCTAATCGAAAATTTATAGCAAAAAGTGAAGCATTTAGTGATTGAAAGTATTCACGAACTATGAAAGAGGACGAAAGTTCACTGTGCTTCTGGACAAGGCTACGGTAGGAACGGATTAGATTTAACAAACATGGATAATTGAATTTGTCACACACCCTGAATTGGCTTACTCAATTCTGCAGCTATAGATGGGACCAAATCATTTGTCGCACGGCTCTCTCCTGTTCGGAAAGTGTGACTTCATGTATTCACTATGTTCATCCCCTTTTGGATGTCAATGGTTGTCAGCGCTCAGGTCTTAATCAATAGATGCATTTCCATTCTGTAGCCGTGATGTTTGAACCATTTATTCTTTAATCCCTTCGAGAAAGCAGGAAATCTAACAGTCAGTGTAACCGGCAGTGGTCAAGTGGATTAGACGCTTGTCGCCAAAAGGTCAAGAGCTCGAATCCCAAATCCGCTGGTCACTTTGGTGGTGGACGGTATGCCCCTGTCCACTGGCTCGTTACTATGGTTGATCTCGTGAGACCTAATTTGGTTCTATGCCACTTCATATTTCAGGATTTCCTTCTTCCCAGTGTGGTGGCTACGGGCCATGCCCCTTGAACTGCAGTGATGGTTCAAGCAACGTCATAAACTAGTTTACTCATGTTATTAGGAATCTGACTATGCGCTCCAAACGGATGCGTGAAGCTATTTTGCAAGAAAGAAATTGAGTAGTGTAGAAATAATGGGGTGTTTTTCTGATCAAGGCTGTACAACGACTTCAGCAATGGGCTCTTGACCAATGATGTTCTGTTAACGGGAAAAGCAACCCGCGGCCAGAAGACTCAAATTCAAGACACTCATGTCCTCAAGACACAAGGTTGGTCATGTGACGACAATCGATCAATGATTTCCGAACTTGGTGTCATAGTAACAACTTCTTACTGTCAGTTTCCTACATTCTGGTTCCATTTCCTAAAACATGTTCATCGTCTTCCAAGTTGGAACTCGGTACGAGTATCTGGGAGCCCTTCAAACCGAACAACTTTTATTTGGTTTTTCAGTGATATTCATACACGATCCTGCACGTGATCAAGACGTTTTTAGTGTGAATTAATGGATGCCAAAGAGATCGCTTAAAAATGATTACGAAGTACATTACTAAAACTGTGAGAATAAGTTATAAACCTGTAGGACAGAAAATTTTACAAGAAATTTTTCTGTTTTCATTGAAACTTTTCATCATGATTAGACTATCAGGTATGATTTGACCTCGGTTGATTTTTATTTTTATGCTTTTACTTCTTAAGTGTTAACGAAACGACGGTGTACATCGCTTTCCGGAAGTCGCTTACGGCCGAAAAATTGCTGATGATCAGAGAAGTGGATCACTGTTGAGCGGATTCAAACTCGCTATCGTCAGGCTACGAGGTCAACATGTCGGTTGTTTAACAAATTCAATTTAGGTGGGAAATTCAATTTGCATATGATTTAGAAAAAAACGTTTCCAAGGCCCTTAATACATTAGTTACCGGACTCTCAAAAAACGGGATGTGGAACCGATTAAGACAGTGAACCAATAATCATTTTGCCACAAGAACCGTTATGCTTTTGTTCTGCAAATATCCACGTGATGGATGCACGAATAATTCCGTCTATTATCCAGCGACATGAAAATTACCCCAGATATTCTCTTTTCTAGTCGTGAGACCTTCATTTCATTGTCACTCGTAGTCCTCCACACCAGACAGCATTCTGGCAGTTCTGATCATAGCGAAGTATTTGTTGGTTCTTACTCCAGTGTTTCACCTGGTGTGGGGTGGTAAATCGATATGCAACAGGGAAGTCCGTATTTGTTCTGAGAGTCGCATCTTTGATCTGTTGATCATAACATTCTACTTTTTGCATCATCTCACGGCTTTACCATGCATGGCGCAATGCCTTTTGGATCTTGCTGCTGTGCGCGGTTCATCGCACTGGAAACCAGCCGAGAGAACATGCAATGTAAAAGAACAAGTTATTCACCGTACATTGCTCCAATAGCTAGTGATGACCTAGGAACGTATGCCTGGTTAATAAATGAGCATTCTTGAAAGTGCCACTTTTAAAAATGAAATTGCGATCGAACTGCTCGCCGTGTACAACGCCAAACGAACAAAGAAAACATGTTTCATCTTTCTTCTCGTTTGGGATCCTTGGAACCTTGTGAAAGTATTCCGAAATTCTACCACCACACTGGCATATGCGGTACATGTTTTAGGCGTTCCTACGAACGCTCAGCACGTACAGAAAAACAACTTGCAGTGTACTTCAAAGAGAGCGGATGAGATCAGGTCGTGGATTCGCATTCGTTCATTTCACTCACCGTTGTTACACCAGTCAACGAGTGACTGCCTACTTCGCAGCGCATGGGCACAAGATCGCGACCAGCCATGGTCAGTCATTTTATTTTCTTTGAACCTTATGCTATAACACACAATGCGCATGTTGCGCATAGCGCAAGAAACGGAACAGTTATCTAACGGGACACACTTTTGGATAATTTTATAAAGGTCCGAGAAAAAGTTAAAGTGGTTTCGCAAAGATTTCATTTTTGTACTGTTTGCACAACAGTATAAACAGTGCAGAAAAAGAACATAAAAAATGACTGCAACCGTTAGTCTCCAAGATTGGGAATTCGCGCAAACATCATGCGTGGGTGACGAAATCACACAGGACGCCAGTAAATGAGATGCGCAAAACATCTGACTGAGACCCAAATTCTGGTTAGCCGGAACTCGGGTTAATATGCAGGTTACCAGTGTGTAAAATTGCCGTGAAGTGCGTTACCACGGTTATTTTCAAAAAATCTTCACCAACTGCTGTAAAATCAGTTAGATATTCCGTTTATAACATCGGCTACCCTTACTATGAACGAAACCACTTCAAACATGGCTATTAAATCAACTTTACTCTGAAAGGTACTAAGCTGAAACAGGAAATAGGTTTTGTCTTCCAACTTGACATGAGTTGTCATATGAAACTGGTTTGTTGAGTCGGATGTACTGATCTTTCAGTCACGCAGAGTTGCAATTCCATTCCAATGGAATTCGAAGTGAGCGCGGACGCAGGGGGACTGCGAAAGGTTTGTTTGACCCTCACAGTTTGACAATGGTTCACTGAAATTTTTAAGGGTATCGCTTTTGCATATAGATTGTAGATCAAGTAAAAGATCGAAACAGCATTAACTGACCGGGATGTCTGTCGTTCTACTATTTCCTACATGTATAGTTGCCGTACTAATGGTGGGCTACCCGGCGAGGTCCTTGACGAACGAGTTTTTCATCGGTAAATACTTTATCCACTGACTGATTTCTAGAGCAGACTTATTCCTAAATTAACGTACCAAATGATTTTAACCCTTAATCTTTTCGGAAGTAATGTGGGAATGCCACACTGTGATGCGCACAATCTCCCTGTTGGGAGGAACGAAGCGCGGCAATTTGTTCTCGTCGAAAACAACCAACCCGAAATTGGTAATGAGCACAGTGGTTTGCTTTGTTATTTTTGTTATTTTATTAGTTCATTTTGTCAGTTTTCATCAGAGAGATGGTTTCATTTTGAGCCAACAGCGCAATTAATTGCCGTGGTAAAAACTGAAGGTCAGAAATGACAATGGCATAATGCACAATTTGTGTTTCTTAGAATTTCCTATACTTCCCATTTTTCGGTGAACTGCATTCCAACTATATTTTCGAAAAAATCTTTTACTTGATTGGTGGATTTGGTTTATTATTCGTGGGGTGTTTCCTTTTTCGCTCTGTCGTACTGATGCAAAGCAGTGCTTATCAGGACACGGCCAGGTGTTTTGATTGACAGTCACTAATTGGATTAAGATGATTACGTGACCTATTTTGACGGACTGCGTGCTATATATCAGCTGGCTATCCCCGACCTCGTGGGTAACTTTGTCTTCTGTCAGCTGCCTAAAACCATTCTCATTTTGGTTGCACCAACGGGCACGACGTTTCGAGCTGGACCAAGCAACAATCAGAAAGCGGAAGTTGAATTAGACATGGCTCACATGACATGCGACAGTGTGAGAGCGCATTTTTCTCCCTATTCGTTTGCATTTCAAATGAGCGCCACCCAATCTTCATTATTGTCTCCTTTTCATTCGAAAGTGGGCAAGTGTTCACTAAGCTACCGAGATAAAAAGATGCATTTGAAAAACAACATTACGGAAAGAACGATATGCTGCTTCTCCTAGCGATGCCTGCGAGTCACTTTATTTGGCATATTAAATTGGCAGTTCATCTTGACAACATACTGCATAGTTTAGGTCCCGGCTAGCAGGATAGTTTCACTACGCTCATATTAAGAGATTTGGATCACAGGAATAGGAAAAGGTTCTGAATTTTGGTACCCCAAAAGATTATTCCAAACCAATTGCGGATTGGGCCGAGATTTCTGGCTGACTGTTAATGACGGTAGCAACACATTCAGCTAAGAAATGTGACTTGTTTTTGGTCAGCATGGACTGCATGATTTACTTTTTCTCTGATATCATGATCTTAATACGCCGGTGCTTATTTCAATGAACGTTCGTCTGTTGCTATTATTCAAAATTACATCTCAAACTGTCTATAAATTATACTATTGTTACGTAGTACTGTCAGTTTTAACCCGGAAGATATTCCTTGCCAATTTACATAATTAGCCTTGCTCAATCTATTTTCAAACAGCAGGACGATTCGATCGGGAGACCGTATACATTAAAAGGCATCTAAGTTGTTGGAACCATCAGCGGCAAGGTGGGTATTATTAACAAACCCGTGGATCAGTCAAGATGCAATTTTTGGCACTCCTGATGGAAATGAGTTTTAAACAAACTGAGAATATGCAGAAATTGCATCGTTACACTGTTCCCGGGGGGGGGGGCAAATACCTCAAAATGCTTCAATAAAGTCAAAGGTTTTCGGATTTTGAAATGGCCACTCGCTCTGAACACCTCTCCAAATGCTCTGGGCTTTCAGACAGTCTCAGCTGAGGAAGTCCCGTGACGTGTCTTGAAGGAGTTGTCACCAAACTGCAAGGACTTCGGGTAGCAGCCGATGCTGTCCACTGGGCTCATTGATTCCAAACCAACCGCATGCGGCGTACGAACCACACAGCATTATGCTTACCGGAATCTGTCGTGTAAGTGTACTGGCCTCTCGGGACGTCTGGTCTTACTCGGAGGGCATATGAGACCACCAGCCGCCAGTGGGTTGCGAGACTTACTGCAGTATAGGCTACGTCATGTGGTCAGAGGTTCTGGTTAGAATTTTTTAATTTATTTTCACCTTGATTTGAGCCAGCGGGATAGTACCAAACTCACATAGGATATTCGATAATGGGGAAGTATCGACTGGAAGAGCTAGAAAAGCCGGATCATTCCACTGGTTGCCAGAGGTTGTCTAGTGGTATAAATGGCAATTTGCGAACCCATACACATGAGCAGGTACAGACTGATCATGTCTTATCTATGTCACTTCTAGATAGTATGGCCAAAACGATAACACCCTAGCTCATTGACTACCGGTTGACATCAGGTCGTGATTGTACAGTGGGAATGCAGAGACGCGCACCGACTGATCCAACAGCAAGTGAATCGGTCAGCGCGAGGTGTTTGGGTTTTATGATAGACTCGCAACACGCGAGTTTTTAAGCCAGCAGAAGAATTGCATCAACAATGCGACGGCTCGAGGTATGATGAAACTAATGGCACTCATACGGAACAGGATATTAATACGTTGATTATTTTGAATACGATAGGTTTCGCACAGAAAAATCAGATTTGTACCAGCTTGTTCCTGCTGCAGCAGTTGGGAATGGACGAGTACTGAATAGGAATGAACGGGACTGAAAATTGGCACATACAGACAACAACAACAAACTTGCCACTAATCATTTCTAAATGGCAATCATATTTCACATTTCATTTTTGCAATTAACTCGCCTACCCAGCACAAGATGTACAGATGTATTAAGTCAGATAGGTAGCAGATTGTGTACAAACATAACCTTCTCGAACAAAATGGTGAAAACTACTCCGTGTATTATCTGAAGCAACTAATTTTTTCTTCATTATTGGCAAATCATTCAGTTCTGACGCTGAGCCTATCCTAGATGATGGTTCACAACACTATTTGACTTACTCTGATTAGCGAAATTCTAGGACTGTAGTCCGAATCGTCATTTAAAACTATCTTTCGGAAGGAAATCTAGCAAAACCGGTGCGCCGTACTAAATTTCACAGCTATTTCGAGAAGGCGTTACAATATTATCGGTTGGGTGACGCGGACAAATTAGTTTTTAAGTCCATTCCAAATTGGCTACGACTCCCCTATTCCAGCATATTTAGGTATATATATATATCGATTATAATATGCCAAGTGATTACCTGGTCAGTAATGGTCAACTATAACACAAGTGCCAGTTGACAAAAACTAAAAATCAATGCTGAAGAAACACCTGCAATTTTGTGACAGTTTGAGATTCTATTTTAATCATCATAGGTTGCAAAGATATTAAGAGGAATCTGTAAATTCGCTTTTCTCCTTGAAACAATAAAATTCGTGTATTTTCATTTCCTTTCTCTCATCATCTTACTGAGCATGGCTAATCGATTGAACCAGTCCATGTTATCAAATCTATTTCAGTTTCATGCGTGAGACACAAAAAAGGCAGTCATTCACAGACTGAACAACCGGCATCAACTGATTCAGGAGATTTTGCCCGTTCGAACGGTAAGTGAGGTCAAATGTGCCCTCGATGTACATCCAAACATACACCAATTGCTTTACTGATTCTTTAGTTACATTTCAACCTAGGCGTGTAACGCTATTTTCTTTAGTGTTTCATGTCCTCAGATAATTTTTATTTATCATTTTCCGGTCCATTTTTCTACTTACAAGGGTCATCAGCAAATCTCTTTTGCCAGACAAATCAGCCCCAAAATCATATAAAGAAACAGGAATACCCGGCGGTGGTTAAGTAGACAATGTTTGCTATCCCACAATAAAGGTCAGAGGTTCGAATCCCAGGTTCGCCGACCACTTTTGTGTTGTGTGGTGGTTGGCAGTTCACAGTCGATCAATTGGCTATCACACCTAACTTAGTGGGGCTATATGTGGTACTTTGCCACTCCAGTTCTCAGGGTCACGGCTTCCGGTTCTCCCTCCCTCTATTATAGTGGCCCATAATGTTTATGGAGCACACCTCTTTCATTACATTCATGCGTTACACAGGCCATGGAAAAATACAAACCAATGCCATAAAACGCGGGGAATTTGGAATTGTGAAGAATATAACCAAAGTTGGGTTTCTCATCGGAAGTTGCTGACGTTGTAATATGGCACACCAGCTGTAAAGTTATCTTAGATCACCGTGACTGTACAAATGCAATAATGCTAAATGCAACCATTCGTTATTTTTACAGGGGAATAGAGCACACCACAGGACTCGTATTCTGCCTTTGAGACCATCGATCTAATTAGTTCTCTTTGGATGTCATAAACCTTCGAATATTCAAGCAATGCTCAAGCAGACTGTACTTCAATGTTTCTGAAGTGTTGGATTCGTATTCGACTCCGGAAACCTTTGCACCAGCTTGTATTTGCATGGCCACCGAGGGGAATCTGTCTATAACTTGGTCAACTGCTCCGATCAGGATGGCAAAAAACAAAATATGTAACACCAGGTACCAGAGGTAAGTGACCCTGGTTGAAAAAAGGACACTACTGACTAAGCTGGACGGCAATATTGTTCTCATTGTACTTTTATCGACCAATACTCGGGGCCAGATGGACCGATGAAGAGTCCTTTCATGTTATTGCTTGAAGATGGATGCAAGAAATCAGATAGGGTGAGCGAGTGAATGAATGAGTTAATGAGTGAGTGAGTAAGTGAATGAGTGAGTGAGTGAGTGAGAACGACATGGAAATAAGTCAGCTTGCAGTGGGTGCGTTGGTTCCTGTCATATCTTGTGGGTACAGCTAAGCGAGATTCCAAATATTTTCATTGACAGGAATTCGTCGTAAAGAAAGTCAAACGTTAAGGACGATGCGCGACTGGAAACCGTTGATCTGCTGTCAGTTGCTCATATAACGGGCACTGACAAGTACGAATAAACAATATCGTAATTCTGTAAGGAGGCCTTGACGAGTGAATTTGCATCCTCCGTTTTGTAATTTTGGAAACCGTGTGCGTTTCCACAATTAAAAAAAACGAATTAACAGTTATCCGGCACACTAGCTAATGTAAGATGTACATCTTACGCACAAACACGTGTAAAAACTGCGCATAAGAATCTGCAATTCATTGTAGCAAGATCAATGTGAGGAGAGGTGAACTGGAAGGACTGGAAAAACATTCAAGACGTTTATGCGAATTCCACTTTAGTCCAAACTGGTGAGAATAGCCTTGTTACCGGTGGGTTTTCTCAACAAATTTCCTAAATGGTTAGTGGTGCAAAACAAAGTAGACGTTCGACGAGGACAAATTTGTTGTAAAAACTCAATATTTCCTTTTCCTCGTTGCATGGATTATTATTCCTGTTCACCTGGCGTGAATCCAAGTGCATGTCGGCACATTTATTTGTCTGTAGAGATTGAAAAAGTGGATCAACTTCACTGTAGGTACTATGTGGCGCTAACAGAAGAGTGCCGGGACTTTGTTCTACTTATAGAAATTCAACTGAATTCCGTCGTGCAAAAAGTTCTTTGGAGCAAATCGACAAAGTAAACTTTAGTCAGCGCGTCATGCACAGCATACACAGCCCACCACATCTGTGACGAAAACCGACTCTCCGGTATGCGATCTTCCGTCTTCAATATTCTCTACCACGGGACTCGGGCCGCTTATTCCCAGTAGGCTCAGGTTTTCGACAAAGCTGAAAATCTCTTGAAAAGATGACGAGCCAAAAATCTCGGAAAGACTAACACTTGCAATCCTCAAAACTCCACGTGTGCTTCTACAGGTGCAGAGACTGCCCAAATGGTAAAAATAAACAACTCAACTTGAAACCACACAGCAATATCCCATCAAATGATCTAAGATTTGTAGCTTCCTGCCGACCAGATAGAAGGGAAAATTACACTTGGTATTTGGCATCAGTAGATCACGATATCTGCGCTCTGGCGGTTTTTCATGATTAGTCCAATGCCATTAAGGTTTGTCCGAATAATATCGAATAATCAGTTAGGTTGAACTAATGAAATATAACTGGATGGGTTAACCGACAAGCGGTACGAAGAAGGCCACTTTCGCTAATAGAAGACTAAAAAGTCCATTCAAAGCTTTACCTTGGGTAACTACAGAAAATAAACAAAAAGCTCCTGCATCTAACAACTCCGCATTTGTCTAGTCGTTCAGACGATTTGTTGTCTCCTTCTCAAACAGTTTTACGTGGCGTTAATCATGTATTTGTGCGAGGAAATCTCCCGATTCGGTTAGGCCAAAATACCTCCTTCACAGTGGCCGGTATGACACTAAACTACGTTGGTTTACCCTGATTCTGGAGTTTATTTCGCAATCAGCCCTTCAGGATACTTCACCAAGGGTTTCACGATCGATCAAAACGGATCTGGATGATCACATTAGCTTCTGATAGAACATCTGAATAGGATACATGACCGCTGTGCATGAATGCGTGAATGCAAGTATAAGATACGCTGTTCGCCACCGTTGATAAGTCAACATGATATCATATCCGTGAACAGAAACAGAGCAACACAAGACAATACAGTTAAACATTTCGTCTGTAGGTTTGAATTCATGAACCACTGGGTTACTGTTGCCCAGAAACATTTCTTCGACTGGCCGCCATAGGCCAAAACCGACCGTCCACATCCACATATATGCAAACACCAGTCCATACTTAAAGAAAACTACACAAGCATATGTGCACGCAGATCAAGCCAGCATAGAAAGCTGTTGAACTATAAATACTTCTAGACCATCATATAAATTTGGTGGCAAAGCAATGCGTTTTTGAAGTTAGTTATTTACTTGATTTATCCAGTACAACAAAAAGTAACTGTTTTTTAAAGTGAGAGGGAGGCAGCGAACAAATTTCGTCGCTAAATTTACGGTTGACGTCCCAATCACGTGGTGACTGACTGTTACCGTCAGCCTGTCAATAAGCAGGATAGCAAAGTGGTGAAAGCGGTGTCTGACGGTAGTGCTGTTGAGTCAGACTACCATGTCCTTGGAATACCTTTCATTTTATTGGTCCCCAAGAACAACTCAACTCTTGGAGGTACTTCCACGGAACTGGGGCATCTATAGGCGGTCACAACCTGGCGCATCACTAACTGGGTGGGTCAGGCCAGGGCAATTAGGATTCACATTTCTGGGTTGGACGATGTTCGAAATGCGGTGACAGATGCGCCGAATTGATTGGATCACCTACTACCCCAGGCTACGGCTAGCAAGGTTCGAATACTCTGCACAATATTGTAAAGGCTCAACTGGAGTAACTCTGATCGCCAATGATCTGTGCTTGATTATCCATAAGCTGAAGACCCATCCTCAAACGAAAAAGCCCCAACGGTACTGAGTACACAGGTACGTTCCTAAGGGACTACACGTTAACTCAGGTTATCGCTAAGCCAATGTTGGCGAAGAGGGAAAAGCTATGCACGCCTGAATGTTCATGAGGCCTTCATCTCTATGATGTGTAATTTGTGGACATCGACTTACCGTCGAATGAGAATTCGGTTGCCTCCATCCCACCCCAATGACGTTCATTCACACCTAATTTTGTATTACTGAATGCGATGAACCGAATTACAGATGTTCAGCTCGCGATATTCTGTAGAATTACGCAGAATGTTATTCTCAGGAGACATACTGAGTAAACTGAATAACAAAATGGTGTCCGGTGGTCCTCAGCTCTTCTTGGCTTTAGTGCGTTTAGTCACCAATTTTAGGCTGCGCCTCAAGTAACGTCAACGAAAAACAGCTTGTAGTTGCGTTGCAGCTTGTAACAAAGCTAATAAAGAGGGCATTACAAACTAAGGTCCAATAGGGGGACGAGGAATAACCCGCATAATCGAACTTGTCGAAGTTATTTTCGTTTTTTGTCTGACTGCTAAACTAACCTACCCTACAATCCAGATGGGACAAATCGATACACATGCAATTTGTTTCCTTGCAGGTCTGCAGACATTTGAACTGCATATTAGTTTTTTCAAAACTGGTTGACTTTCAACAATTATTTAGAACTTTCCGAAGTCAAATGAATATGTCCAACAAACTGCTGGTATTAGAAATTCGTATCTGGTCGGCAACCGGCATGTGGGAGAACAAGCGCGAATTCGAAGATGTTTTGCTCATGTAAGTTAGGGAACCTATTTGATTTCGAGTCAGCTTCTAAAGCATTCCGTTCGAACATTAACAGTTGCTTAGATTTTTTGCATTGTACGTTTTTGAACAGTTTATGGATCGTTAATCTCATCATTCGATTACAGAATGACCAAAAGGCCCATCAGTTATTTTTATCATAAGTTGTTCTTATTTCGTATATCAGTGCGCAGTACCGTATTTGTCTCTGACTTTGAATCAGCGAGGCTAGGCTACAAATCTGTTCCCTCCTCAAAAATAATGAACGGAACGACATATAAGAGTAGGTAATGGGAAACACCATTTTTGTCTACCTATCCTCGAAAAAGGAAAATACCGTGAAAGGAGAAGAATGATTTTGCAAACTTTATCTCTCCTTACTTAAAGTAGCCCACGAAAAGATAGAATAGCAAGAATATTTTACAGCTCGTAAATCATTCGTGAAGGAGACTGATTAGATCAGTTCAACTCACTTGGGGGAATATTAGCACCAGATTACAATAATGGTTCTACATCCCCACTGGGCTCTCTGATCCCCAGAAAGTAATTACACTGGATCAACTTGAAAGAAATGACCGTCGATGACCAGCCTTGCAATAGGGTAATACAATTACACCGAGAACCTTGAGACTACGTACAAGGTCCGATGTGGACTATCGTCCGAAGTTTGCCTTGTTCATGATCGGGGTCAGCGTTGGCAATTTTCAGCAAACCGAAGCAACCATGAGTATTTAGCTTTATATTCTTGTGCTTTCGGTTCACGTGACCCGGAGCATACACAAAAATAAGAAGATTAAGTAATATGACTTAGTTTTTTGTCACTGTCAATGTTGTGTTCGAAAAACTTGCTGAACTAAATTGCTTTGTAAATGAAGAAATTTTGTATTGTATTCTGTGTTGTTCTGCATAGATTCTCATTTACATAAATGTCGCATTTCAGCCAAAAACAATTAAGATAAAAAGCAACTACACGCATTACTTTGTAGAGATATTGTACAGAAAACCTTGTCGAGTGATTAATCTGGGCATGTAAAACAGGCTGCTCAGGAAGTCGACCATAACATCAACTCGGTTGGTCATGGTTAAATGGACCATGGAGCTAGATGGCTACCGAAATCGGACCCTAGAGGAGTTGGGATCATAGATGCAACAAACAAAAATTAAACACTCATTAACCCGTTACTTCTTCCTACTTCCCAGCGTGTTAACGTCAAAGCTCCTAGCCAATTAACCCAGGCTGAACATAATCTCTTTTACTCCCTCCCTCACCAAGGGGAATGTTCCTCTTGAGTAGCGCTCCTATGATGCAAAAGCGAAGATGGTAACAATGTTTAGTGATTAGGAAAAATGCAGGGACTCTTGTCTTTTCATTAATGTCAAAATTGTTTGATTTACATCTAGGCGAAAGATGTTCGTAGACGGGCTTTGTTGAACTGGAATTTACTTCCTCTACTTAGACAAAAACAGAAGATAGTTTGATGCAAAAATGTATGTCACCTGCTTTGACTTTTGCTTCTACTTTACATTTTTGTTAGGACTGCACAAAAGGACATTTCGAACTCCCCTATTTTATTCAAGAGTTTGGTGAAAGCATTCAGGTTTACAATAGCGCACTTTTGTCCTTATGGATTTTGACTCACCTTGTAAGTTTGCAAGACGCATGGTGGAAAAAACGAATTCAGACCTCTTCCCTTGTCAAGCACGTCCAGAAGGTCCTTCGTACACGGATCGGATGAAGAAGCAAAGCTCCTGGAACGGAAGAATGCGAAAAAGTGAATATACGAATTATCCGACAGTTTCCGCAGTCGTATACCTGATATCAAGACAACCGATTTCGAATGCCATTGCCACATCGGTGATTTCGTTGAAGTGCGCGTGGTAAATTTCTTTAGCCTAAAACAAAAAAGCGCAAGCAGCAACAAGCGTCAGTCAAATTGAAACTGAGTAATTTACTTGCTGATGGAGATAGAACAGTGTGGATCGGTCATTCCGCGCGGCCTCTTCAAATTTGGTCGGAAAAAGGCAAATGGCTAAGGTGAGTTCGGTCGGATGAAACAACTTTTTGATCTCGGCCCATGTCAAATTGCGGCACAATATGTGTCGAAATGAGTTTAGATTGTGATCTTCGCGTGGAGTTTGCAGGCCGTACAATTGTGATGAACTCATCAGGCTAACAGTACGCATTGCCATCCCGATTAACTCCTAGAAAATTTAGGAATATTAGAAATACGCATCTTAAAACTAGTTCATTTTATTACTCACCTTCACGGTCGTATCAGCCGCGCACATTACTTTGGCGTATCCCAAACTGGTGCAAATTGTTAACACGTCTTCTGCCTCACCCATTTGTTGTTATACGCTGGTCACTAATCACAAGTGCACCGTAGTTTGGTCTGATCAGTCAGAACAGCATGCACCGACAAATAAACATTCCCCTGAAGAAAATAAGTCAAACAATCATCCATATTTGAAATAACACTCAGTTAGATTGTACAGGCAAATTTCTAGGGTTACGAAACATTTAAATGCAGTTTTGGGCTAGTATGACAATTTCCTTACTTTTTTAGTGTTCACAGCAATCGAACAAGGTTGTACCTCACTCAGCTTTACTTAAAACTCATTTAAAGATTAAAGATAAGATTATTAGCATTAGTAATAATGACAGCATTTTAGTTCCGCACAAAAAGCCTATAACGAAAGAGGCATGGCCGTGGAAGGCCCACAAATAAATGACCGGGAGCTGGGGGATTTGAGCTGTCGCCCTTTGTGCAAAAATGTTGATAAGTTATCCACCTGAAAACAACCAGTTCAATGTTTACCATATGTCCAAGTTCTATTCATCGAGCTATCTTCGTGCAGAGACACTTTTCGTATTAGTGGCCCTCACGAAGAAAATTTGTGCTATATAACACTGCAATCGTTCGACGGTGTAATATGCTTGCATTCAACTGAGTCGCGCGGATAACAGCAAGGAGTAAATGATTTACCATACGAAAATAAAGTATTTGTCATATCCACTTATCTAGCCGTCTAAATAGCTCAGGTGACATCACTACAACGTTCTACTGTGCCACTGTTTTGCTTTCCAAAGAGAAGGAATCTGTTTTCTGGACATCCAACATGCGTGAAAAATGCGGTTGTAAACACTAAGATTCGTAAGACTAAACCCGGTTAAATGTTGAGGCCTCAAAGCACTGGCTAAAACTTAGCTAATATCAAGTGATTACCTTCTCATATTGATATATTCACTTGCCTGAGAATAACTATTATTTTTCATGCTATAAGTGTGACATTGTACTGCCTGAAAAGTATACTGAAATACCCAATAAGTTTATTCATTCGGACAGAGAAGCTTTATGTTTTGTAAGTGTGACGTTTAACGCTCTTGACCTCCATTGACCTTGACCGATGACTCGAAGATAAAAACCAACAACCCATTTCAAGTAGGTCAATCAGTACGTCAGCTTACGTGGTAGATATGCCATCCCAGACCCCAACTTGCCGGCTTGAAATGCTCGCCGTGACAACCTTAGAGATAGCTGAAGTCTTAGCACCGACAATTGCTAGTATTTTAACGATGTGATTGCGCGCCGTACCTTACGTTCGTTTGGTGAGTTGCGATTTATTCCAATGATAGTAATGATTACAACATTTGCGCTCCGACTGGTAACATCATTAGTTTTTTGAGTTTACGTATAAATTAGCTTTTAGCTTTCTCTTCTGTCAACAGTATATGGGGTGGCAACAATGGTTTGTGGAATATAAGTGACCTGAACAATTAGTAACTAAATCTACCCTTAAAATGATTTGATAATCTATCTAAAAATCTGCATTGTGCCGTAGTAATATTTCATTTGATCACACTGTGATGTGATCTGGAGTAACTTACTACAATTAGTGCAACGCTGAGCAGTCTCTGCCTTTAGGCAGGACACGTACATAGCTGTTATAAAGAACTGAAAATCCATTTGAGGTTTTTGATCCGGAGTTCCATCCCCGGAATAAGCAATTATTCGATTTCCCCATTATCGATCAACTTATCATGAAACCGTTGTTGATCAGCAGCAAAACAACCGTCCATAAAACTCAACATGATTAAAGGTAAGTGCAAATGTTTCACTTGATAAAGACTGTCACAGTACGGGGTGATCTCGAAATCAATTATATACAAGGAGATTACTCACAAGTTTTAAATGACGATTATAAACTCAAGTATATCTTCCGGATTTTTACGTCGTTGCTGTTGCTGCTGCTATACAAACATGTCTGAACAACGTGGCTCCACAAAAAACCATAAACGCTCTATATTTTAATTACTATCACCAAACTGATCTCGCATTTGGTATTCAAGTATTCTCGTGAAACATTTTTTCAATCTATTTTGCATACTGTTTTACAGCCATACAAGATTTGGTTATCAAATTTGCACAACAGGTATCAGTGCGATTATTTTGTTATTGCCAATTTGTTGGCTAGCAAAGTTTCTGTCTTGTGACCTTAGTAAAAAAGCATTTAGAATGCATTTTAAGAAGATATTGTTCTTTCTCGGCAATTTCCATGTTAAAAACTGTTTCAGGGCAATTCAAAATTTCCTTTGTAATAAACAGTCATATGTTGTACTTTAAAATCAGTAATTTAGTAGACTAACTAATGATTTCCTTATTCATAGGAAGAATCGATTAACGTATTATACAGCCGAAGAAACAAAAGTAAATTTTATGCTGGGTGAGACAATTTCTTTCGTATTTTTGCTTTCCGGGTGTGGTGCTTCAGGCAGGTTGATAAGGTCTGATTGTCTTCAGCACAGCGTTTTTTGTCACTGCAAAATACCACACACGCAATAATGTTTTCATTTTTTGGTTTATACTTCTTCATTAGGGGGAAACTCAAAAGACCTGTTGTTGTTTAGCTAGTTGCGTAACTCACTGTCAGTTATTACTATCAGAGTATCGGTCTTTATATCTATAAGCTTTAGCGGCGCTAAACTAAGGCAATAGTTATTTGTCAGTCTGGGTTTTAAGCCAAAGCAAGTCGCGGTTCGATGAAAAGGTGACAATTTGTTTCGTCTTCGTCATTCATAATAAAATCAGTCGAAAAGGAAAAACCTATATGCTTTGAAATTTCTTCCCGGTGAGTGAAATCTTTGAAAGTAATCCTTAACAGACTCCATTGGCCTATTTATTACCTGCAACATTACGGCTGCACTTATTGTAAACTGGTTGTGGTTTAATTGATCCCGTATTAACTTGCTCCAAAGTGAGGATTTTAGATACCGCTGCCTGCAGTTATCCTGAAAACAACAGGAAACTGTAGCTGGCATGACTGGGTAACTTCAGTAGTCTCGAAGCAACCCTTAGTTGTAAACAATCGTACAGTGGTTTGTATATCGTCCCCAAATTAATATTAATTTTGGTTACTTTCATAGTGATACTCGGTAGTTTGCTTTGTAACCACCGCCTCTGCAAACCATTATCACACCGAAATCTAACAAACTGAAAGGTTTCTTACTAATGCGGCCTTAGCTCACTACCTTTTACAATTTCTGATGTTGTTGCCTTTCCATATGTTTATTTAAAGCATTGAGTCCTTTTTAACCAATTTTTAAAAGCAGAAAGCAGACATATATCATGATAAATAAGTATTTCGCTTACTCTTTTCAACTGCAAACGTAGAAAATTACAGTTTCTACACATCGGTTTGGGAAGAACATAGCGGGTTGGGCGAGATGTAGTGACGGGTGGAATAACGTCATACAGGCTACCGCCGAAGTATACCAATACGCAGGATCAATTGTTTCTGTGTGCAAATCACTGACTGATGCATGCTGACAAACGTAACCCCACTGAATGTCAGTAGTTTCTGGTTCCTATTAGGCATTAATACTTTGAAAGGTGAGGTTACGCCAAATTTGTGGCTCAATGCTACTAGATCATCATCATCATTCAGCGTTAAACAACAAGGCAAGCTTCACTTACTGCGGACTTTTCCGAAGAGTCACACGTTTCTATAAAAAGAGTGAATATCCAAGTGGAAAAGGGAACGGATCTAAACAGGGGGGAAAAGATAAGGTGCTGCTGCAGCCAACACAAGGAATACAGTCTATTTGTACAAATATTCTGATTCGGTAGAAAATGAAAACACGATCGCCACTGTTTACGGTTCACTGTCAGTGTCTCCAGTCAGCTAGCTGACGGGTATCTTGGACCCCAACGAAGAAGACGTGAGACACCTACTTTATCTAAGTTCGCTGTACATTTTCTCATTCCACGTTGCCACGTCATCCTTGGGAGGAACAAAAATGGGGCGCGGTATGGCAGACGAATGTTCGCCATGCGCAACACGTGACCCAACCAACATAGTCTACTAAGTTTCATACGCTAAAACAAAGTATTCTGAGAGCCAGTACCTAGTACTAGATTCCTGACCCGTACATTACTCACCCAGACACTCCATTCAATCCTAGCCATACTATGCGGTCACTGGTGGTCGAAAACTTCCAGCCGACGGACATCTCCCACACGCAGACTCCATGTCTCGCAATCGTACAACAGAATCGAACGCATTGCAGTACAGTAAACACGACTTTTCAACTTCAGTGATATATCAGACAGACGCCACAAGTCCTTCAGTCCAGCATAAGCTGCCCGAGCCTTGGATGTACACCTATTTACCTCCACTGCCGAGCTACCATCGTTGGACATGCAGCTATCGAGGTAGTTAAAGCGGTCTACCATACTTAGTTCCCCTCCGCTCAGCACCCAGGTCGGCACTGCTGTCGTCCAGTCTTGCAACAGCATTTTGAACTTTGAAGGTGCAAAGCACAGGCCACACCGGGATACAGTACTCGAGAGTCTGTCTAATGCCCATTTTGCAAGGTACGCAGACTCGAAAAGGCACACGACGTCGTCTGCGTGATCTAGGTCACACAGCTTCCCTCCATTTCCCAATTCAACTCCTACATGCCGGAGACCTCCTAAAGCATCTTCTATCACCTCGTCCATGATGAAGTTAAACAGGAATATAAAGATGAGACACCCTTGTCGAACGCCACTAGTCGATTCGAATGAACATGACAGTTCACCGTATACCCTGACGCGACCACAGGTATGCGAGTACAATGCTCGCAACAGGTTCACAAATTTTGTTGGCAA
>LUCM01000599.1:0-15109 GCA_008360955.1 Fasciolopsis buskii | reverse complement strand
TCTCACTTAAGACCATTCCTACACCACGTTGACCCACAGCTTCAGCTGCTTCGTCTCTTGAAGTGCGAAGAAAATATTTTGACGGGACATTAGGCGCAGTTAGCTGAACTGCTGTACTCGTATCCTGAATTCGTGTTTCACTCACGCAGCAGACATCAATCGAAAGTGAGTCCACTGTCAGAGCCAAACACGCCTGTTGGCCAGCCTGCATTAAAGTTCCCACACTTTGGAACCCAGATTCAGAGGCTGATGAGGCCTGAGGAAGTGTGAGCTAACAGACTGAAAACCACCTACTACACTGCTTGATAATAAACCGTTGCGAGTATCAGGCGTGCTATCAATGGTGATACTATGGGTAGGCAGAAGGGAAAAAAACAGATTGGGTTTGAGACAGAAGAGACAGGTTGAATAAAAGAGAGGGAGGTCTGAACAGTAGCATACTTATCACTACCCACCCCGCTCGATGCAATGAGCAGCGCGGTCCTGATTATCCTGCACGATGACTACTGCAGTATGGAACTATTTGTAGGCATGTAACTCATGGGGAATAATGGACGGGTACTGCAAGAGTGTTCATTCACTAAGCAAAAGGTTTAGAGTTCTCAACCAAAGCCTTTGGTTCTGACAAGAACCTGACCGCAAGGCAGCGGAGTACAGCTAAATGGAAGCCAATTTACAAGGATCAATTATTCTTCCACCCGTTTTTCCGACCGAGCGGCTAACTCAGATAAACCCCCAACTTGGAGGACCAGGAGGCTACTTCGTCAGGCGTCTACCCATTGACCTTCCAGGTATGATTGGATCTTCGGCTTAAGATAAGCCATCCTGTATAGCTCGTTGGATCATGGAGGCATGCAAGCCGTCACACCACGTCAAGGTGTAGTCTTGTTGTCCTACGAGATGCCTTGCAACCAAGGGGGTCGGGGATTTTGCATCAGCAGAAGGATCACACAGAAGTATGCATCCGATTTTAACAAGCATTTTGGTATGTGCTCTGACACTCTTTGAATCAAGTGGCGATCCGTTTTGTCCATGTATGTGTCAGCGCAACCGCAAGTAAAATGATAAACAACTTGTGAGACAAAAGGATCAGAAGGACAGCTAGATTGATTCGAGAAGGTTAACCTTTTGGTTGTTTGTAGTAGATGTAGCTGTGCAGCTCGATACGTATGTGTGATGGCCAATTTAGGATTTCTACTAACTTGGGTTAAACGAGTGGTCAACTTCAAATGATAAAGCAATAAAGCCTGTTTTCTTCCGCGGTGATCGATGTTTCCGACGCCATCCGCTGTCTCCGATAATGTTCGATGAAAATCTTTGGATAAAGGTTGGCCAAAACGTCAGCTTTGTGACCTTTTATTTTCATACTTGATCAAGGATGCAAATATGCACTCTGTAGAAGAGAGTTCGGATTAATTCTCGCTTATCTGCCACTGGTAGGAAACTGAAGAACTGTAAGAAACGTCAATCACCAGTAGCTTTACGGTAGATACTGCGTTGAAACCTTCCAATGGGACGTCTGGATAGAAAAATATTACAAAAACCAAAAGGCCGTTTTTTCTTCTTCATGAGAAACACAGACTGGGACAGATAGAGTTCGTGCTTTTAGTAAAATGGGCAAAATGATCTTCATCCGAGAAAACTAAGATGTGAAAGCAACTTCTGTGGAGGGAAAATTCTAAAATATTATAAAGGAAATCATTCGATCAGACCTAAGAACACGTCTGCCAGGGTTGGACCCAAAGGACTTTTCATGATTACGCCATCAATTTGTTTAAATCCTTTCTCAGTAAACAAAAACATAGGGTCCTTAATATACTCAACAGAAACAGCTAAACGAAAGTTGTGTGGAAAAATAAAATCGAATAAAAGTCACTTGTTCCATTAATAAGTACTTGTGTAAAGGAGAAGTCAACATCACCTAAATGCACTTCATCGGAACTCTATGAAGCGTTCGGATATAAAGTCGTGCAACAGTAAAACGTGAATTTGTATTATACTTCTCGCTGTAGTAGAAATTACCCTCCTTAGTATGCCCTGGCTTGAGTCGTTGCTTTTATTCACCTTTTTTAAGTATCCTTCCTTTTTATGATGTTGATGCTTAGTCACTTGTCCGGCTAGAGAATCGGTAAACCGTCCATCTTTTTAAGCCCTATAATTGCTTCTTTATGTTTTGGTGAGAGCCAACACCATCGGTCTATGGGAGCAGAAAGGCACTGCTATGAAGCACTGGCTAGTTTAGATTTGAATCAAACGGCTTTGTTGGAGGAGGTAGTGGCGAGTCGTTTAATTTGGTCATATTCAACAGTTTCACTGAATTTCAAAAACAAGCAACATGTGCTTTCATGATTTATTCAAATGTGACTGTTATAACAACTTCAGATGACTGTTAGATGATTTGGCCTTACATCGAATATCGAGAAGCAATAATACAAACAAAGTTGGTCTGTTGATTTATAGTATTATTTTCATAGACCAAATCATTGGAGTTTATTCCTGACAACGGTTAGCCATTGTCCACAGAGCAACTTTAAAGTTAACTGTTTCCAAAATCGTATCAATTTTATAGAAAGAATACCACAAATGTGTAGCCAGTGAAAACTACATTCCTGAGTTAGTGTTTATCCTGTGTAGAGGACAATGAACTTAGAACACAACTGCTTACGCTTTCGAATAAACAGCTGTCTGTTAGTGAAAATACTTGAGGTCACTTTCACAATCAACGAAACTAACATCCGGTGCAAATGTAATCAGCTTACATTAAACAACTTGAATGAGTTAGATGCATGTTTCAAACGGTTTAAGAACTGACAGAAAAAAATCGCAGTATGACAAACAACAAGTAAAATAGTGAAAAAAGCTTAGCTTTTTGTACTTTACCTGTGGTATTTCTGTCTTCACTCTTGCTAGGTGCTTCTTTTGATGGTCACAAGACCACCTTGTGTACATTAGTGGTAATAGAATTTCATCAATTTCCTCAGTGACCCTGATGAAAGTCCCGTTTTTACAAGCTTCAATTTCTTGAACTTGCCTAACGCAGCTTGACGTCAAATGTATGAAAAAAAAGGTTTGTGAAGGCCCATTTACTGTAGGCCTATCTTGTTTAGTGACTGGCTTGGATTTCAGTTACCCGGCGTTCAGAAAAACTAGCATTTTCATTTTTAAAATCCAACTTTAAGCGCTCGAAGAATGTACTTGCAGCGTATTCTACACTACTCGCAGATCCACTGCTCTGGTGAATTACTATATCCATGTAAGGAAAAGGTTTGGAGGATGCAAACTGATCTGTTTACTTTAGATTTGAGATTAAAAATATTTCTTCAGCCCAATGCAAAGAACTCTTAAAATTATTACCAAAAAAACAATGACAGTTTTGACAACAGTTGTAAATTACAGCTGAATTCAATGTTACATATGCAAAACACTCCCTCTATAGCGCACCTAGACTCAAGTCGTTCTATGAACTTTTCAAATGTGATAATTCTGAAGCGAGAGATTAAAATCCGAGACAAAAGCGTTTCTAATGAGAAATCAGGTGCAGATTACGATAGCCTGTTAACGCAATTTCCTTAAATGCAGTTTTAGGTGATTGCCCAAAACACCATGCTTTCGTGTTTATTGGCAAAGATAACACGATATGCACAAAAGCATTCTGCTTACTTATCTAATAGTGTCACACATTTTGGCCAGGGCATGAAGGAAAATTCTAACTCGAACATCTCCCATCAAGATACTGCTCGTTGCAAACAGCTATGCAATTTTTGGCGTGAAATGCTTAGCAACTTTTGGTGCATGAACACCATCGTGTGCCAGTTAGTCATTGTTGCCAAATTTCATAAACACTTGGAAGTGCCTAGAAATTAAATGCACGGAGTTGTTCCTCCGGATCGCTTGCTTCACCAAACGTTGATCGCTCAGCACGGTCGCCATTTGCGCGTTGCTCACGCACGCTCTGCTCGCATGCTCGTTTTAGAGTAGAATCAACCTTCCACCGCTCCCGAATGTCTTCTCGTTGCACCGGTCGAGTGTCAGAGTTATCAGTATTGCAATCCTACAGAGCCGAGTAAGAGTGATGCACAAAGGATCAGAACGGTAAGGGATATGCAAACGCAATACGAGATCCGCGTTGAGACACTCGGTCTTGCAGACCGCAATTCCACGTAACTTAACTTAAAATTAGATTTAAAGACTTTCATTAATTGACTCAACTGCGCCATCACAGCTTTCCGACGTTCGGCTGAAGCAAATCTACTTATTTTTCCTTTGTTTTGAAATCGATTACTGTTAAAATATTTCTACCCATGTTATAAAAGAGGCCGCTCGAATATACATCTGACTTTCAATTCGCGGCGTTTTTCGATAAGTAAAGTATTGCCAACAACACTTAGACTCCATACAAACGTTCTGGTTTGTACCATGGTGATAACAAGTCATGTATATTGTTCAGGACATCGCGTTTATAATGTTCAAACTTTTACAATGTACTACATATGCAGTACTTTGGTGTCATACGGCGTCACATGGAAGAAATTATACTGGACGAAATGCCATTTTGGTGAGGAAAAAAACAAAAGTATAAGTGTTTTTGGATTAATTCAGTGGAACTCGTGAATAACTTCAAGATTCCATTGGTGTTGATATCTGAAATCATTCGTTTTTTCTTGTTTAGACCACAACCTTATAATTCATAAAACATAATTTTGCAGTTTGACATTGATTCAATAATTATGTTCCGTATAACACGACTTGAAAATCTTGACAAATCAATCCCCGAATGTCACTTTACCTTGAAATTCAATTCCCACCGTTTACTTCGCCTTCAACTCCTGCGTATCGATGGGTTAAAACAATCCCCTGACGTCTGCCTTTGTTCACTAGCTTGAAATCTGCTGAAAGGCAAACCATGTGAATTTCACTACATTTCACCGCTTGCTAGTCGACGCCGGACAAAAGCCAAGTAGGCTCCAAAATGTTCGCAGTCTGCACCCAATCTCGCAGATCAGGTAAAAGCACAGAACTCAGAATGATGTCAAATTTGTCTCCTGTTAGTCAACAGACGACATGATATATCGGGCCGCCGTCTGGGACGTACGTCATAATTGTTATTTCCAGCGGACAAAGCCTCGTAGTCCGTAATTTTAGGCTGACAGATGTACAGAAAATACTGTCGAGTTTCGAGATGTGAAAGGCACGGACAGCTAAGAATCACGACGACGAGACGAAAGAATATACAGGAGATGACCAATACTCTTCGACTTTCACTTTTTCAAGGAGGTCGGGAAGGTGAAGCGGAAGGTGGATTAGTTCCTCTAGATAACTTCTTTAACCGCATGTTGACCGCCAAGTTCGGTCGCTATTTGCGCGGGACTCACGCACGCTTTGCTCGCACGCTGCTTTCAAAATATGCTCAACCCGCTACCGCTCCTAACTGCCTTTTCCTTGTACCGGTCAAGTGTCAGGGTTGCCGGTATTGCAGTCGTACAGAGCCGAGTAATAGTAATGCACAAGTGGTCACAAAGGGCCATCAAACGTAGTATGAGATTCGCAGTAGGAAAATCCGTTCTGCAAAGGACATGAAGCCATGCGATTTCCATCTACTTTTGCAACTGTGGCAGCGGTGGTTCCTCCCATTTTTCCATGGCATTTGCACCAGTAGTCAGTTGCTCTGCACGCAAAGAATTTGGATCGGACGGCCTTGCTGATTCTCGAACTGGTCAGCTCAAGTTTCTGGTCTCGTGTGGCACAGCTTCCCATCAGAAGGGGGGACGGATTTTGTAAGTATTCGTCCATTTACCTCTTGCCTCTTCTCAGATAGACTTCAATTTTGCAACGCATCTGGCGGTGAGAAAGGTTCCGGACGTTACATCTAACGCGATGCTCATGCACCATTTTCCAGTGGCCATTCTAGTGACTAGCTCGTGTGCTTTTTTTCGAGATTTCGGCATCATTGACCACCTGGAATGCTCAGGTCTCACCCCATATTCCGGATGTGGACGCATGAACATCTTGGTGGGGAGAAAACTCTAGGATCATATGAATTTTCTGCACTGTACAGCTGAGTGTACGCTTTCAGACACTGCCCCGAAGGCTTGGAGCTGCTATCTCGAAAACGCATAGGTCCGTGACCTCAGAATCCTGGGCTTTTGGTTCGGGCACGTTTGGTAAGGTAAGACTTTCTGGCTCCACCTTCGTCAGCTAAACATGAGCATTTAGCCACACACAGTGACAAGTCCCACCCAGCTATCCACCAGCTTATTAATGCCGCGTTTTTCTTGGTCTGCGGTGACTCAGGCTCTTTTGGCCCCAGACATCGCCAGTAAACGTGAAACCTAAGGGTCCGGCTACCATCAGCAGACTTGGGTAAAAACATGGCTAGTCCTTGCACGGAACTTTAGGTGCTGCACTGGTGGCCACAATTAGTTTGTTTTAAATTAACTTTTTGTGAAAACAGTGGTCGCAGAAACAGTCCTTTAGCCACCTAGCCGGTCCAGTGTTTATACTGATGCTCTGACATTCATGTAGCAGAAAAGTATATTTGTCAATGCAAAATGCCCTTTAAAATTCAAGCAGCGGACTCCAGCCTTCTCTGATCTATCCAGCTCCCACCCGCCTAAACAAGTCTAGAAAATCCTTTCCCACAACCGTGCTTTTTGCACCAAGTAGGTTATTTTTTTATAAATACTTAACCAATGGTCGAAGGTCGCTTTTGCCGTAGCTTTCCTTGCCTTACCGCACACAACCCGGCCACTTGCCTCGATGCACCACAAACAGCCCAGCTAGCGTCTTAGGAAAGTAACCTTAAAATGATCCCATATGGAGCAGCTGGACCTGAGGAGCTTCTCCGGCCAATGCCTTATAGTCAGCAGGCCATCAAGGATTGAAAAGCATGCCTTTGCCGCTGGAGTGCGCCTAGGGCCCTATGGCAATCATCTGTCCAACTTCTTCCGTCCTGTAGGCCTCCTGAAAGCGTTCCTGAAGTATTTCGGCACCGGCATTCGCTAAGCCAACAAGTGGAAATCTGCTCAGAAATTTTGGATTGGAAGATAAAAATATTTCTTGCATTTCAGAAGATTAGCATTCCAAATCAGATTCACTGGAATCTCGAAGAACGTCAGCAGGCCCAGCCCGGTACGGATTAGAAAAACACTTCCACAGCTCTCAATGGTGCGAATAAGGTAGAAGGGACAAATTTGCACAGCCATCAGACCAGAAGTCACGTTACAAGGTAAGATGAAACCATAAATAATGCCGACAAACTGCTAAAGAAACTAAGAGGCCGGCAACTCCCGTCAAGCCATTAACAGCAGCTTACTGGGTGGCCCACATTCGGGAATGCTCTGTGATATCCCTTCTGTTGGGGTATCTTTCACCTGCTAGATACAGATGACCAGCTGCGACAATTTACGCATCATCAAGGTCTGAGCCAAATTCCTGCTTTTCACTGATTTCTGAGGACTCCAGCCGCTCAAACTCGAAACCAGTGAAACCACAGGGAATGTGGGAATGAAGGCCTGCTTGCCAATAGCTTGTTTGCTTGGGGGGACTGGCTGTTGGACCTCAATAAAAGAGATTGATGTTTGGTCTGAATTTCGCCGGTCCTAGCTCCACAGCAATTAAAACAAACTCTCTCATAAGCTGCTAGGCCTCTAATTAACCCATTAAAGTTCTACTTGAGTTAGACCAGAACGCATCAACCGCTGTAAGATGAGGGTATTCGAAGGTGAAAAACGATGTTTGGAGATCATGGTGCGATCTTCAAGCCAGCAACAAGTCCGAAGATTTATAGCTTCCTTGCAAACCAGATTAACGACTCCTGGAATAAGACCGGGATAGTGCGCAATAAGCCGCAAAGAAGAGAGTCCTGGCCTCAAGCGCAATATGTTTCGGTACCGGTCATGTGTCTGCAGGCTAAAACACCACAGGAAAGTGGTGATCTACGATTAATGGATGTTGTCGATACTGCCTTACGGCGTGATTCTGAAATCCAGAGATTGCCGAACACTGCCCTGTTCCGCAGCAAGGTAAGAAGCCTTTTATTGCGTGGTCCTGAATCAGCTCCTGAATAACAAAGGAACACCAATGGCGCATTGTGCATGATCAAATATAACTTATCCACCGTCGGATGTACGGTGCAGACAAATTCTGCAAACAAGCTAAAGAGTAACCTATATTCCTTAGGTGAAATGTCAGCCATTCTACTAGATCACTTCCAGCCGTGTTGAGAAACGCAACAACTGGGCTGAGGATTAGGTCATAAATAAGCATCGCGCCCTCTGGGCCTGACTAAGCAGTTTACTTTATACGCGATGAGAAGATCGAAGGTTTGCAACGCACATCCCGGGCACCCAAAGGCTCTTTCCGTAGCCCCGCTTTGACAGAGTCGTCTGGAATCTGAAAAGCTCGAAAGAAACAATTGACGGGTCACCATGCCGTTTGACCGCTTAAACATCTTCATATCTCTCGGCACATATTACTTGCTGGAACGAATTGCAGGTCGCCTGCCTCTCTGGTCCTTCTGTAGGCCCGTCAAGGACCACAGTTTCTAGTCACCGGCTAACAGGTAATACAAACTCAGCGCGGACATTGTCGCTGAGAGCTCACGTTCCAGCCTCTGCGACAGCTAATCCTCGCCCCCAGGGTGTTGCTTGCGCACCAATGCCGATTGGGACAACGCAAAGACATCTGGAGGCAAGCAGCTTAGCGCCTTGGACACCCCATTCCAGATCGACCCTTACAAGTGGCCAGAGTCACAATTGCTACTACCACTGGATTTGCGTGCGCACCCACTGATTCCCCGATACTTGCTACCAGGTAAGGCCAAAACTCCGACACCAAATATGATGGCATGAAGGAAATTCATGGCACGTGCATTTATTAATTTTTTTACACATCCGTTAGTCTGGTAGGCTTCCAACCTCATATCGGTGCGTTGAGCACGTTTGAAAGTTTTGCAGTCTATTCGAGCACAGTTCTTTGCAAAATATCATCCTCTAAATGTAAGCGCTTTATTCTTGTTAATTACCGCTTACCCAGGCACCTAAGATGACACACAGTCCTGCTTTGGCTGTCTTCCATCCAGTTATCATATACATATTGGGTTTTATATTTTTAGTTTTACTTTTTTGCCCATCATGGTTGCCTCTCGATTTCTGAGTGTTCCGGCCAAATCCCGAACTTCGATGCATTTCAACATAAAACGGCTCGCAATCCACGATTACCACTTAGTGCCAAATCTCTGGTATTATTATATCAAACTACTTGTCTAGCTTTGAATTTTGAATGAAAACTCGTGTCTTGAGTATCACATTGCAGATTCCGATTGCACTTCATTTATTCTTGGAAACGTATGGATTAATTTTTGGTGTCTGGGTTTTTGTTTCTCGCGATTTCTCTGCCCATCCTTGTACAAATTTGATCATGCGTTGCGCATGCATTGCAAAATTCGAGAAATGTAAACCTCATTATTATTATTATTACTACACGGCAAGCGCTTCGACTTTAAAATAACCAAAATGAGGGTTGACATGACTCTTCTCCAGATGCGCATCACCAGTGCTTTTTCGAATGAAAACTCTGCCAGACAAAATCTTATACCACCGCTCACGAGCCCCACTTCCTTACTGCATCGCACTCCGACATATTCTCCAGACCAGCACATAGACAGACCAACGGCGTAGGCCGGAACCCATTGAAAGCCCCTCCTTGTTCTCAGCCCCCGCCAAATCGGGCTGACGTAACGTCCCATCAGTCAGCATGTTCTTTAGCTGGGATCACAAAATTATCAAGGCTATGCCCCCTTGGGCGCTTCTGTGAAAACAAATAATTTATTTCATGGGAAACTAGAGTTGGTGCTTCATCCAACCCAGACTACGTATCTCAATCCTGCACTATATATTAGTGTACCTGACGCACCAATATCACAGCCACCACCGGTTTCTCCACAATATTGGTGCCACTATATGGACCTCACCTCCTGATGTCGGATCCAACGCATATAGTATCTCTGTTTTAACTTAGCCCCCACCGACGCACAGCTACAACACTTAGCCCTCCGCCTAACGGATTTTTCCGTCAACCCCAGCCTATTCCATGCCCTCATTTCCTACCGTTACCCCAAGAATGTATGAGCTCTTTAAAATCCATTTTAACAGTGCTTGAAAGCAGACCGGATTAGCTAGTCTCCACTACTGGGCACCAATTTTCCAACTACGCCTGAGGCACTAACGATTTAATGGACCCGACAATCGCGACAAAACTAATCGAGGTGCGCACGTCCTCGAAAAACAAGTTGGCCGGATGTTGCCACTCTCATGTTTGCTGCCACTTTCTGCTGCCATCTTCATTGTTTTTTGCGAGTACGGAAAAATCCATACTATAAGTCCTTCTGCAGCCGCCTCCCTAATCCTGACCGCTCCCAAAAGGTTGGGACGAGTCCTTCTTGCCGATAGACGTCAAACTGAATGGCAAACACAGGGATGCAAATTTAATTTGTTGTTTAGATGTAACCATTCTTTCCCAGGGAAACAAAAAATGAAAAAGAAGAATGCCTTATGCCGTCTTAAAAAGAAGCTTGATTTGCTGCGCGCTGGATATCAAAAACAAAGGAGCTTGCCTTAGTCTAGCAGACGAACTGTCTTTCCCACATTTGCAAAGCTATCTTCGCAATCTTCAGAGGAAAACGAGGGACTTGAAGCACCGCGCACCTCCAAAAGGGCCGGGGCCTTGTCCGAAATAAAGAAAATCAATTCTTCTCAAGACAATCCGCTTAGCGAGTCTGTCAAATATCTAGCCAAACCTTTAAATATACCTCATTAATATCAACTGCATTCAATATGACAGGACAATTTCACCGTCATATGCAGCCCCGGTCCAGTATCCTTTGAATCGCTCGCATGCACTTCATTTCAATCGAACAACATCAGTCGAAGTCCTTATTCCATTTTAGACCGGACGAACTGCTCCAGCTACCTACGGTCTTGAAGGTTTTGATGTTCCCATAATTCTGCACAAATTATTCAGCCGCTCCCTTCGCGCAAATGCCTCGTTTTCACAACGGAATGCGTCGCCCGTCGCAATGTTTTGCGATCGAGTCATTTTGATTGCAAACCCACTAACCGCGACAACTTTATCTCACTCATTATGAGGAAAATGAGTGAAAGAGAAATGGCATCGTGCCTATTACGCCGCGATCTTATCAACCATGGTCAGCATGGCTTTTTTCAATGGAAATCACCAAAATCTTGCACGCATAACTTACTCAACATAAAAAAGAAACCTGCGAACGAAGACAAAAGGACGATTACAGTCTTCCTTGGCATGACCAAAGAATTTCACAGGTTTCTCCATAGCAGGCCACGGGTAAATCTCAAAAGCTGCGGTGCTTGGTTCTTCTCATACCTTATTTGCGGTACGTAATCTGTTTGCCTGAACGGCACTCTTCCGAACCTTGTGCGGTAGGTAATGGATTCGTCTAATGCAATATTATTGGTTTGCTACCTTTTCTTATGTATATTAATGGTATCTTTCACGCCACCATGCACTGCGTTCCTTTGTTGTTTGCAGACGATACGGAAATTCTGCACAACTTTCAATCGTTTGCTTTCCACATGACCGTTGACAACGCAGTACACGGCATTTCTTCCCTTGATCCCGAGGGCACAAACTGGCAAATGGATTTCCTTGCTGATAAAAGCAACATAATTTAGCATGACTGCCACGTCTCCGCAGGAATCTTAAAGATCAATCAGCAAGCTATCCCAGTTTTCCCAAAGTTCGACGTTTGCGACCAATCTATTCCAACAAACTCAACATCTCGGAACATTCACTTACTCAGCTTGCGGAAGATAGAACGCAGATGGGTTTAATCTCTAGGGCCTTCAGTACATTAGAACGGAAGCTTAGAAAATTTAAAACCAATGGGTTATCAACCTTGAAACAGTGTTGTAATTTATGATTCATCCTGTGGTAGTGACATGCGAGATTGAGAACGTTCAGTGATCATTTACTAGACCTTTACTGCGCTATTCTTCTCTAAACTATGTGTAACGCTGCGAATTCCCACACCGTAATCCTTTGTGGTTTCCTCATGCGAGGATTCCTTCCTCCGTTCTGCATGATCTAAACAGAAGATCAACCTGCAAATCTGACACTCCAACAAAAACCAGTTCCAACTGCGTCCCTAGAAACAGTGAATAAGCAATCTCTGATCCACTGTCTGGGATTGTGACAGTACCTAATTTTTTTGTTACAAAACATTCCTCGTGGAGCAATCCACTACAAAATGTCAAGCTTCTGTTGCCCTGCTCCTTAGCTTTCGAGAATAGAATAAAGAAGCTTAGTACGTTGCTTAGTTTAACTACGTTGTAAACTCTTTGCATAGAAATTCCCTGGGAATTTGAGCTAGGCCCAGGTCTCTAGTGATTCCCTCAGGTGGTAAACGCAGAGAAACGCCTCAGGGGTGTTGAAGAACAATCGCACTCTCACAGTAATTTATAGACTCATGTCCAGCTTAATTCAATCTCGGCTACCAGTATTCTGTCAGTGAGCGGCTTGCATGCAATCTGGTCAATGTGTCTAGTTACCTCAACCGTCGCATCCGAAATGGCCTATCTTGAACAGCATTATATAACTCTGCATATGTATGAACGCAAATCTGCATATATTTATGCATATGCCTTTTGTGGACGTTCACAGCAAAACGCTTATAGATATATATGGATACATATGCAGAAGTCAGCGTGTACATAATAATAATAATAATAATAATAATAATAATAATAATAATATATTTTTTGATATGCAAGAGGCATGCGTAAGGCAAGTTCGAATTTTTACAAGGATGATGCACAGGAAATGGAAATAATAGAAATCGAAAGGGATAACAGGGTGGGAGCAACCTTGAGTTGTTGCAGAGGTTCACTGGAAAGTGAAATGAGAAGTTGCAAAGCAGTGGGGAAAGTACAAGTATAACTATGAAAAGTAAAATTGGAAAACTAATTTTTCAAGACCAGAAAGAGTTTCTTGGGACTGTTTGCAAGCAGCGGACTACGAATCATTTCGTGTTTAAGCGCACTAAATATGCAAATTGCTGGCGCAAAACATAGACGGAGATGTCGAGATATGGCCGGAATCCCCAAACGTCGAGAGCGTTACGTAATGGGCGGAAACATTGAGCTGAGGAGATGGCAAGCAATGGTACTACGGTTATTGGAAGGAAGTGGCGAAAACCAGGCGGAACGTCAAGCAAATTGGATAGGACACTGATTTGACAACAAACGGCCAAAAATTGCTGAAGGTGGAGGAAGACTGCCAAGATTGTCCCAAGCTATCTGGAGGAAAGTTATGAAGCTTCAGATAGGGAACTCCCAAGAATATGAATTATATTTGCATACGGATGGTGGTAAGCTGTGCTGGGAGGTGCGTCAGACAAAAGAAATTTTGTTTAAGAACACTGCTTAAATACACCAGCCAAGAATAAATTCTATGCTGCATATTTTGGTGTCCCAGCTTTTGACCTTATTCAGCAGTATGAGTGGGGAATAGTAGGCGAGCAAGCCTCTCCGGAGGCGGTGGTAATCGTGGCTTTACCCAATTGCAAAGATGCGAGCTGAGAAATCCAGTGCGATACTCGATGTAATTTCGGTTGACCGGGCCAGAACTCCAGCACCATCTACATCACATTTTTGGAATGATCATACCTCATTTGTATATCAGACACTTTTAGTATGCCTCGTCTGAGTTAAGTTCATTTTTCGCCCATTGATCCTATCAATACTATCTCTTATTCCATTCTTCGGTGCTAATATTTCCTGTCTCTCCGAAGCCCACGCTCATTCTTTTTTATTGTATTTTAGCTTATTTCATATATTTTCGTTTACAAAAATAGCGTTGCATTTCAGAGCTGCGTGTCAGTGATCTCGCTCACTATGTAAGCTTTCCTCTGTCTTGAAATACGAATTCTATTCTACATGGAATTACACATTAGTGTTTGTATATACATCTACTCAACTTTGGCAGGTTAATACAGTAATATGTACAGACGGATTTACTCCATTATGCTTCCAGTCCTAAAGCTTCTCGCTAACTGTCGCTTTCATTGGACAGTCTCCCTGGACTCGATTGCTTACTTCTCATGTTTTTTCGCGTTTGCAGCTGATGTATGCCCCCCAATTATCTAATCACCCTGTTTCCTCTTACTTTCCTTTTCTGTCTCCCTCTGACAAGCGATGACATGCACTCTTCTGGCGTCATGTGTATTACACTTGACAAACTGGGAGTTATTCTGCCGGTGATATGTGACTCAGAATGACATCCCCTCGGTTCATACATAGCACTGCAAGAACATCTCCCAGAATTCTTTCGCACTTCTCCATTGCTGCTTCAGTTGAGGCAGAGGAATAAGAACCAATCCCAAACCTAGCACTAACGTCTCAACTAATCCAGAGTTGTAAGTCCGTGGTGAACGGGATTTTCTTTGTCACGTTATCTGTTCCAGACACCCCATCCGGTTGTCCACTATGTGCTGCCAAAATCAAGACTGAATCACTGCAATGTTAAAAAGGATCAAATGGATGTCGTCAGACACAACACCACAAATTAACTTTTATCCTCTTTAAACAAACCGGTATACTTTTGATAGTCCGTTCGTCGCCTTTCATTCGGCAACCCTAACTGCGGTACACCGTTCCTCGTTGTTGTCGTTTGCAGTTTAGGGTGTTATTGTGGTATTTTTAGCATAATTAGAACCTTTTTCCTAAATGTTTTTGACCATCGACCTCTGACCACATCCCTTGCTAACCCTTCTTTCAATATTTGCTTCAAGCCTGAACCGCCACATATTCAGCTCCCGCCTGGATCTATTTTAAGGGTCTTCATGCTGTTAACCACATATTCTACCCGTCTATCGATCTAATTTTAAGAACAGATTTGCCACTTAGCCTGTCTATTTATCTTCTTAACTTTATGATCCAGCACGTCTTGACACCATCCCGCTGTCTGTTACCAAACGTTCATAGCCTCTCATAGCCATTTCAGACGATATCGACTTTCTACAATCCGTACGATGCCTTCTCCAGCTGAACCAAAGGGACGTCAGCGCCGCACCGTAATT
>LUCM01000596.1:19568-96855 GCA_008360955.1 Fasciolopsis buskii | reverse complement strand
ACGCCTGTTGTTCTTGCCTTCCATTAATTCACAACATAATACTGCCATATATTCTCATCACTCAGTCTGCTCTATAACATCCTACACACTAGGTCTTTATTATCAGTCTCACTTCGTGCATCGTTTTATGCAGCGATGCTTTACGTGCCTTGACGCCCTCAGCACGCACCACTTCTGATGATAGCTGGTTCCAGACCATTACCGCTGTGTCGAAGAAAACGTCTGCACCTCCATTGAGTCTATAGCGGGCCTGGCATAAGTTTGCACTAATGGTTTACGTCCTCTCCTAGGATGCTTGCCCGGACGTGTCATTGTCCACACGGGTCAAATCACTATGTATCCTGAACCTTTCGGCCATATCGCCGCTGAACCTATGGGGTCACAATCGAATACAGGTTTAGGTCCGTCAGCCTTCTGGTGTACGAATAACCTCTCTGACTCCAAGTATTCTAGTGTTTAGCCGGTGAGCGCTCTCGAGGAAAGCCAAGTCCGTCTTAAGGGATGGTGCCCATGCGTGAATGAAGCACTCCAGATGTGGTCCAACTATCACCCTGATGAATACACCCGGTTTCCCACGGTATACCACAGACTGTAGTCTGAAGAGCTTCCCCTTGGTTTTCGGACAGTAGCTTTGCGCCATCCGGCTCACTTATTGCTTGCTATCATGGCTACCTCTGGATTCTTAGTCTGCTGAAACACGCCAATTGTCGACTTCCCATTTTCGACCACTCGGCGCAGTCCTACTGGGGCAGTGGTCAACAAATAGGTTTTGCTTTCGTTCAGCGGCATATTCCACTCGCCAGCCCAATTAGACTCATTTAATGTCTTTTGCCAACCCCTCAGGACTACTCGCCCCTTGGCCTCCACGTCATCCAAGAGCTTACCTTTGAAGCACCTCCTTCATGCCCCGAGTTGCTCTAAGCTTTCGTTCCTCACTCTGAGGTTGTAGGTCCATTTATCATGAAATCCGAGATCCACCTTGAAATCGAGCCTCGGATTCCGAACGACCGGTTTCTTTGCATCAGCAGTCCACAATTCACCAAATCAGACGCTTTGCTGAAGTCTGAGCAGCATAACTGTACACTTCTCCCCGTCTAGTCTTGCCGTAACCTCATCTTAAAACCCTTGAATGTTCTTGAGGCAGCGTCCCTCCTCAGTAAATCCCTTTTGCGCTCCTCAAAACGGCTAATATTTCATCGGGCACTTGGTCGCATGTATAGGCCAGTCACCTGAGATACTTGCAAAGGATATATCTGAGAATCAGGGGTGGACATTTTTACCCGTTTTCGCTGGTGTCCCTTAAAGATGGCGACCAAAGCTGGTGCCTCTCAGTTAGATGTTAATTTACCCCGGCCCATGGAGGCCAGAAAATAGGGCATACTGGTCAATTCAGTACAGTGGTTGGCGGGTTTCGGACATCGAGGTGAATCCCGCCCAGCCCTTAGCATTTGTTCGGATTTATTTTTTCCAGCAACCGTTGAGGGTTCTCAACTTTCTTCTTTAACTTGGTTGATCCTGCTTGTATAAAATTGTTTGTCAGCCGCTACTTGTTAACATCGTCCAGCCGTTGCACATCTGTAAATTATTTGTAGAGGACGCTGGCTTCATCAATTTTCGCATATAGCTCTCCGCTTCCGTTCGGTGTGAGCATCCCCACACTTTGTCTAATTACGCCTTTTGATTGCCCACACCGGTAATACCAGTTTCGGATCTTTTCATCCCTTTTACCAAAGTGAACTGAAACTTTCTCCTCGCCGTTTTTCGCGCTTTTATCCCGTTTTCCATACTTGACATACTGCCTCCAGCTCCCTTACCTTTGCGAAGTTGCTTCTACTAGCTTCTTGCATTATCCTTCACGGATCTCTTTGAACTCCGATTCCACCAATATGGTTTAATATTTTGCCTTCTCCCCCCAGTGGTTCGGGCTCCTTCTGGTGCTCCTGGAGGCTTTTCTTGTTATTTTTTCAGGTCACTTACACCTCTGCCCTCCCGTTTCCATGATCTAAGCTCAATTGGTCTACGCTGACCACACCTTTTCTTTGTCAAGCGTATAAAAATCCCTCCGCAGTTTTTCAGGCACATTTTCTTGCCTTATTATTAGGGTAGAAGCTATCATTACCTGACCACTGTTGCTTAGCGGCATGTGACAACCAATGTCCTTGACGTCATTTTCATACATAATGAAGACAAAGTGGAGGAAGTACTACTGTTGTACTGACCTAAGTCTCGTGTTTTTCATCAGGTTTGTAGTTACGACCCAATCATCCATCTAATGCGCTTATTCCCCGCCCCATCATGTAGGCATCCACTGGCATCCCATTTCATCCCGGAAGGCTTAAATTCCCCGACCGTTATCGATGCGCTGGCCTAGGCATAGAGCTGCTCCTTGCCCGTGTCAGCTGTCGATCCTTCGCCGCCGTGGTGTTCGACCCTCTGTAGATACATGCAACGGCCATTCGGCCTTTCGCGACTTAACACACTGAAGATATCCGCATATTTGTGGTGTTCAGCTTTACTTCTGCTTCCCAATGTACCGGACCCTACCTCATTAGTAGGACGGCCGTGCCCCCAGCATGCCGCAACCCCTAGTCTACTTGTAAGCGTAGCACTGGTTTTCCACAGACCGCAGAAGTTGGTCCACTTCAGAAGGCCAACCCTTGAAGATCCCAGCTGCTGTGGCTTTTTTCGCAGCCCCCGGCGGATAATTCCATTCTTTTATTTCTTATAGTGGGTGCGTTTATGTAATGAACTATCGCATGAAACTCTGATCCTGGTTTATTCGACAACCCATTTCATTCTAAATCTCGGGCGGAATCCCGGAGGTGCCACTTCGTTTTCTTCTGTATTCCTTGCCAATGTGAAGCCAAGAGTTCCGCCTGCGTTTGCTCGCCTCGCTATTTTTGCCTGTGCACAGCAGTGTAGTTTCCGGTAGCTCCATGCTATTTGATCTCACCATTGAACAATTGCGACTGTCGATTTCTGCAGTGTTCGCTAAGCCTATATATCGATGCACGGTTACGTCTAACGCTGCTCAGGCACGTTTCTTGTGTTTCTTCAGGTGCATCCTTGAATACCACTGCCGTCCGATCTAATATACTTGGGCATTTTGGCCAGTTTAGCCCTCCGTAGAAGGGTGTTCCCGGCGAGTTAATACAGTGGCATAGCCGAAGGATGGTTGCAGCTTTTCCAGAGCGCATTAAGCCCACCCCCCATCTCCGGCTGGGGCTGAAGTCCAGCTCCACATAAAAGCCAGTCCCTGACCTTTGCGATTACGAATTCTGCCAGTATAGACCTATCTATCCGCAGTATTTTACTATCTTCCATGGGCCTACTCTGTCCACTCGTTTTAAGACAGCACTACGATTAGAACCAGCCATCCCCAGGAGATCCCTTACTTTCCTGGCGCCCTGGTCTCCTCTAGTTTTAGATAGCAATGGAAGATTCCTCGGAACTTGGGGTCAACAAGTTTCGAAGTCTGATTCTGTGTGGCCCGTGAGTTCTTCTCGTTTCAGGTGGCTGACTTTCCGACTCTTCAAAGTTCCCTTCTGGGATCTTAAGCCCAAACCTACTCTCAACTCCTGTTTTTGTAAGTTTTCCGATTTCTTTCTGTTTGCAATCGGATTTTGTTCGCCAATTCTCCCCTTTATTTTGACTTTGGGGTTGCGGACTTCAGTCTCACTTGATACCTTCTAGCTTCCCCAGCTATTGGTATAAACTTCTCGATGTTTTCTGCCGGGGTCTTGAGCCACCCGCAAGTACAATTGCGTTTCTCACCTCCCTGACTTAGAGCCTAGGCGGTTCCATCCAGCTGGGCGAATTTCCTTGCGTTTAAACTTCCCTTGCATGTCTTTGTGGCGGCAGTGTTGCACCATGTTTCAATCCACTCCGCCTGGTCATGCTGCCGATAATCAACGAAATTCTTCGTCCGTATAACGAAGCATCTCATGTGCCCAGCGGTCGCACGTATAACAAGCCATGCCCCTGTTTACGCGCTTCCCTCAGTTTTCTGACAGACAGGGACGTGACCAAAGTTCGGGATGAATAGGGGCACCTAAAAGCAAAAACAGCACATTTAAAGGCTGGGCTAAGTTACCTGTAACATTAGTCAGTCCGACGCAAAAAAGCTTCATAGATGGAAGTATAGTTACTCAATTGAAAAATTACTTCACCGGAAACAATTAAACCGTGGAAGCCAAAATAGAGCTACTAAACCTCGAACACTGTTGGGACAATTTCGACAAAAGTGGCGGGAAGTGATCGCCGATTAAGTGAATGCCAAAAGGATTCGGGAAAATCAAACCTATTTCAAACTTGAGTCGGGTCATTGGATTTGGGGTTTAGCCAAGCTCGAATGACCTTTAATATCCCACCATTCTTCGAGTGCAAATTGTCTAATCGCGGGTTTTACATTAGTTTTGAAGGGCATGTCATGTCGATTCTGGAATGGCGGAGACTAAAATGCCGGAAGTTTCAAGGCAAGAGCATACTGCGGAGACCGACAGGAAAGAAGCCAATGCAATAACTGTCCCACCGTTTGAAAATAGTAGTTAGTTAGAGGACGAAGGTGTGTACGACGCTGGAGAATGTGCATATGGAGGCTTTAAACTTTTGGGAAGAAACGAAATCTAAAGTGCAAAGAACAGACGGTCTTGGCTGGCTTGGGGGACAGTGTAAGCTGTACCGTGCCCAAACCGGTCTTAAATTTCACACCAATGAGAGCAGGTACCACTTCTTCTGGTGGCTTGTTTCATGCTTTATCTATTTCGTGTGAGAACTGCTTCATGCCACGCCCCTCTCGGAAACGTAGTTCCATCGGAAACTAATAGCTTCGAGGCTGTTTTAGCAGAACTCTCTGAGCGATCTGCGATGTAATAAGTACAGACCCAATGACTGTTGCACCTCCAGGTTTGTTAGCTCCGCTTTTCCTGGAACCATGCTCATAAGACGCTGTTGGAAGTCTTCTAAGACTGACTTGCTCCGAACCGGGTGTGCGCCCGGGCTTACACTGCATATTTTAGGCTGAGACGTATTTTTGCTTCGTACAAGAGTATGACAAAACTGGCGTCCTTTGACTGCACTATATTCCTGGAGTTGATGCAATCCCCGGTTTGCCCCGCCAGACACAGTCCATCCGTAACCGAGAACGCAACATTTCTGACCCCAACTTGGACGATGATAGAATGTAGCTAATGGAGTCGAAAGCCTTCTAAAAAACCAGGTAGCCTGATTCGACTGGATTCCCCTGTCTATTTCGGTGGTCTGGTCGCCCATAAATTGTTGCGGGTCTGCCAGCCACGATTTGCCAGTGACAGTAGAATGCTGGTTTTAACCAAATAACTCGTTTTTGCCTAGTGACAGCATACGGGTTGCCGCTTTCCATTGCCTTCGGCACCCCTGAGGGAGGAGATGCTAGGCAGCAGTTGATTCTATCGTGTCTACTCCCCCTTTTGTGGGTTTTCTCCACTTCCGTCATCCTCTAGCCGTCAAGGATTTGCTTCTTATTTATTGACAGACCAAACAAATCTTTCAGATGTGGGGCGTCTTTATCCGCTATTGGTTTTTTCGGGGCTGCCGCCGTGGGCATATTTATTCTCCTTAATCTTGAGGTCACTTGTGTTGTGTCTTTTGGATCTTCCGTCGTTTGGGTTTTGGGGTTTAAGTGTTCTACTGATACTGCCTGGTTCCCGGTCACTGTGTGAACGCCACCCATGGCGATTCCCAAATTATCGTTAGACTAGGCATGAGTAAAATAGACCTTCGGGTGCATCTTAGCATTCTACGAGAAGCTTAACTCGTTTTGACCCCGGTACTTCCTACGAATTGTCAGCGGAACATCACGGCTGTTATGCATTGCATTTGGTTTTAGTGCCCTCGGCGTGCGCTGTATCTCTGCCAAGCGTTTTTTCTTCTTATATCCCTTTCTTACCGCCGTCTAGGGCGGTTTTCGCCTTCAGAACACCTTTCTAAATGGATAAAACTCTTCTTTAAAGTCATCAGCTTGTGAGTGATGTTCTTCCAAAATACGCTTGTGACATTGCTATGAAAGTGCCATTGTAGGGCAGCTGCTCTGCGTTGCAAGCTCCCGCCTTGGTGTCAATACACGACCCTCTCGATTGCTCCTGGCTCCTGGCATCTTCACTTCCGTACCCAAGCCCGATCACCCATTTATCGTCCCTGCCAACTAGTGCCGTTGCCCTCGAGTCGATGAGGTCCTATTCAAACTTCGCGACCACCAGATCCAAGGCGGAAGGTTGTGTGGCGACTCTTCCAGCTGGTTGGTTGGTGAGTGTTTTGCTCTGGTGCTTTCTTCTAAGTGACGCTGAATACTTCAGCCCCGTAGGTTGCCCTCGTAGCCCATCTCATCTCCCAGCCAACCTAGCGGATATTAAAGTGCCCCACTGGAAGCAATTTCACTCATATCGTGATGTTTTGTGAAGATAGTGGAGAGGATGATCGCTTTCCGTTGCTGGTGCTGTTGGGCTTGGGTAGATGCACAGAACGCTAATTTTTTGCCTTATTAAGGTAATCAAACCAGAAACTAGCTGGATGCAGGAGGAGTTGAAATAGACCCTTTTGAGTTGCAAATAGTGGTGCGTATGTGCATAACTTCGCTCCTTATCCTGTCATTTTCAGTATCCGGTCTATTGTGACAGACTTTTGCTGGTGAAAGCTCCGCCATAGCGTTCTCGTTAAACCACGCTCCTTTCAGTGTGGTACGATTAGGGCCATCCAACTCATCACAAACCTCGGCCAGTCTGTTCCCCGAGCCGCAGAGATTGATATAAGAGGTGTCTATGTCTGCCGTCACCTCAGCGCTTATTTCTGGAATCTCTGATCCTACGCGCTGGAGCTCGACACCCGACTGCAGCTCACATTTTGCTTCTTCTTTCGCCCGCGAGATGCAACATCGTTGCTCGTACTTTCGTGTAGCTTCGTGCTATTATCTAGAGCCATTCCTATGGAGGTTACCAGAATCCTTGTCGTTCCAGGTGCTTTGTTGTGTCATCTGTTTTATGATTCCTGCAGGGAGCGTCTGCTTATGATAAGGATTGGGTCGGAGATGGCCCCCAACAAATTACTAATCTGCCTTCTATCTCAGCCGGACCTTCTGACTGAATTCCTTCATTCTGCTCGATTTAAATCCCTTGGTCACTGACCTGAAGAAATTTCTCAGCGGTGGCAAAGATAACATTCTGGTACCCGCGTTTCAAGATTCCCTTATAACTGGTCGGATGTAGTCTCGGGTCCTCCTCGAGTCAGATCCCCCTTCCCCATCCGGAACATTCTACTTATCAGAGCATGGGCCGGTATCCACACTTGCCTTAATAAGTCCACTAAATTTTGTGGCGATTCTCTGTTCCCCCACGCAACCTTACAGTAGATATCAGCCAAGCCCTTTGTGATTACCTTCCCTGTCGGTTTGATGTCAGCTTAGTATTGGCTTATACATATATATTGGTATATTTCTGGAATACTTTGAGAGGCATGCTTAATTTCATGATCAAACGTTACAAGGGTATTGCAAGTAACATCAAACAAGCAAGTAAACGTTTGGGTACAAAATGAGGGGAAATAGCATAATTGGCATACTAAGATGAACACGGCGTTTGTGCGCGCCAATATTGCGTATCGCAGGCGCATGGTTCAACTGGAAGATGGCGGCGGGTGTCGAGGTTTCTGCAGTATCCAGAATTACCGTGTCTACAAAATGGACATGAATGTTAAACTGTTGTGAAGAAAGTCTCCAAAACCTTAAATGCAAGGTAAAACGTGCGAACACGGACCAAAAGAGCTGGCGGGAAAAGTATTGATGGCCGATAGATGCCCTGCATTAAAAATGATATGAAAAAGAACGTTGATCATTTTACCATTGATCCTGGAGCCAAAAAATAGTTAGAAGCCAATTGAAAATGCAGAGGGACGAAGAACACTGGTGAGGAGTTTTGGCCAACCATTATCTGAAGGCATGGAGAATGGAAACGTCATAGGTATTGAGGAAAGTGAGGATTGACAAGAAATGCGTCATCTGAAACAGGGACCTAAGTGTGGATACCGTCGTGGTGATTGGATGTCAACGTGACGGGCATGTTAGCCGCGGTCGGGCAGCTCCAGCAGCAAATCTGTGTAATTGGGAAGACTTGTTTTTTCAAAGAATCACAAGCATTGTGGATCACACTATGTGGCCTCGATATCTGGGCAGACTTGCAACATGGAAATCAGTTTACGTCGGTGAATCGCGCAGATTAAAAGCAGTTCCCACTTCATGGCGGCCTTGGAGCAAGTTGTATTCGTCCTTGTTGAGATAGTTGATCTGAGCCATGGCTCAGCTTGCTTTCACGGGGTGTTGAGGCGTGCGACGATGGGGACGGACGCTGGGTGGTAGACCCTTTGGCGAGGCACGATTCCAAACGCACACAACTGAAACGTAAAAAGGGAGTGATGGTAGTCTGGAGGTATTTGAGCTGAGGGTTATGGTGCTTGCAAATATAAGAACCAAAATTGACGAATTTTATGAAGAGAGACATTAGGTGATGCCGAACTTCGGGTTTGGAATGGTCTAATCGTTAAACGCATGCAGAAGAAAAGGTTTATGTGGGTATTAGTTTGGAAGTAGGTGAGAATGTGACATATGTGTCATTTTATTTGCCTTGCTACATACGCATTAAGCGAAATAGAAAGTTAGACGAAAAATTGCACTGACTTGTTTCATCGATGGAGTTTTCTGCCTATACCTACAATGATTTGTACTTATGGAAGCTACTGGGATTGAAGATGGCTAGACCTTTTTGAGTGGGTTGAGATAAGACCTTGAGAGGTGTGTTTACTCAATACCGTAGGACCGGCTGATAGACTCTTTTTATTGGAGTGTAAAGACCGTGCAAGTTTAATAAATGCTGTGCGGCTATTATCTTTCTAATTTCGTTCTTAAAGGTAACGGAGGCAGGAGAAATCATTCTCATATTTTGGGGCAGTTAATTCCATAAGAAGAAATAGTTTATGATGAATAAAGTTTTTCTAAGTGCCATCCTGGACATGGGAACTGAAGCCAAGAACACAGCTCAAAGCAAGCCAGAGGAAAAGTCATTTCCTACTCGGGGTTTTGAGGCTCACACGCTTTTGCCAACAATCTTATGAAAAAGGAAAGATTTATGTAAACTCAACTCAGCCATAAGGAGTCGAGGTGTAGTTTTGGGCAACGTTCGTTGTAGTTTAGCGAAGAATTGCAGCGCAGAACTCGTTTTATAAATGTTTGCTGAACATTCTCAAACTCGAGTCTGCAGCCCTGCCGCATGTTTGAACACACGGTGGAACAGTGGTCCCTGATATATATATCGCGTGTTTTATAAATTAACTATCTGCCTTACTTGTTTCTTTAATGGGTTCGTAAGTGCTTGTATCGCCTCTCGGAATCGTCAAACCTCGTACATCTACTGGGGTACGCTAAGACTAATTACCGGTTATGCAGGCCTAACCTCTACCCAAAATCCTGTGGATCGGCTGCGGTAACCTTGCTCTTGCCACTGTTACATCTAGTCGTCTTAGTAGGAGCCCGCTCTTCTGGAACAGTTCTCTTCTTATCCGTACTAGCATCCATCTTTAAAGGTATCGAATCTTGCTCGAGCCGCAATCGGCGGCTAAGATTTTGAAGCTGAATCCATTTCTTTTCTCTCTCTCGGTAAATGGGTTGTTTTAGCTGTGTGATGCTGGGCAAACTGGGTGAACCCATTTCAGTTTGTCAGGCAAAATCGGTAGACCTGTAAATTTAGACGCCTTGAGACTGCAAAATTTCCACGCATCACACTAAATGCATAATTTTCACACCCGTGTTTCTACCTTGTCTTCGGAACTAAAAAGCTGTTGGCGTAATCGACTCTACCCAGCCATGAGCAATTCAGCCGCTCAGTGTTGTGGTATGTTGCGCCATGTTTTGTTTAAAGGGAGTTTTTAGGCTTTAACGATTATGCGTAATCCCTGGGGTAAGAGTAAGATCTACTTGGCTGCATTAATTGAGATTTAGAGGTTCAGGGACAGGCTGCTGATGAGATTGGATACCACATCGGGCTGGAAAACGTGCCGGGCAATATCCTGGAATTACCGCACCGGGTAAGGGTTCACCTTGAGTCTGATACAAATCCCCGCCAGTTTTCTCTAGGTCAACTTTGAATACATTTCCTAGTCGTCCATCAGGATTGTCTGTCTTACCGCGGACCGACGGTGTGTATTGGCTGGCAGCCAGTCACATTTGCCTTTTTTACTCTTTTTCCATCCACCTATTGTTGTCCTTCCGTTTCTGTTTTACTTCATTACTTTTGCTACTCCGAAGTGGTGATCATTTTTGAGAGCGTTCAACGTCACCGCGTAAAGCTCTCCATTTGAAACCAATTCAGTTCAGTTCATTTAGGCAGGTACAGGAAACAAATTTAGTCTCCAGGCTCTCTCGCGCTTAGGTGAATATGCTGTCGGCTAGGGGCTTTCAGCGCTGTGTATTTCCTTATTTCCAAAAATCGAAGTATCGGGTGCGGTATTCGATCCAGTGGACAGGTTTTGTGTCCAAAAATGAAACATACCGACCTAGTTCTGGGTTTACCGCCGAAAGCTCACATTGCGCTATCTTTGCAGGTTGCTCACTTAGCGGTCCCTCAATTTCCGATGTCTCTGAGACTCCTGAAGCCTTTCTGACTCCAGCCATTTATTCTATCCCCCTTCGACCTGTTGTTGAATAAACTTGGGACCTTCTTTCCTATGCCCATATTTCTAGGCCCAAAACTCACTCATTGACATGACTAAACGCTGTTTGCAGTTTTCGTGAAATCTGATTTTCTTTATCGTTGTTCACTTATGGGCCTGTGCTCTAACCTCTAGAATTCGACTTATAACTACCCTCATTGAGTGGCAAGAATAGCTTGAAGTTTCTAAAGTTACTTGCCTCCTCATTCTATATACTCTTCTTGTTTCTTTTGGCATGCCCCAGTGCGAGAAAACTTTATTTATAATGCTCGCTACCTGACCCAAGGTTGCTTTTAATCCATTGTTTTCCGCATTTCCGTCCGGTGCTGTTGTGAGGCAAAATGAAGATTTGATCATGTTTTTTTTCATTTTTAGATTGTTGGCACATTTATGCAATTAAAGCAAGTTGCCACACTACCTAAAACCAAGAACGCTCACTCCAGGAATTTTAGTGACCAGCAGCTGCGCATCCACGTTTATGCTAGGCAAGCCAATCCAAAGATCAGCATTTTCCTGGAAGTAGATCAAGATTTCGTTTAGTAAACGGTTTCTGGAAGTCTGGATGGCGAAACCCCTCACTCATATCTATTCAGTCACTTATTGTTGCCTTACTCAGAAGCGGAAGCAGAATCAGGAAGCGCGACCTTTAACTCAAGGTCCGATCTGGTGGGCTGCAGTATAGTCGTTTTTCCAAGTGCACCACAGGTCACGCTTACATAACCCCTCTAAAGCATTAAAAATAACCGGTGTTATTTGATGGGCCAAAAGTTTGAGCCATGGGTACTCCCTCATTGTTTACATATAAAGCGGTCAGCGCTTGCACGCTCACTGGTGTTCCGCCTGTTTCAAAAGACCCAGTGAAAGCTACGCCAAGGATTACGCCAACAACCCGACTGGAAATTTAATGCCTGCATTTGTAATGCATCCGGTTTTCCTTCTCTCAAAACAATCATTTTTATAATACCTGTAACCACCAAGATGCACAAGCTGCGACGTTTTTAGAGCAGACTAGATCTTTACGAGCTAAATCGCCCAAACATACACTTCTTGGGTTCTGAATGGCACTTAGGAACTCCAAGGCAAAGTGTTACTCAATTCGATGAAACATCAGACAGAAGCCAACATTGCTTCACAAGTTCTGCAGTGCTATTCATGGGTTGAAAACACGCATAAAGTGACCATTCACTTGACACTAAGACTTCGTCATTATTTAGCTAAATTTTAAATAACAAGTATGACTGAAATTTTTATTGTTTTCTTCCTTCATTAATGAAGTGGTAAGTTGTTATTTTTCGGGGGATCTTGGCGGCCATCAGAGGGCCGAAAATTGGAAAAGTCGATCGATGGTGCAAGGATCCCAACCCACGGCATTCACATGCAAATGCTGCAATAGTATCTGACTGACCACCGCACGTGTAGAAGGAATGGTTGATAAAAAGAATAAATGTAAATTACCTTTCCTATATTTGAGACAATTTGAAAATCTCCTGTAACCGAGATCCGGCCCAAAGGACATTGTTCGCGATGAGGATAATAACAGCAATAATAATAACGGCTACATTTCTCAAAATTCGAAAGTCATGCACAAGGCAAGACCAAATTTATACAAAAATGGTGCAATGGAAATCGTACAACAAAAATCTAGACGTGAAGATGCAGTGTCTGTGCTCTCATGAACATAACCTGCAATAAGATGGGCTAATCACTAGTTTTTTGGCTTTAAATCAGAGCTAGATGATCTATCGCCGAAACTTTCTGGGGCTGACTATGAGTCGCGCATTGCGAGTCAATCCATGTTTAAACGCATCAAAAGTGCGCGTCGCCGGCGCATAATTTGGCTGGAAAGAAATTTTGGATGTTGTCAAGTGGCCGGGTTCGTCAAAAATCAGGAAGGTAATATGGTAAAGATGAATATCGATATGGATTTAGTCGCGGAATGGAGGAAAATGGAAATCACACTGGATATCATATCAGGTGGATGGATAATGGTAAGTAACAACATTCAATAGTCCAAATATGGCTTAAGATGAAACAGCGGAAAACCTTCAAGATTGCATCAAACAATTTACGGGACGAAAATATATGAAAAATTGTGGACAGAGAGGCAAAGGAACTTACAAAAATGGTACCTGGACTTACGCGGCTGGGAGCGGATTGTGCTGTGCGGCGGAAGAAAATCAGTACATGTAAGAATTGCAATCAATCCTCAAATACACTTGCCCTGAATGACCTGTGTGTTGTTCTTGTTTAGTATCGGAGTTTATGGTGCTCTGTGGCGCACGTGTAGAATGAATTGTTGATCAAAATGAATAAGTATAAATTACCTGTCCTATATTTGAGACAATTAGAAAATCTTCTGTGATCGTGATCCGAAACAAAGAACATTGTTCATGGTGAAGATGGACTGAACGTCAGCGGCCGTTCAACTTGTGGTACAAAATGAAATTGGACTGTAACAAAAAACCACCCATGTCAGGCAAACGTATGACTATGTTCGTGAATTAATTTTAACCGCAACGCCTAAGGAAATAAGTGGAAAGACGTGCCCTGAACGGAACGTAAACGATGACCAAAATAACTGTCATTAGGAATGGGTCCGGTGAAAGTAACCTGATACAAGACGATGAAAGAACAGAAGTAGGTTAACAATGGGATTTTAATCAATCAGCTTTCTTGCTTTTAACGGTGCACCATGATCCTCCGGTCCGGAATGTTCTGCTTTTTTATACCCATTGTCGGGTCTTCATTGTTTTTGTCCAGCCAATTGACTTTTTAGTTGTTCTGGTTCACTCAGCCTCTTTTCGTCCCGATTCAGAATTTAGTTTATTACGACACTGCCAATTTGTCTCAAATCTGCCAAGGACAATACCTAGAAATAATATATTTTAGTCATTTTATATATATTGGCTTTTGTGCTCCTCGGATGCCTGTCCTTATATGGACTCATTCATCCTCTCCAATATATCGGCCTCTTTGATGCCAAACCCCATTAAAGGGATGCTGTACAATCCCATGTCAGCTTGCGTCTGCATCATGCAGTCTGATTTTCCGTATTTTTGACTTAAAATTGTAGTCCGGATTGACGTGGTCTCTTAGTACTTAATTTTCCTCCGCACTTACATTGTCAGCAAGATCCAAAACCTCGATCATCCCAATTTTCTGCCTTGACACAAAACCTTTCCCTGGATGCTTTATTCCAGAGGCATTGTATTTATCCCACTCATTCAAACTTCCCCGTTTTGTAAACAAAAGCTTCTGAAGATGTTTATCTGGCTTGATCAGTCAGCGATGGCTTAGCGACATTCTGATAAGCATGACCTGCAGCTGGGAAAATTTCCTGGGAAACATATTCTTACCATGGTTCGTAAAAACGTTGCTACTTGAAAGTTTACTTCTTTTCTTGGGGGTATTTAAATGCGGTTGAAAGTCCACTTGACTGCATCCCAGGCGAGAACATGACACGGATCATTTGGGACTAGTGTGACTCGCGTGCACATTTCTGAACATTGACCGTCGCTAGCATTTTCGAGCCTTCTTGATCGCTTAGCTGAGTTTCATGCATAAATGCGCGTGGATTTACCTTTCGTGTTGGTTTTATCATGTGTATTTCTCCATATGTCAGAGGAAGGCACACGACATGAACAACTTTGTGCCAGCGACGTCTAGAGGAGGGACGGGCGCAGATGCCAGTGCATGGCATGAGTTTGCGCATCGAAAAAGAATTCTAGATAAAGCTTCTGATAAGATTAGGCTGGTATCTTGCAGAGCAAATAGTCAGTGAAAGACGGCGATTCATCTACTGTTTAAATGCATGAGAGATGCGTGTCACAGGCAATAAATTCAGACGGAGGACAGTTGCAAATGTCCAACTAAAGCCAGAACCCTTAAAGTCTGGGATTGTAACGTACTGGAAAGGACTTTCAGGCTGTGGGGAAGAGAAATAATGGAAATATGGACATTTGGTGATAAGTTGCGATAATCGAGCGAGACGTCCAGTGGGATGGATAAATGGTCGTATTTTGTAATTGTGTTCTCCTGATCTTGACCAATATCCTCAGATCAAACTTGAATATTCAACCGGTATAGACTCAACTTTCCCCTTTTCGGAAGCCCATTTTCGGTTTTCACCTGCAAGCTGTCGGTTGTTGTACATCTATTAACCACAGATCTGGAGAAGCTTGCATCTGAAAGGTTCGAACCAGGCCGCAGCCCGAATTCCGGCGGGCTATGCCAATAGGCTCTCTAATTCCTGCTTCAGTTTTGCGTAGCTCACTGGTTGGTCAAACACACTTGAAAGATCATTTTCCCACTGCGAAAGACATCTTGTACGATCCAGCTCCACATGGAGAGCTCATCAAACAGGAAATATCTCACTCAAAACTTTTACCAGGCAAATATCTGTAACCCCGCGATGTAGGCAAAAACAACAATACAGAAATAGTTTTTTCGGAGACAATCACCTCTTGCGGAATGTAAACCGACACCAGGGCTACGTTGTATCGGTAAGTTATTTACAGGTCGCGCGGCTGCATTTCAAAAGGAAGCCCGTGTAATTTGGGTGGGTCAGGAAACAGCTCAGCTCATGTAAGTTTAAATTTCAGGCTATCACTTTGATTCAGTTATTATTCTTTTGGTCTTCGGAGGCGCATTCGGCCTGGGCAGATTTTGCTCAGGGTCTCCCGCTCTAGCTTGCTCGAAAGTTGCCCATATCGAAGGATTCGGACTTTGGTGTCTTTGGGATACATCTCACATTGAAACCGGTATGGTTGTTCCGGCAGACGGGGCGTCCACCCGTCAAGCTGGTGAAATAATTAAATGTGACTTTCATACCAGTTGACCGGGCTGATAGCAGTTCCATGAAAACGACTTCACTATAAGCGTACTATCATGGTTGCATGTCAAACAACAACAACAAAATAGTCGACCCGTAAGTGGTTCTAAGTGTGAAGGGTCCAGAACCACTTCATGGATCTTGCAGGCACTCAAACCTTTACAGTGACTGCCATTAGTCCATACCTCAATCAAGTTGAGGAACTTTCCTACCCCAAAATCTGTTTCGTTTAATCTGTTACACCCGAAATGACGACCTCCCTCTTGGTGTATCGATTTTCTCACGAATTACCGACTTTGCTTAATTCAGTAAAATTGTTACTCATGTTTCTGTAATCAGATTAATTATTTCTAAACTAATCCTGTTCACAGAAATGACACACGCTTAATTTTGCGATCCTAACGTCAACATCCCTTGCGAAAACGGGCAGACAAATTCGACGTTGTCTGTAAGGCTCTTCTTCTCGTTAACGAAATTACCGAATCAGTCTTTTCGCATCGTTTCCCGCTTTTTTGATAGTGATTCAAACTCAGCAGGTGTCTTCGAATGAACTTTCGAAAATTTGATTGGTTTTGTGTTCCACAGATTCGAATGCGGTACAAAATAATAAGCTTATACGACATTGAAGGTGAAGGCTAAAGAAAACAGTCAAGACTATGCGAGCCAAAAAATTGAAGCCTTTTAAAGTTTTGGGCGCGGGTAGGCTATGGAAACCGGAAGAATGCTGATTGCGCTACTGTGCCTCTGGCGGCAAAATGGACTATGAGGTGCGACGGATTAAGAGACAAATTTGTTTTCAAAGTACAAAGGGGCCTCAGATTTACTTGTCTTGAATGGCCGCTGTGCTATCATTTCTTATGTTGGGGTTTTGTTCTTGGCTGGTTATAAGAGTAAGCAGATTTAGAAATTATGCCAGCTTTTTGAATGGTAGTAATTAGCATGGTTTTGAGGAGCTACACTGATCTGTTTAGGTAAGGACATCCAGGACAATCACAGGAAGAGTACAACTAGTCGGTTTACTGGACCGGAGCAGTACTCGAGCACCGGACCTGCACCGAGGCGTCCCGATGCAGTTGAATATTTCCGGTATAAGCCGAGGGAATTTCCAGTGGCAGGATTTGTGTTGAATCGCTATTTTCTTTCGGCTGATTGGCACGAAAAGTGGTTATTCGCGGGCACGTATTGAGGCCAGAGAGACGTGTGAACAGTTGGATGTCACACCAGGCAAGTAAAGAGTAAAACATGGCATGCATATAGATACGGATGGGCAGTTAAGCGGAGCGCGAGAGTGATAACAAAGGGTTGCTTGCGAGAGTCTAGGGGGTCTAGAAGAAAACTTGAGGTTGAAAGGAGGCGGTCCTACGGTGACAGAAATGTACGTCACAATCCTCTTAGCTGCTTGTAGCTTACGAGGTGCTTGGATCATTCAGTCATGGGTCGAATGGTGCTCATTATTAAAATACTTCTCAGCCAATGCTTGAAGTCTGTAGAAACATCGATTGCATTGATTTAATAGAGAGCTTGCGCACAATTTGGAGAAAGCATGGGTGAGCAGTAGAAGCATTCTGGTAGAGAGGCCATTATTAGGCTGGTCTGCGAAACAGTTCCCATTTTCAGCCCGGGTGCAGATGCGACGAGGGGATGGTCAATTATGAGCATCCATCAACTTTGTTGGCTTGAACTGTCAACAAAAGCTCTACTGAATTCAATTGCCGACAGCACAGTATGCCAACGCTTAGAATATGAGCTGCCGCAGTAAGTCATAAACCGGTGTGAAGACGCACCAGAGTGCTTGGATCTCAATTATGAATTTGAGCTAGATGATGGCAACTTGTACCTCTTATCAATTTCGAATGGAATAATTGATTAAGAAGGAAAAAAGCTGCAGCATTCGTACTGAACACTGGCAAATGCTCCACGTGTGCCTGGAAAGTACAAAAGTTAGTTGAATACTGGAGGGGCTAAGTGACAGATTGCGCGTGGGTGGTCCGGCGTGCTTATACCCCAAGTCGGTTCAATGTGCACACCTAATGTAGTTTCATTAAGAAAAAGCGGTATGGAGTTTCCCATTTCGCGGAGATAGGCCTTAGTTGATGGCATAGACATCCAGTGTTGACGGTGGCCCATACCTACACAGACCGAATTAGATTCTTGTAGCTGGGTTCCAACAGATCCCGTAGAATCATTCATTTTTGACTTCGGTTGAGTCCGAATGGGCACGTTTCACTGTTCCGCTGCCTGAAATTATTTTTTGCATGATTTTGTTTCTTGCAAATGCTAGAAGTGGTCTGCTTTTCATATTTTTGAGGATGCCAAGGTATGCATGCCTCAGTCGCTGAGGGTTTCACTCATACGGCACGAATAAAACCGCAGTGGGAATGAACAGACATGACGGGAAGTGCCATGCTTTGGAGTGCAGACTTGTTTCAATAATTCGGTCTTCGTGACTAATGTTTAACGGATGCCAGTTGAAAGCCGCTAATGTGGTCCTACCAGTTGGTTATGGGAATCGGTAGGCTTGTATAACATTAAAAGTGCTAAAGAGAATAGACTGGCTAAGCAGATAGGTGTAGGCAGGATCCGAGTGAGCAAGCGAGTGAAAATAATGCTTGGTTAGTAAGAAAGAACAAAAAGGCTTCGATGAAGTCTTTTCAAATGAGTTGACTACAGAGAATTAAAATAATTGCTTCAATAACCGCAGCAACGTCTAAAACCCTTGGGATCACAGTTAGTAACAGTACAAAAATCGGGAAGCATTGCCTCCAGGGATAGAGGGAAGACCAATGTAAATAAAAATTTGCGGTGGTAATATCTACCGCAGACTCCGGCATTTCTTTGTTAGCACGGATCACAAATTTGAGGGATGCTATCTTCTTTGATCGAGATTCTGAATTCCCAGCTCCAGTGGCTACCAAGTTTATGAACCACACTCGCAAGCCCGAGCATAGAACAGATGACCGCAGATAGGAATAAAGTTTGTGGCGACTAATGGCCCGAGAATTTTGGTTTAGGAGGCCGTGGACTGCTTCAAGGATTTTACTATTCTTGACCTTTGAGGGACTGAATTTCACGAGCAGAAATGTTTAAAAGAGTACACCTGAACACCTCCATTGATACGTCGGTTGTGACTGTTTGTTTAGTGCTACAGCCTGAGGTGTCGTTTTACCGTCAAGACGTCCGTGAATCAGTGGATGAGGTCCTCTAGTTTTGATCCGCCCCACTCTTGGTAGAAAAAGAGGAGCGGTTTCAGCTCTAGAGGAAATCAGGCAGATGACCTTAGTTCGCTCCAAAGTATGGTCTAGGTGGTGAAGGCAGAAGAAAGCTTTTGAAATGCGGTTAAAATTAACAACCGAGGAGCAGTAGTTTACATCCAGGGAAATCATCGTCAGTGGATCTACGGAACCTGCGTTAGGTATATCATAAAAATCGGATCGAAAATATTTTGGTTCCTTGTCCGACTGACTGTGTGCTGCATTTGCCCATCCTGCTGAATGCTGGCAGCCAAAGGAAGTTAGTAAGAGTAATAAAAGTAGGTCAAAAACTTCCTGAGAAACCGAAGTGTCCCTCCACTAATGTAGGGCTTGTTATTGAGAAGGTATAAACAACTGTATCATTCACGGATAGAAAATTCCTTTTACAACGCCATGTGTAGCGATATGTTTACCTCGCCAGCGGGATGTCAACATCAATGTTGGCCCCAGGACACGGATAATAGTTGGCTGAGGTTGTTGGACCAATAAGGCTACCGCTGAATGACAGATATGCAATAGACAGCTGTCTGGTGGCTGAGATGGACGCCCTCTCATAAATGCTTGGAATCCGGGATGGCAACAACGGTGTCCGCAATGTCATCTTTAAGCCATGTCACGGTAATTGGTAGGATTTCCTAATTAAAGGAAGGTAATAAGGGACGAAGACATTGTATTTTTCTTACCGCTGGGCGAGGAATGAGTAGAAATATCAACAACTACTTTGCAGAGTTGTCGGCGGAGAATACAAGTAGTAGCCTATGAATTAATAGTTAAACATGGAGTAGGACTTAATAGCAATAAAGGGCGTACGAAAGGCGTCTTATCTTAGCTGGGTGACATGACCTGGCTCATGAAAACTCATGAACGTCGTTTCTAATTTCCGGTTTTTCGTTCGCGCTTCTTGGCTTTTGGAAGAGCTACGGCGATCCCAGCGACTTGGGGGACTGGATGGAGGACTCCCAGATGAGGGTCTTGCAGAAGCACAGCGAAGGGTCCGGGATACAATGCGGTAAAAATACTACGTGCCGGTGTTTGAGAAAGTGCAAAAGAAAGATCGGGATGACAGTGTTTGGACCTAAGAGTAAGCAAGTAACTTGAAGTGCAGATCCCGACGGAGTTTCAACCCTCGGTCTTAAGTGAAATTGCCGTAGCTGTTGATTTTCTCTAATGTACTGGTTGTGGAGGGGCAGAGATATGGGCGGGATGAAGTTTAGGGCATCCTCACCAATTACCTTGACGCAGGCAAGATAGGAGGATAGCTAAACAGCAGAATGTAATAGGGACTTCACGCGGCTGGAGGAATTTGGGCATTTTACACGTTATACGGCGGAGGCGGATACAAAGTGGACAGGCATATGAGCCAACGTTGAAGGCTCATTAGGCCAGGGTGCTTTTTGGTTCTGGAAGGTCAAATCACGAGGTGTGCCTCGTAGTCTCGGGAATTGAAACCTGCCGTAAATCTGGTGGGCTTTGGGGATTGGATTATGTCAAAGGAAGGGGTAGAAGAACGGAGCAACTGGAACTGCTGTCATGGTAGCCACTTAGTACGTCAGACGTGGCGAGCGCCAGCGGGGGTCACTGGTGACTGTGGTTCTTTCGGTGACTATGCTGCCTCCCAAGGTTCTTATGACCGCAAAGGTAACTCTTGTAGCCAACTGGACATGAAACAGGCTAACTTGGTCTTCGGAGTAATGCTGCAGTCACAGCAATTGTCCTTTAGAGTTTTAGAGGGAACGAATTAGAGGGCAAGCGCGGGCGATCAAGCTACTAATGATTTTTGCTGCAATTCCCGTTTTTTATTTTCATTACCTCGTGCCACACCAGATGGATCAACCAGATGGTTAGGCATCAATGGTGGTCAAGGTGGTGACTGGTGGAGTTTCTGCTAATTCCACGACTGCCGGTGTGTGATGGTCACTAGGCTTGACACCAGTATGTCTTCCTGGTACACCATCGTGAAAGCGCGTTTTTGTGATGAGATTTACACATTAGAAATGTGGGTAGGGGGTTCGGAAAGGTGGAAGGTAATGGTGCATAATTGTTCACAGATAGATATGACCGCATTATGAGAGTAATTTACATTACTGCCGGACAACGAAGCCGGAAAGACGAAAGTAAAAGCTTCGGCCGTGTATACAAAATCTTTCAGACAAATGCTGCAATAGAAGTTAAAAGAAAGTTTCATAAGAGGCCATGGGCTCTTCATTTTCCCTAACTTTGCAAAGATTTCTAATTTTCGGAGTTGTCCGAGGAGGCTCTCACAGCATTGTTTTCAAATGTGCACAACGCGACTCAACCGGAACTGCAGTTAGGAATCCTTTTTTATTGGTATTTTCGTGGTTTACAGAGTTCAACTTACATACGGGCAAGATTAATCCGTTTTGGGCCAGGCGATGGACACCGATTTTGGGTAAATGGGCCCAAATAGTTTCCAAAATGCTGTGTAATCAATGGGCTGCTAGCTTGGGACTATTTGTAAGTCAGCTGTCCCATTTTGTGGCGCTGACCAAAGCGAGCAATGAGTTTCAGCGCGATTCGTAAAATAGTCTGTTGTGGGATGTTTGCTTTTTGGGAATAGATGACTAGGAAACAGCACCAAAACGATGGGCAGTCATACTCCAGATGGTTGTTCCTAACAGCCATTGCTTCTTTTGTTATTTTCAAAGAGAAACTCAAGTCGAGGGTTCTATTTTGCCTGATGTGAAACGTGACAAGTCGAATCCATTGTCCTCGACGTATCGTGTTTAGGAAAGACGAGAGGTCAAGTACAAAGACAGACATATTTCGAAAGCAATAAAGTCCCTTGCTGTCAGTTTTAAGCATCCAATGGTGTTAATGAGCAAGATGACTGCTCCAGTTATGGAGAAGAACCTACCATAGATCAGACTGGGAGGGCGACAGATACAATCAAATACCATCTACTGTTCTTAAAGCTCAATGTGAAGCCACACAGTGTCATCGACAGCGTCCAGATCAGGGTGGTGGAAATGTGCGGTACTGAAATTCTTCTTGGCGTACACTATGCATTCTCCTTGTCGTTAACGAACTCGAAGTTTAAAGAAGTGAGAATAACCGCCTACAGAAATTTTGTCATTGCAAGAAAAGTCTGCAGCCCAGGTTTCAGTCGTCAGCATGAAATCGTATTCTGCTGGGACAGATAAGCTTGTGTAACGCTTTTTATTTATGACAAAAAAGGCATTTGTGAGCAACATATTAAAAGCTCGAAAGACTACTGTTTACCTGGAGATCGTTTAGAGCTTGGTTAGCAGTTCTTGGGTCGCTTTTGTCACACTGAGTAGCATATCCAGCATACAGAACGATCGGTGCATAATTATAAATCTGATTGCATGCTAATCTATTAAGCGTGCGTGCCAGTTGGATTGTCTTGGTAGAGGGTAATACGTTATTTTTTTAAAGTCGTGAGAGGTTCTTGGGGTGCGCTAAACTGTGAGGTTATGTGCCGTCAAGTAATCTTAAGGCACAAATGGCCATTTCGGCCGCAAACGGAAAAGTCGGTAAAACTTGCGGATGTGGTTGGAGGAGACGGTTGACCCGATATAGAAAAGAAATTAAAAAGGGAAGATGATATTAAGTTAAACGTTCCTGGCGTCGATATATCATCATTATGGTAGAGGTAGCTTTTCTAAGCCGAACTACCGTTGTGCCCCAAAAGATTACTCCAAATGACATTCAGAGGTCCAGACATTTAAGCATATACTAGTGCCCCTTGCATATTTTTCCTTGTTGCCACGAAGGGGCCGTGGCTGGCATTTCCACGCCTTTTCGGTCCAACCGTCGTTCGTAAATTAGGTCGACAACAATTAGTGTCAGGACTGCGCCGAGGTAGCTTTTGGACGCTTTGAGCTGTATGTGAGATGGGTAAGCCATTAATGTAGATGTGTTCTGGGTCTGATCGAAGGCCTATTGGGAAAGTCTGGTGGGTTTCTGGCTGGAAGGTGCTGGACATGTGGTAGATTGCTTGCCGTGCCTTCTGTAGCTACCTTGGTGAGAACCAACCATAAACCTCAAGGGATGCTTCGATTTATGCTGTCGTGGATATTACTTTCATGTATTTTAATTGACATTTACGGTTTTAACAATGATGGAGAGAAGAGAGCACAATTAAAGTGCACATGACAGAGGCTGGTGGGTAAAGAAGAAATCAAGATTGCGCTATCCTTATTAAATGAAGTTACATTGGAAAACTTTGTATTTTACTTTAAAGCAGCAACTTATCAGGTTGGATTCAAATGGAGTTGGTCTGTTAGGAACTAGAAACTATGTTTTAACTGTTAACGACTTCCATGGAAACTGTTGTAGGGGAGTTAAAGCAAGAGGGAGCGAGAATTTCACTGGAGGTTTTTCGAAGTATGCTGCGGTAATACGGGGGGATCAGCACCCCGATAACCAAAGAAATGGTGATTTTACCGACAACAGATCCGTATGGTTAGGACCGTTGATTAAAATCTTGTAGATTGGGTAGTCAATCCGTCTCTGGGTTTCTCTAATTAAAGAATAGAATCAATTGCCTAATACTTTCAGACCGATGCACTCTGCGACTACCAGAGAATCCACGAAGTAGATCAGAGGGTTCAGCACGGAGACTATGCTCTCCTCGGATGCCAACTGACTCGTGAGGTTCGATACCTTATTTTCATTTCTAATTGCCATTATGCTAGCTGCTTCTGACAAACTTGTGTCACGTACAGCTTTTTCGGACACAGACCACTTCGACGCCTTTAAGATAGATTGTTCAGTTGATAATGGTTCAGCGCCATGCCACCATATACTAAGTATCTTTTCGGGGTTGCTGAATTGCCTTCCAGGCGAATGCAGACTGCAAGAGTCACCTTCAAGCAGATGAACTTCAAGGAGTGCAGAAATAAATCAGCTCAGCCGTACGATGTGCTCTTCAAGCTTCCAGTGGGTGGGGCAGAAAGGGCTCGGAAGTAACATAAGCCCACATAAAGACTTTTTATGTAGGCCTAGACGTCCTAGGCTCATATATCGGGTTCCAACGGCAGACTCATGAAATTTTACCCTGAAGGACAAGAGAAAAGAGAGATTGTAACCCAGAAAATATTCCAGTTACTGGATAGAGTCGGGGTTCCCGGAAACGTCTGTGTAACCGATTAGTTTCGTCCATTGTTACGTCAAGGGCCTGCACCGTAACGAGGAAGTCTGTTACTTAAACCCAGTTCTCTGTTTAGTTTTGGATAATTTCTATGTAACTTCGGCTGGAAACGTAAATGGCAGTGCTAAGTCAAATATAGAACTCGTCGTTAGCTTATGCTCTGTCAAATAAATTATGCCCGAAATTATGGCAACCTTATAGCTACAGGGAGTTCGCAATGGCAATGTTCGGTCGATAAGCAGCAAAAAACTAATAGGCAGTTCTGGAGCAACGCAATCTCTATATCCAGGACAGAAAACTTGATTTAAATGAAATGAATAATCATCTGAGGTGACTCAGATTCAGTAGTAATTAGGAAAAACGCGGAAGCATGAAAACATGAATCGGTGAATCGTTTTACGGGAGCTATATGAAGTGAGTTACATGCATTTACACTGGCTTTGCCATCTAATGGCTTTACCATCGTCTAGTTTTTACCTTCGGAACCTGCTAAGTTGTCCGTTTGCAGCCTTTTGGGTACCCAACGTATCGGCTAATGAACATCCGTGGCTTTCAATCGCTTTGCATGGACCACTTTATTTCGCTGATTCCAGTGGTGTACGTTGTGGATATGCGCACACAGCAATCCCGACTTCATTCGGTTGTCGTGTGCATCACTCTCATCATCCAACATAAGCAAAACCACTCCACTTCTAAGTGTCCTCTTGTTTTGAATATACCTATAATACCTCGTTTGGACTTCACCCACAAGTGCCAACTGAAAACCTTTAGTAGCCTACCTTCAGATCATTAATGCATTTTAAAAGCTCTCAATTTTTCCGGACCTTTCAATTCCTCGTTACTGTTAAATTTACCAGATTCAGTCTTGCTTACTAGGTGCTGAAAGAACTAGTGGTGTCCACCAATCCAGGCTGCCTCTCGCGCTACCTTTCTCTGAGGAAACTAAGACATCCTGCAGATTATTGAAGTCGCTTTTGATCTTCAGCCATGGTCCTCTTAAACTTGCATTACCTTACGCGTCCTAACCTAGGCAAGCTTCTTGGAGCAGGAGCTCCCTAAGGTCCAGGGCCCCAAACCCAAACATGTTTCCCCAAAGGAATTACTGTAACCGCCTAAACTCTAAGCTTGCTAAATTCCACCGAGATTCTCACAGTCAAAGATTTTTGTTGTTAATGTGAAGAAACTGTCGAAATAGGACCCAGAAAACGATGCTAACCGCGAGAACAAAATAAGAGCTGCTATCTCTAGACAATTCCAAACCAACAGGCACTAACGAAATTGCTTAAACACAGAATCACCGCCTTTCAGGTCCTCAGATATTCAATTTCCATATGCCATTTGCGAAAACATTTGTGTAAACAGTCCACAAGAGATTTCAGAGGCAGTCAGCAATTTCTTTGCTTCTGATCTGCTGATTGAAAACAATCCAACCACCAAACGCCGATCTTGCTTGAATACAGAATCTCACACAATAATCGTATTTCTCCTGAAGGACGTAGGCCAGCTAGTCGTGAAAGGCAAACTAGCTACCAACCTGAACATGGCTTACTACAGCCGGTCGTCTTCTTGCTTGAGAGCAACGGTATCCTAATTTTGTTGGCAAACAGTTTTCATTTGCCTTTTCAATGCCGCGCCTTCCCGACACAGTGAGAAATCTCCGTGATCATCATCATTCACAAAAGGGCAAAAGCTGTGAAGACGCCAATTACCGACCAATCAACCCAATACACTCAGTAATTGTGTCGTTTGATTAAAGATAGTCCTATCACTTATCTTCTGAATCGTAAACCTACTTACACTAGACAACATGAATTTTTCCGACAAAAATCTTGGGCTACTTACATGACTGACTGCTTGAACCTTCTCAAAAGGCTCTGCACACGGAAGGTCAGTTGCAATAACCTTCTTAGGCGTGAGGAAGGCATTCGGGGGAACATCTAATCGTAGGTTTACAAGCAAAATTGAATCCTGTGGTTTTACTGATCAAATCTTATCATGGATTTAATCATACCTGTCATCCAGAAGCAAGAAGTACCACCTGAATGGCTGGATATCTCAACCTAGCTTAGTGGCCATCGATGTAATCGAGGGCAGCATTCTGAGCCCTCTGCTTTTTATGTCATACGTCTGCGAAATCTTCCACATTATTCGTGATGCTGCCCTCATTTGTCTGCTGACGCCATCAAAACTGACCAAACTTTTTGCCCTAAAGCCCTGGAATGCATTATTATTGACACATTGCAAGACTTGGCATAGCTGAATTCCTGAAAAACCGACTGCATAATGGAATTGTCAGTCGAAAAAGCACCGTCTTAGGGTATCAATGGCATTTCCTCCAGGAGAACTCAAACATGGCAACCCAATCATTCAAACTCGCGACCTTCGCCTAAATTATTTCTGTAGTTTAAACTCCTCCAAACATGTTCTAACACAGGACGTGGAAACAAACTAAACAGTGGGTCTGCCATAAACAGCTCTAAAGTTGAAGGAGAACAACTACGTCATTTTACTATCCACGTCAGACTCATTTTGGAGTAGCTCGTTCCGGTTTGCTTCAGCATGAATCACTGAAACCAAGGAGCCATCAAAAGATCCAACGTGCATTTATCGAGAAGTTTACTGGCTTTTCCCGAAACCTGAATTCAATGGATCGCTGCAAGTTCATCTATTTATTTCTTTTATGGCTCCGACGCACGAAGGAAAACACTGTGCTCCTCGATCGCAATATTACGTGTGACAGCTGCATCTCTACATCTCGCTCAGGAACCTTCTCCCGCATGCTCTTCGAAATAGCGAGTTCATTATTAATTTCCTGGTACCCGAAACATCTCACAGCCAAATTCTTCTTTAATATTGAATATTCCTTATTACTGAACAAATTTCTCCGACAGTTGCTAGCTTTATCCTCATCATCTGTCGCATTTATAACGAAGTATGTGGACTAGTTACCGCACTCTTTTCCATTCATTTACATCAGTATTACCTACCTGAAGTCCCAGAACACAAAGCTGAAGTGGGACTTTGGAAACATCGATGGCATCATTTTGTTATTCGCGAGAAACGCAATAAGGTTTTACTCATACCTCCGCATGAAAAGGCAAAACCAGCGTTTGCGTAGTATACTCCCGATTTCTCACTCTTATTTAGCGCATCTCTTCTATACCAATAAAATTGTTGCAGTAAATTTATGGAATTTTCGACCAACCTCCTTTTAAAATCTCACATCCAGTTTACGAGGGTGGCCAAGCGGAGCTTGAGCTGCAAAGTCATTGATCCCTCATTATAAGTATTTCTCTCCGTTTTTTTTATTTTGTTTCCAGTTTCAGTAGAAAAATCTCTCTTCAGGCGAAACTAGGTCTGCAAATTGAGGTCTTCCTTTCCAGTCTGTCATCAAAATCCCCCTGCTCATTTTAGAAATTTCGAAGTTCCTGCATCCTCCTTCGCCATAGAGAACTAAGTGCGGGATTGTAGATTTCTCCGTCGCATTTATTTTTCTTTCTGCAAAAAATTGTACGACAAACCATACACTTCCCCCAACATCACCAATTTTTAACTGAGGTCTGACATTAGCGCACACCATCTTAGTACATTCAGTTCTGCATGGGAAGCACCTAATCTTCATTTAGTTTTCACTAATGGCTTACTTGAAAAATCTAAAGGACTTTCTACAGGAGAAACTAGGCTTACACCTTGAGTTTCACCTCTCCCAGCTCTCCTCGAAAGCTGCCTGTCGTCCCTCGTTAGTTCTTGTTTGGTTTCACCTTTATGAATCCCTGCAGTTTTTGTTACAACTTTCCCGACAGATTAAATCTGCCACTCATTTCTGGGGTTCCAAATGCATGATCTCTTGAAGACGACTCCACCACCTAGGATTTCTTTACTCTTGATATAGTGTACCCCTAACGCATTTGTGCCACTCAGAGTCCGTTTCTTGCTTTTCAACGGCCGTTGTTCACTGCCCGTCCCTCTAAATATTTGCCAATTTCAACCCGTCTTCTATCAAGCTTGGATTGGCGTCACCCACGTGCACCTGCGTTTATGGAGTCCCAACAGACCCAAGTTATTGATCCGTGTTTTTAGCCACCTTTGTTTGCTAAATTTATGCATTGTCATGAGCCAGCTACAAATTATTCACTTTCTTCTGATGAGCCGAGTTGAGATAAACGCAGTGAAGCGTTTTTTGACATTATGAATATGACGTAAAACGATTATCGAATCAATCCCAAACACGATAGTCCGGCTCACTGGTTAAAACATTTCACCTTCCACTCCACCAATGCCACCAGCACTGCTGCACCTAGCTCCACGCGCCGGACCGGAACCGGCCTTAAGGAGGCCAACTGGGCCTTGCCTGGCAATGCGACAAGTTTTTCATCCCCGTACACCCTCCTCAAAAGCACACACGCCACAGCTCAGTGATCTATTTCGGGTGCGACGGGAAAACGTTGCCAAGGAGAATCCGTGCCAAATTGTCCAAGGACCGTATTCAGTAGGTTTTCGTCTCGGCGCACCATGGAGCTCTGGACTGTAGTACATTAAGAGTGTCATGCTAATCTATTGCCCCGTTTATCTTCAGTACACTCCTATTCCGGCCCGGCCGCAAAATCCACCGCCAAACACATCCAGGTATTGTCCTTCTATTCTTACCTTAGAAAGTTCCCAGGGCTAAAGGAGAAGATAACAGTTCACAACAAGTTCAACAACAAGTGTGCATAAAAATGCTTCGGAGCGACACGGTTCAACGCTCTAATTTACTCCATTCACCTGATTCCTTACACTTCCAACCCCTACAACTAACCAATGGTGTGTAACTGAGTCCCCTATGGTTGTTCAGTGGGGCAAGTCAGCCTAATCAGAAATGTAACAAAGTAGAGGTTGCAACTTTATCAGAATTACTACTCTGGAGTTAGGGAAGAAAATTGAAGACAATATTTGTGACCACATGTCTTTGATTTGCCTAGAATTTTGAATTACAGCGCTATCACATCATGACCTAGTGCATCCTACGGCCCGGAATAAAGAATGGCCACACATCAAAAGCAAGCGTTCAGCGTCTCCTTAATTCGGTCCTGTGTACGGGATACTGTAAAGGACCCCTCACATTAGGATATTAGCAATATTACTATTAATTTATTACTCTACTAGAGCCAGGCCACGTGCAGTGCACAAGATCTCGAAGTAAAAGGACATCAGTGAGAAACTGAATGAGGCATGATAAGACAAAACCAAACGAAATTGGACCACACCTCGCTGCGAAGACACAGACGGTAACGAACGATCGCGCGGGGAATTTGGTACAAGGTAGGCATATAGCCAGTATCAACCGCAGGGTTTTTTCTGGTGTCGTGGGCTCTTTTGTGCACGTAACATATCGGAATGGCTCGTCGGCGATGCGCGCCAATCCGCCTGTGTGTCAAGATCCCTGAACTTGGAGACAAAAATGGATTAAATATGACGGGGTGAATAGCGTACGGTGAAAGAACTCATGAAAACACAGGCAAGAAATCAATGAAAGAGAAATGCGTAAGGAAATGTGTAGTCTGTTTGGCGCCATACTGAGCGAATACTCACAGCATAAAAGACCAAATCTTGAGATTCTTTGACCGGGGGACAGTTTTTCACGATGAACTCAGGCGACAAAACTGGATAAAAACTGTACATTCGCTAACGTTATTCAAATTGCATGAGGTTTGCTGTAAACAGATCCGGTTAGTTAAATTTTGGCTCAGTGCACCAGTGGAGATAAAAAAAGAAAAATTCGCGACCAGTTTGTGGAGAACCAGGAGCAACCAAAATCGCTTCCCTGCACTGTGGTGAACAGGGGTCCCCATGAAGCAGCAATCTGTTACCAAACCTGACGACCTAAACAAAAGCCCATTGAGTTAATGGGTCTCCGGCTTGAAGCGGAGGTAAACGCCGAGATGCATGCAGGTTGTTGTCTCCCAACGGATACCAGTAAAACTTTCATTTATGTTCTTTTTGTAAATCCTGGTAAGATGATCTTTGGGAAAGGGCGGAAGAAGTTCGGTAAAAAACTGACTGCGCATAAAAGCGGATAAAAGGGCTTTTATTTTCAGCACCGTCGATGTTTGGGGATGGCGGAGTGCTTGGTGCCCAGCAGGAAAGACATTTAAGAGGTGAATGGTGGTGCGATCCAACAACCTAGCTGCGGGGACAGACCGCTGCAGCCGGGTTGCCTGCCCGATGTGTGTGGGGAATCTCATCGCCCCCGCTCTGTTGTGATTAGCGCATGTACGTGAGAGGTATAGGAGAAAAGAATAAAATAGTGTGGGTCGGACGAGCCAGTCACCCGATTTCCAGAAGTGGATCATGCTAGGCCAGTAGGAGCTGCGGTGGCCAGCGTTTGAGACAGCGTTCAGTGTGCCCCTACTAAGAAGTTGACTGTCTTCCTTTGTTAATTGAATTCATTGGGGGGCTGCAACTTACTGAATTCGGATATTATATTGCCCCCTCATGTGACTTCAAACTTGTTATTTATCAGAAGTGTCGAACCAAAGCGGCGTCCCTGCATCGCGCGATATGAACTCATTAATGCACTTCCAGAAATACGGGGATAAATATTTTATGTCCAATTAACAAAAACAACGACCAGAGACGACTTTCTGTGGCTGAATAAAGATCGGTATGGAATGAAATGCCCTAGCAGCTGTTTATTTTATCAACACCGTTCTCCGCTCCTAAAAGGGAAATTCAAAGACTGATTTCTGTATTTCCTCCTATTCCGCTGTACCACCAATACTCGTCTGAGATTCAGGCACATAAACGCTGTTTGTGGATCTGGATGGCGAAGCGTTCTTCTCGTAATAAAAATAAATGTAGTTTTATTATCAAAATGCCATGTAAATAAAATATACTCCCCATTTTTGTGGTGCCACCTTGATATTTTACACTTTTTGTTGTACCTCCTTTTACATACATTATGTTTGCTTGATGGCATTGCCTTTGCTTTGACCAAACCTAAATACCGTTACCGGGCGAAGCCTGTTCATATGTCCGACTCCGCCTTCCGCGCCTCACACCAAAACATTCCTGCCTTCTTTGACAGTTCAGTCATTGAAATCCCAAAGTTTCCTATTCAGTTTCTTCAGCTGTGGACAAGTTTTCTGGGGCAGGCCTCCTGTTTCTTTCAGTTTTTGGGGTTTCCCTGTGCTCAGCAATCTGAATTTGAGGCCATGAACCATGTTTCCTCTTGACAGGGCATGTTAACCTCGAGGCACAACCTTGCCTCTTACACATCCGTTAAAATGCTTATTGCCATCGTTCCTTGACCTTCTATCTTTCCGCCAACATCGCTGCATATTAAAGGACCGTTTAACTCGTTTTTAGATTTCCAGCTAAATCTTTCTATCCGTTGATCTTTATCAATAAAGTGTGAAAAAGTGGCTGACAGTAACAGCCACCTTCTAGAAATTTTACGTTGCATAAATCAGTATTCAATTGAATAAGCATTCTGAGTTGATTGGGCAATCCCCCGCCTCCTAGTAAGTAATCGGCGGCAGCACCAAGCCGAAGTTCCTCTTCTCTGCTTCCGGGGTTTCAATTTTGCTTGGGCCCTGTGAGCTGTCTCAAACGCTGGCCACGGCAGCTCCTACTGGCCTAGCATGATCCACTTCTGGAAATCGGGTGACTGGCTCGTCCGACCCACACTATTTTATTCTTTTCTCCTATACCTCTCACGTACATGCGCTAATCACAACAGAGCGGGGGCGATGAGATTCCCCACACACATCGGGCAGGCAACCCGGCTGCAGCGGTCTGTCCCCGCAGCTAGGTTGTTGGATCGCACCACCATTCACCTCTTAAATGTCTTTCCTGCTGGGCACCAAGCACTCCGCCATCCCCAAACATCGACGGTGCTGAAAATAAAAGCCCTTTTATCCGCTTTTATGCGCAGTCAGTTTTTTACCGAACTTCTTCCGCCCTTTCCCAAAGATCATCTTACCAGGATTTACAAAAAGAACATAAATGAAAGTTTTACTGGTATCCGTTGGGAGACAACAACCTGCATGCATCTCGGCGTTTACCTCCGCTTCAAGCCGGAGACCCATTAACTCAATGGGCTTTTGTTTAGGTCGTCAGGTTTGGTAACAGATTGCTGCTTCATGGGGACCCCTGTTCACCACAGTGCAGGGAAGCGATTTTGGTTGCTCCTGGTTCTCCACAAACTGGTCGCGAATTTTTCTTTTTTTATCTCCACTGGTGCACTGAGCCAAAATTTAACTAACCGGATCTGTTTACAGCAAACCTCATGCAATTTGAATAACGTTAGCGAATGTACAGTTTTTATCCAGTTTTGTCGCCTGAGTTCATCGTGAAAAACTGTCCCCCGGTCAAAGAATCTCAAGATTTGGTCTTTTATGCTGTGAGTATTCGCTCAGTATGGCGCCAAACAGACTACACATTTCCTTACGCATTTCTCTTTCATTGATTTCTTGCCTGTGTTTTCATGAGTTCTTTCACCGTACGCTATTCACCCCGTCATATTTAATCCATTTTTGTCTCCAAGTTCAGGGATCTTGACACACAGGCGGATTGGCGCGCATCGCCGACGAGCCATTCCGATATGTTACGTGCACAAAAGAGCCCACGACACCAGAAAAAACCCTGCGGTTGATACTGGCTATATGCCTACCTTGTTCCATATTTCCTGCGCGGCGCGACAATGAAACAGCGATATACCAAAACCAGGTTTATTGTAGCTGGTGTGCAGGAAGAATTGCTACGCTTGATAGCCTCAACTAGCTACTTTGACGGCAGTCGCCCATCTCTAGGACCAATAAAGTTCAAAACTATTCACGCTGCCCATTCCATTATTGTTTATGCTTGTGACTTGCCGCCGACGATGAGAAATGGTAACAGATTGTGCCTATGCATTAGGTACTTTGGCTATGCATTTGGATAACCGAAGAGTGAGTAAGCATACAAACCTTCTGTCACCCTTTGCAGATCCAATACTAAAAGGCAACGCGGCCAGATTATGTCCCAAGTAGTCCCGAGCAGTCGCAGCGTTAGGAAGTTTGTCCGCTATGGTTATTCTGGGTGATGGAACGACAGGGTGCTGTATTAGTTTTGCCGGAGTGGGTTTGTGCCAATAGTGTTGGCCGCATTTGAGCATTCGCGGTTTGCTCCGGCAAGCAGATAAACGATAAAACTTTACATTTGTTCTTATCTTGGGTGTCATCGAGACAGAACCTTATTGGAAGACCCGGGCCTACCAAGAATTCGACGAAGGTTATGGTACGTTGAAGGTGCAATCCAAGTCGGATTCAATGTACGAAATGACTATCAAAGGATAGGCGGCGATGAACTGAAATGCAACAGGTTGACAGATATGGATTTCGGGTATTTGGAATGAGTTTGACAGAAACCTGAAAAGGAACTAACAGGCCTCTTGTAAGTGCTGGTTTATGGGAGCAGTATGCAGGCGATTTAAGGAGTGTGCGGAGTCAGATGGTGACCAGAAAAAGCTGAGAGTTAGGTACTGGCGCGGTTTTATTAATTCAGGTGCCATTTTTGAGGTTGTCGCGAGCAACCTAGGCAGTATGCTGCAATTAGTTCGTTCGAGCTGACTGAAAAGTATTTGTGACCGGAATGGAGCAACACAGAATTTTTGACGTGTACAAGGCTGATCCGGAGGTATGGGGCTAAATATTCCTTCCGCTTAGCTGGGCTGATATCTTGATTTGTGCTGATTCACTGCCGAGCGGCGGCGGTAATGAGAGGTGATGGTGGGAAAATTTGGCAGGGTGACTATTTTTGATGTCCGATTGGTCCTATAGGTGGGCTGCTGGCGTTTTGGGAGCTAGTTGGCACTATCCGGCGTGGTACTTCTTCCTGCCCACCAGAGACAAGAAGCCTAGTTGTGGCATATTGCTGCTTGGGAGTATCACAGAGGTTTTCTTGTCGGGTTTAAGACAAATAAGGCCTCTTCACTTAGGTAGGTGCTGCAGCGGTGGAAGTATTACTGGATCCGTGCAGTAGTCGGCTGACAATCATCGGCTGGTGTGCACCCTGTAAAAGTGCCACTACCGATTGAGAGGTTATCCTCGTCAGACTTTGCAACAACGGGTTAGGCAGGAGGCGTCCGATATGAGTCTGATATATGCAAGTGGGAGCGAGATAGTTTCTCATATGTATGTTTGGATTCGTTTCTTGTAAACTGACTTGGCGTCTTGGCGACAATCCCACAATAGTTCTGCCAAGCAGGAAGTTGAGGAAGAGGAATACTGTTGAGGTTGATCGCCAGGACAATGCGATCTGTTTGCAACCGGGAACCCTTCTGTTGGCTTTGGTACTCTGCGATCAGAAGGGTAACAGAAGCGCCTGAGGAACAGCTGCAAAATTCAAATGCAGAGACAAACCTGTGACCATGATATCACCAACTTAAAAGATGCTTGGCCTCTGAGGTTCTCACTATCTTTCCCTGACGTGCACTGTGCAACCACTATCAATTTTGTAGGATATTGCCATAAGACGATTTTCTAAGCACGTTTTTCTGTGAAAGTTTGCATAACTGAGTCGCGCAAAATGCATTTAGGACCGATCTAGACTGGACCGCTTACGCTTGATACTTGTTGTTTACAGACACTTTAATACTAAGCACGGCCCATTTGTGAATTTCAGAACAGCCAATCATATTAGCCCTAAACCGAACGGACGGGGCAACTTCTGAAATAAAACTCAACAAAGGGGACATCTTCACCATGTTTGATTTAGCCATAGAGTGGGAATTTTCAGCCGCATTGGATAACCTTGACCTAGACTTGATCTGAACTTTGTACACGACAGATAGTATTATTGGCTTTCTCCTATCGCACTTACAAAGCCGTTACACGGAACGAGCGGAAGCCACAAGCCTGATGGGCCACAAAACCAACTTGAGGACTTAATCGACCAACTAGTCAGGAAAACAAAATGATAGATACCAAGTTTTATGGCCCCCACGGATGGCAACGGAGTGCCAAGGCCATTCTTCAGTCAACCACAGTTTCCGGCAAACGGTCACTTTTGAACTCAACCTTCAGCATTTACTCTAGCCACTTCGAGGGGCAAAGCGGTTCCTCCCCATTGCAAAATACTTTGAACCGGCCTCCGATTACCGGACCACCAGAGGTTTCTAAGGGCGCCGTTCACGAGCATTTGTGCAGCGTGCAAAGTGCCTGGGCTTGCTCCACTTCCTCCATTATTCCACATCATAAGCCTGTCTGTCGGATAAAAACAAATTGCAGTGAAGAACGTTTACTAGGCAGATGTCACCAGTTGCTGCTCCCGGCAGATGCAGTATTCATCAACGGTCCGCCAAAGACTAGCTTAACCTCCCCAGCTTCCCAAGGAACCCACGCATAAACTTGCTCGGGAGTAACTAGTTTTGTTGGTTCCTCCCAAATGAAGCGATCCACGCTTTTTATATGGTCTACAATGAATCCAACAAAACGTTGTTCATGTGAACACTTGCGCAGAATTATCAGTTGCCGCAAGGTTTGATGTGTCTGGAGATAAGCAGGGCATACCTAACCTAGACAACGGAGGCCGGCCGAGCGAGCTTTCAGTCCGTCTCAGCAAGTGGCGTCCAAATGGTCGGGCTGACGAATGCATCTACATTCATCAACCAGCCGGTGGCGGCACCGAAATCGGAAGAAGTTGCTTTGTCTAAGCGGTCCCACTTGCGATGACAGACTGCTTTTAGCTGGGATGGATGAGTGGTTCCGATACTAGGTTAGCATGTCCCGTGACAGAGTGGGCAAGAATTAGAGTGGGCGGTAGTCAGACACCCGCGCAATACGCGCGGTTATGAGGTGGACAATACATGATGCTGCCGGGCTCAAAGGTTCCGCCAGGGAGCGTGGCGGAGAGGCTAAACCAGATGTACAATGAACAATTTCAAGACTCACGGAATGATGGCCATTGGGCCCAGGACCTTAAAAGCAGCAAAACATCATTGGACATCTGTATGGTATTTTGAAGGCAGAGCTCGTTATGAACTCACAGGCCAAGCGTGCCTCAGAAACTACCGTATCCAGAGAGGGGGATCTTTTGTGGCAGGGACTCTTGGTGACGGCACGAAACGCAGACCTTGTGCACACATGGAAGTTACTTAATTTATTCGTGGAACAGCATGTCTGATGCCTGTCTCATGACCTTGCATTGAACGCCAGGGAGCCAAAAAGATAGCTACAACCCCGTAACTTGCATCAAATTTTCAAGCATTACAGTGAATGACGATCAATCAGGTCAGTAATGGACTTCACAGCCAGTTGTGGCGGTAGGTCGTCTCCAGTTTGTTGAAGTCGTAATATCCGCAGACAAAACGGGAGGTGATGCTGATTGCAGATGGAGGTCAGTTTCGCCTACGATTACGGTTTGAGAATGACAGGAAAACCGACAGTAAAAAGTACGATGGGGCACATCCGTTTGACTCGGCGTTGCCGCCGTTCCGCGCTAACCGCCCCTTGCGAAAGACCGCGACGAAACACGGAAAGTCAGCTGACTGAACCATAGTGAAGAGCGTCCTCCTCAAGTTTGCATCGACGGCCATGCTAGCTGTTTCGTTAAATTTAGCACACCTGGAGACTCCGTTGTGACGTTAGTGGAATTACTAAGTAACGGCAGATATCCAGCGCTCCTGTGGTCCAAGCAAAGCAAGCCAAAGCTCAGAGACGTACCCGTGGTTAGATAGGGCACCCTTGGCGATCGGGCACGCCCTCTGAAAAAATTGGAACGCCGAAACCAACAAACTCATTTTTTGAATGATTCGTACCAAACACCAAAATAAGCAAGAAATTTCGGGCTTCTGTCTGCTGTTTCCTCTATCTTCCTGGATGTCTGTCACCCTTGCCACTTTCTTTTTTTGTTTCTACCTTGACTGTGCAAAAAGATGTGAAGTTTGGACGGTCTCATGCATCCTGACAGTAACGTGCGTTAGCGGACCCTGATCGGCACATAGCTGCGGTCGTTCTACTTGCAAGATGCGCGTCAGTCAAAAAAGTATGTTGTGGTTGCAAGGGAATAGTGCGGAGAAACCTACTTCTGTTTGCTTGCATTTGGAAGTCACTGAAAGCCTGATGAGTTCGTTATTTTATTCAACATCATCCCCAAACTTAACTAGAATAATCAAATGGAGAAAAGAGGGAAAGATGAGGGTTTTCCAGAATGGGTCGGAGAATAGGAGCAGGCAATTAGTGGGATTAAAGAGGTAACTTCCATTTCGCATTGGGACGCATACATACCAATGTGGACATTTACCTCGGTCGGCCAAGTCTACGTAATTTGGCTAAAGTACGTTAGTGGCTAAAGAGGACCCAAACGAAGACGGAGAATGGTGGATTAACATCGGATCAGTTCGAGATTCCCCTTAAGTACCCAAATTAGGCAACTTATCGGCTTAAGGAGAGTTAGGGTGCAGCTTTCGATTTGCAAAAAATATCATTAAATGTGTGCTATATGTGCGTAATTAGATAGTTCTTGTTGGAACAGCTTTAGAATATAGTATTATTATGTATTATAATATACCCCAGTGCGACAAAATAGCCGTTGAAGACATGCAGAGACCATTTGTTGGGCGGCTACAGGATTAGAGCTCGCAACTCAGCTGTAAGCAGAGATGTGCCTTGTGCAATCTGGGCCCGCTGTTTTTCCACTGGCTGAAAGGAAGCACTGAATAAAACACAAGTCATGCGACGCCACTGTACCGTTAATAGAGTCTACCAGCTTCGCACATGCAACCCATGGCTGAGGAACATCCCGAAAGAACACCTTTTTGATTAGAGTTCATGAGATCACTGTCATAAAAATGATTTTGGTGCTTTAGCTTACACATGCTTTTGTTTATCAGAAAGTTTGTTTGTACGTGCTCACCGCACGATTTTGGCGCTCACCGTTTTGTGACTCGCGTTAGGCACGTTCTTATTTCTGTCCAGTGACGTCGGCTCGCATTTCGACTGTCCGTGACTGTGTGTTGACTAACTTTATAATCCAGTACCGCGGAATTTACGACTCAATTGTGTTTTGGCTTTGGGATGTTACTGTGGCTCCGTAGTTTTCCAATGTTGTTAACCAAATGCTGGATATGGAATGATATTCATAGGGTGTGTTCCGGCTTCCGGAAAACAACTGCAATCCAACTTTATTCTCCTCAAATACGAGCTGGTATGAATTGAGCTTACACCTGAAGTACGCGCTGTTGAAACGTCGCCACCCCATAAAATGATTAAACGAAACACCAAAAGGCTCCCGAGCAGTCCTCGAAAATGGTTTGTGTAGCTCACTGGAACTGGCTCAATATGTTTGTTTAGGAGTAGAAGCGCCATGAATATTAAATCAGCTATATTCGCCCACAGGACAGCTACCTTTCCGCTATTGTCCCACACAGTGCTCGCTTAGATTCATAGATAAAGTAGGTGTTTATTCCACCTCGACGTATGCCCACAAAAGACAACTTGAAAACAACCTAATCTCTCGCTCTATGAATTGAGTCGACTCTTATCTACTCCCCCTTCTATGTGCCCGGGTTCGTCACTCTAAATCTGCTCACTGGTTATTCTGGGCTTTCTCGGGAAATCTAAGCTTGATCCCGCCTTATCCCACACTTAAGATGTGCGGAGAGAAGGTGTTGAGTATAGAGCAAATGCAAAGCAAAAACAAGAGATGTTCAGGTCGTCAAACTGCGATCAACCTGGTTTTCAGGTTATTGTACTCTCTGAGTGACATCGTCTGCATCACACCAAATGCCTTCGGCAGGAATTTGACAAAAACCAGGCAACTGCCATTATATGTTAAACGAGCTGGTAACCGAATACTTGAGGCACTAGAATAATAAACCAAAATTCCCGGTATTTACACTATTGTGGCAGTTAAATAAGAGCAGGCCGCAACTGCTTGCGTAGGCAGGGATAACCAGACAAATTAACTAAAGTCAGACATCGTAAAGCATCTATATAATTTTTGGATGCATCTGCACATTGGGCAAAATCATCTGAGAATCACACGGAGCGATCCGCATCAGAAAATCAAACGGCTGCCCTGAGGATGGCTGAAAACTGTCGCTAACGTTGCTAACGAGCAGAAGGCCATTTTTGAAAAATCTGTCCTTTGAATTTCGGGTGACTAGAACGGAGAGACAAGTAGTAAACATGGAGGCTGAAAGACCAAAATCTATACTCGGCAGATGAACGCAGGTTCAGGATTGATATGATCAAGGCGTTCATGATAATGAGCGTTCTGGCCGGTGTAGGTTATTATAACATGTTCAAGAAAGCTAGCGAGGATGGAACCCAAAGCGGTGCTGCATCTCTGTGGCAGGTCCGCCCTGGGTTAAATATGCTGGCGATCTTTTCTGCACTAAAGTGGTCGGGGAGTGGAACAAGCTGCCGTTAAATCAGGTAAGTGCCGAAGAAGTAAATGCATTCGAAACAGGTAGATAACGTGAGGTACGAATTAAATGCGTTCGAGAGCTAGGATGCAGGGGTTGCAGAGGAGGTCAACAACTGGAAATATTTGTCATAATCATGTTATAAAATGGTGGAACGTAAGTGCAATGGATGTTCTACTGCAATGAGAGTGGTAATAAGCCTCTGCTTCTCTATCATTTCAGCGCACGCCAGAATTTCGGATGGGAACTGTAAAAAAAATTGACAGTGGAGGGATCTAAATCTTTCGATTACAATCGAAGGAATTCTGATCTCTCCGATAACCGTTGACGTCACTATTGTTTGTGCAAAATCAACTGAACTGAACTGAACTGAACTGACGTGTGTTTTACTGCGCCACTTTAACTGCCTGGTCGTGGTACTCGGCAGCATGGGCTTTGGTGACCTGAAGACTGAATCTGGCTTGAAGGCTCTGGATGATTACCTACTCACCAGGAGTTATATCGAAGGGTGAGATTGTCAGATTTTATCTAAAACCGTAACTGGAAAACATTATGTTTGCTGTAAATGTTTCCCGTTTCGGAAGTGGAACGCGTGCGTACATAATTCCAGATTTTATCTTGAACCCGGGGACCCAAATTAAGGAGTAGTTGAACATCAAAGGGTGTAGCCACCTTTGTTTGTCCGGTGCTTTGGGTCCGCACCCAGCTGTGTGCTGACAAATGCGATGGGTCTAGACTAAATACTTCGTTAATTGGCTCCGCATGGAGCACATATCTGGACCGCCAGAGCCGCGTGCTCATTGATGTAGACGATGTATGATCTGATAGCCTACTAGTGTTTATCCTCCGGGTTTGACAGACACTTGGCAGCTTACGGATGCGTAGGCGCGATGCTACTAGTTTCGGCGGTGAAGATACTGCCAAGAAATGTTTAGTTTTCTGCTTATGGTTCAGCAAGTGAGGGTAAAAATAATACGCAGCATGTGATTATTCAATACAGGACACAAATTAGATCGCAAAAACTCAAAGGCATGTCACTCGTATGCCGTACCTAAATTGGTAAATTATATGACCTTGTGACTAGTACATCGTCCGCCTATTTCGCATTAATCATTCCAGCATTCCATGATTTTGGTGGCATTTCGAGTAGTTTCTGCCCCCACTAGATTTACTGGCTGTTGCAGTATGCTGGCAGCTTTATGGTGCGGCAACTAATCGCTTAAGTCAGGCGAAATTATAATTGATTTTTTTGGTCATGCTGGGCACGAGTGTAGTGGAAGGGACATGCCCCACACCCACTACTCCTGCGGGTGAGATTGAAAACCGTAACCCTGAAGCTTGTGGTAGCACAGAACCAAGTAAGTTCTCATTATGCCGGGTGCGGTAAGGAGCTGGACGACGGCGAGTGGCCGTCATAATTTTGTTTTTATTAGTCGACTATAATTGTTGCCAACGCTGAGCTAGTGAGTACCGTAGTTAAGCTTTGGTCATGGAACAGGCATTCTGCTTTTCACTGGGCGAAGCGCTCTTCGTCTCCCGGTACGGTTGCCGAAAATTCGCACCTAACTTGCACGAAGCGGTGGTAAGAGGCGAGTGAGCAAGCGGCGAAATGTTGAGCACGACCGCATGCATGACTCAATCACCCGGGGATTCGGGTTTGCCTGGTTTCGAAAAGTGTGGAATATCTTCAAGAACGATATCAGTGAGGTTGGAAGCATGTGAAAACGTTATTCCAAGGACAGAAAGCTAAGAAGTCGCAAAAACTGTCCTAGTTGGCTTAATTGTTGCGCTAAAATGTGTGGTAAGGAGGGTGGAAAGCTGTGACAGGTGGAATTGACGGATGACAATAACAATAGTCGATAAGCCAAGAGGGGAAGAGTAAAAATATCTGAATAGAGTGAAGGCATTGGAGTGAGGATAAAATCAAGAGTATGAGCACGCTCGCCAGTTCTATGGTATGTGTGTGTGTGTGTGGGGGGGGGGGGTCAATCGGTCTCGCGCCCCATGACCTAAGTGTCAGTGTGCCAGCCACTCGCGGTTGTGAACGTTGGAATCTCCCGAGATAATAACGTGACTTTCTGGGGTCTTTAATAAGCAGACGTTCAATGCTTGAAGGTGGAAAACCAGAAATGGAAGAATTGGCACTGTTGGGCTAACGATGAACAACACCAAAGCAATAATTAGAGGAAGGGGGTTGGAGTTTGAACCACCTGAGTTGAAATTAGCGATTGGAAATATCAAGATTTGATACTCCGCAGGCGGCATTTGAATGATGGATAAAGGCACCTGATTTAAGAACAAAAGAAGAGCGAAAGGTGTAATTAGGAAATTGGAAGTGTGTGGCGTCTGACAAAGATTTGAGTTTCGGCCAAAAATACAGCTAGAAGAGTCTGACGAAACTGGTGAACGGAATTAGTGTTACATTTTAGCCTGTGAATTTTGGTGGCGGCAACGAGGACTTATTGAATTTTTGCTTGCATACGGCGAGGATGGATGTGCATATCGTAAATTGTCATTAGGCAAAGGGCCGGCATTTATGATCCTGAGACTTGAAGTAGCGAACCACCCCAAGCCTCAGTAGAACAGGCGTGGTGGTGCGCCGGACGACGGCAGAATCGTCTACCGTCTACACTGTAGTTTCTGGTCCGTGAACAGTATCATGGGACTCGGTTGGAGTCTATGCATTTCATCCGCTGAAGACTCAGAGAATGTTCCACTGTTGAGGTTACTTGGCGATCATGAATCTGGTTCTGATTTGGAGAATGGAAATTCGTTAACAGAAATGAACCCCAACCCATTTTTCTTTGTCCTTTACCTGAGGTCGACTTGGCCCTTCGGTGGGTCCCGAGGTGGTCAAGTGGATTAAGCCTAACACCGAAAGGGGGGTAGTGGTTCGAATCTTAGATGTGCCGGCCACTTAGTAGACGGCAATTTTGCTGTCCCGCGGCTCGTCGCCACGCCCGACCCAATGAGTTCTTATGTAGTTCTGTGCCTCCAAGTCTCAGGGTCAAGCTTGCAGGTCTCCTCTCATAGGGGAACTTAGTGCCATGGGGTGTCCCTTCCGCTGCACTGATGCTTCAAGCATGTCACAAAAAGAGGTTAAACCAGGCAGCCTGTTCATAAAAAAACAAATAAAGAATTAGTGAGAGTTTGTAAGAGATGTACCCGGACAGGTGTGCACCATTACAAACTAGGTAACTAGTCAACAGTCTTGGGTAGGGATTGTTTCTGGGTTTAAATGTGAGGGGGTTTTGGATTGCATGGTCACTCAATCAAGTGGCTGTGGCCTCGGTTACGGTGATTTTCGAGATGCTCCAGTTAGCTCAGAGTATTGGTTAGCGGCTGATTTTACTCGTGATAGATCATGAATTCTGACAAATTATTCTATCCGGGTTACACCGGATTCCCTTAGCGATCCATGGAGTTCTTTTAGTTTCACTATCATCGTTCAGCGTTTGATAAGGCATGGCCCACTGATCGCTGTCTTTTCCTCAGGGATACATGTTTTTTTGTAAGATGTGCAACGACAATAGGCAGTAGATCTACACAGTCCGGGAAAGAAAAGAATGCCACAGTAGCCAACACGAAATGCAGCCTAATTGTACAAGCAGCTAGCCTTTTTATATTGGGACGGGAGACCTCCACAGAAGCCGTGTGTTCCAGCGACGCAGTTTTCACACCCGACCCTAATGAAAATCGAATATTTTCACCGTGAATGATACTGATTCCTGGTCACTCAGCAATGAAATGCGTTCAAATTAGGTGGTTCCCATTTTTTCGGCAATAACATGCCTTTTTGACCGAAGGCTGGCGTCTTTCCACTGAAAGAGGCCACTGGTCTGCCGTTGCGGTTCGGGGAGGTAGCAATATCGATGTCTGGTGTCTTTGGTTCAGTAGTGACAGCAGCGTTCTCCAACTCCGGTTTTAGATTGTCGAGTGGTGCTAGGACGTGTGGTAGAGGATGGGTCCGATTCATGTTGTCCACAGCTCCGGATATAGATTATGTCATGGGAATAATGGCAAAGGATGAAAACAGCGAGCAAAAAAGGAGGAAAAGAGACTGTGCATGGTTCGGCACCCGCGCTAACCATTTTATTCTCTTTTCCACGTCATCAGCCGTCCATTGGGGCCCACGCTCTCTGTGTGGGCTGGATGCTATCCAGTTGCCCAAATCAAAGTAGAGCCTTGGATTAGATTCTACCCTAAGGCCTTTGATCAAATAGTCTGACCCACAAGATAGTTGAATGATCAATGTTTAGTCAGCTCTCTTGGGCGTTGCTGTATCACAAAAGGTCATGGCATCCATTGAAATATCTGTTTGTAAATACGCACCTAAAAGCAAAATAGTATTTCCCCACAAGTGAGGTGTATTTCACAGTCCATAAATTGGAAACCATTCTCCGGCGCATGCTGAAGTATATAATAAAAAAGTTGCTTTTATCGTATCTGTCTGCTTACTAATTCGGTCCCACTTGCCGCTTTTCGCTAGCTTCAACTGAAATCAACACTACGGAGTCGACTGTTTGAAAGTAGGGCGGCATTAGTAAATTCCATTGATTCAATTTCCCGATCAGTTCACTTGTTTTATTGTACAAAACATCGTGCAGATCCCGCTTACCATCTCATTTCCTTGTTTTCAGCTTTCAGCCCTCTCAGGCAGATGTTGTCGTTTACAAGTCTCTAGGACACAAACCTGCAGCTAAATATCACAATGCCCTTCGATGGTATAATCACATAGACTCATTTGGTGCGGAAAAAGACTCATTCTCGGGTCAGCAAATGCCTGTTGAGCATTATGGAGCTTCTGGTGGGTTGCGATTCGATTTGCCATTTACGACCGACCACTTTAAGCAAAATGTCACTTAGTTGCTGCACCTCTGCTTGCCTTGTTTGTCTGATGCAAATAATTCAGTTTATTTTAATCTTTGCAACAATTAGCTTTTCACCAAAGTGGTGTGATTTTGGTTGTTACCTCCTGACACCAAACACTCAGACGATAAACAGAACAAGAAATAGTAAGCATTGGCGAATGTGGTGCGGTTTTTAGTTGATATTGTGCGAGATTGCCTGAATCTTTTATTCAACCTATCTCGTCACCAACGAAGTCTCTTTACCCCTTCTGCCCACTGATAACGCGCCCAATACTTGCAGCGATTCACTGTCAAATAGTGTAGTAAGTGGTTTTCAGTCTGCTAGCTCACATTTTCTCAAGCCACGTCAACCTCGGAATCTCGGGTCCTTCAGTGTGCGCACTCTAATGCAGGTTGGCCAACAGGCATGTTTAACTCCGACGGGACCCTCACAGTCGATTGATGTTTGCTGCGTCAGTGAAATACGAATCCAGGACTCGAGCAGAGTAATCCAAGTAACTGCGCCTAATGTCTCGTCAAGATATTTCTTGCATACTTCAGGAGATGAAGCAGCTCAAGCTGTGGGTCCACGCGGTGTAGGAATAGTCTTGAGTGAGAAGACTGAAGCAGTCCTTTTAGACTAGATACCGCTTAACACTCGTTTGTGCGCCGTGAGACTGCAGAGATCAGTCGGCGTCCGGGAGAATAGTAGTGTTAACCGCAGCTTATTTGTCATCTTGGCATACGCCCCGGCAGACTGAACAACCTGGTCAAGGCGTCGATCACTGAAACGGTTAGTCATGAAATTTGAGAGATCACATCATGCTCCCTATTTTGGATCGGGATTTCCAATCAGTTAAGTATAATACCAAAGCATAAAAGATAGTTTACTTTTGCCCTTTTTCGTCCCTTCATCTGCCTACATTTTCACGGTCTACAACAGGGACCAAATTTTCGCCATGCTCCTAGCAGACTAATGCATCTGGTATTTGCGTTCCTTACAGAATGCGAATGCTGGGGATAAACATACACGAACATTCAAGATAAACAAATCTTGAACGCAGTAAGATTCGCTTGACCTTGTGGTCCACTGGCCGTAGACAAACGCAGTCTTCCTTTACCCTACTAACATTCTTTCGGATCCTGCTTCCCGCCGTTTTCTAATCCTAAAACGTTCTAGTGGTGGTGTTCTTGCTAAAGTAAGATGAAGACGAATTCGCGACGCGCTTCATTGGGCTGACAAAAAGTTTGTAGTTAGTCTAGTAGAAGTGGATAAACCCTGATTCCAAACTAACTACGGGCGACGTATAAAACATGGTTTTGCCCTCCGGTATCCGTGGCCAAGGTGTGTAATGAGCACCCAGGATGTCCGGCTTTATCCGAAGGGCACATGAACTGAATAATTGGTAATCGGCTCTCAGTGGGTTACGCATTCCGCGCTTCGTTCTCTAGCACTGGGGATAAAGCGCCGAATCTTTCTAATTTCCGTCCTACCGATGTAAGTGCCACGCAAGAATTGCGGCTCGACGGATTTACCTGATAGCAGCATTAGCGGAAGCGGAAGAAATAGTTTACTTAATCCTAACTGTTCACTTCACCCAATGTCGCACACCCACCCAAATAGAGAAGCAGGTTTTCCTAGCAAGAACTCTTGAGACTTATAGAATAGCTGTACATTGTCTCCGAAACACATACATGGTCCCACTTCGGTGGTCGCTCTTCGTAGCCCAGGTGCAACCTCATTCTCTCGCTTCACTCTTCGTGTGTCCAGCGATGCGTTTTCGACTGCTCGTGGTCAGACTGGCGTTGTGGTGGCAGTGAGCATGTGGGCGAAGTGCGCATTGATAAACTGGATCCCAGTCAACAGCTGCTTCTGTTCAGTTCCGTTGAATAGTTCTTTACGTCCTGAGGCGAAGAATGTATTCTATCTTGCGTTCAATAGATGTGGTCGTTGGTGGTGATTTTAAAGCCCAAGTTGGCTACTTAACGGAGACGGAACGGCACATCGGGGATTAATTTTCTCCCAACTAATCGGACCGACAACGGATATTGTCTCATCAAAGTTTGTTCTGATCACAAGTTGTTTCTGGCCGACATCAAATTTGTCATAAAAATGGAGAGAAAAGCAACCTTCAATCTGAAAATTGCGGTGGAATGAAAGCACATAAGATCTTATTGGCTCAGGTGGTAACCAGCCGATCGGAGCGAATTGCGATCTACCACCAAAGTGACCGGTAGATCTGGGTTTCGGACTTCTGAGCCTTATGGTGACAGACTATGAATGCACTTGACCACCTCCGGGTGCTCACCATATCCTCGACTTGTTTACTCTAAACCCTTAGGGCATCAAAGCAAGAATCTTTGCACCGTAGCACGCCGCGGCTCAGTCAATTATGCAGTCCCTTGGTACTGCCACTCAATGGAGGGTGTGGCAGAGAATTTCATTTCATTCATCCAATTCTTCTATGCGAACAGCCGAAGCCGAGTTCGCGCTTATGGTGATGTTTCAGCCCAATTAACTACTAAGTTGACCGCTCTTAACTTTCCTTTTTAACTTTGCTAACGAGATACAAATGAAAATAGCATTATCCTCCTTGTGCTGTGCCTTTGGAGGATGCATTTACCTCTCTGATTAACTCACCATTGATCTCGTCTTCTATCCCTGACTGCTGGAGGCCCGTCACTTTTATTTCCATCCCAAAATTTAGCAGTTCTACTGCTTTGGCAGGACGTTTCGTCCCATCACCTTAACATGTTCTGGTCTTAAACTGACAGAGCGTGCTATACTTAAACGCCTGCGTACTTCTATATATCCTCCTGACGACCCTTTTCAGTTTTCCTTTAACTTTGGACGCCGTCGCCTCCCTCGTTCAACACATTTTTAGGTCCTTAAACGCATCGATTAAATATGTGTTGCGCTTTTTAGTGTATTCGTCGGCATTTTATTGGGTCCCACGACCTCTTATACTTCTCAAAGTGGAAACATTTGGTTGTCCCAAGCCTCTATTGGCATGGCTGTCTGATTACTTTACTAACCAAACCCAGTGCACACGAATGGACGATTAGACTTCAAAACCGTTGATTAACAACTCAAGCGTGTTTCAGGGTGCTGTTATTTCACCGTTTCTCTTCTCTACTTACATAACCGACTTATCAACTAGCTCCCTCTGTCATCTGTTTAAGTATGCTGATGATGTTGCCCTCTGAAGCCGTTCTGAACAACGATGTTTTTCAAAATTTTTCCAGTAACCTATCTTCCGTTTACGATTTATCTGCACGAGCTGGTTTGAATCCCAACACATCTAACTGTTTCGAATGTCTGTTCTCTCTCGGTTAGCCTATTCATCCGAAACGTATTCCATCAACTCGAAAACGCTTACCAGGGTTGATTCTGTGAAATATCTGGGAGTTACCATTGATAAAAATCTGAAGTGGACTTCTTATATTTCTGCCTGTGTAAATAATCCCCGACAATTGTCATTTCACATCAGGAAGCTTTGGCATTATAAGGTGAAACAAAGCACCCTCTCCCGATCTGTATACCAATGTTTTTCCAATCCTTTTTTACTGTTCTCCCTTTATTCTTCCAGGTTTACTTAAAAAGGACTTTAAAATTCTTCGCCGGGGGCTATCAATTATTAGCGGTGTCTCCTTCTTACTACTAATTGAGTTGTCATTCAATCTATGTGATCAGCACTTATCAGCATGTGAGAAATTTCCTCAAATTTTTTTCTGATCCCACGCATCCTCTGCACAACGATCTTTCAAAGTGCCGCTCGTACATTTCTACACGATCCACTTTTCGTTCCACATCGTCTAGAATCAATATCTATGGGAACTCCACTGTCCCATATTTAGCATGCATTTCGACGAACTGTGACCGGGTTTCAGCCGAATTTCTGAGCAACCTATCATAATATGCTCTAAATACTCCTCGATGAGTTTTTTTATTTTTTACGAGATGATGAGTTCAAATCTGTTTTTCTATTTTATTTTTACCCTCACATTTTTGACTGAAATGCAACATTATTTATTGTGCACAAAAGGCTATACAGTGCGACACAATGTATGGAGTAAGGCCTCCACTACTCTTCCTTTACCTGATCAGGCTCAACTCAAGGGCATTCGCCTGATCAATGAGCCCTCATCAACATTCAATCAGCAGCCACTTGCCCATCCCCCATGGATCGCTACTTTGGTTCATGTTCTCTGGAGCTTGTTTCGTCAGTTCCTATACGGCTGACCGTCCTCCTACTCTTGTTAGCCATCTCTGCTAAGCTTACATCCAAAAGCTTCGCATCTTTTTCTGTGATCCCATTTTTTCACAGAAATGCTGAGTTGTAAAATGCCCTTAGTTTTTCCGGTGACTTACAAGCTCAATCCTGAAAAGCGGAGTCGACAAACTAGGTTCTACATGAATCTTTTTTGACTGAAGTGCGACGTTATTTATTGTACGCAAAAGTCTATACAATACAATACAGTAGAATAGGGTCCATGATATTTGCTCAGACGGAAATCTGCCTGAATTAGAATATGCCGAAAATGTTTTGCTACTGGGGGAAAGCTGAAGTTGCTGGTTTTTCCAGACCGTTTGAAAGACTATCCGTACGTTTGGGATGGACTTCGAATGTTATAGGACTAAATAAGCTCGAAGTCAAACCTCGTTTCTCACAGACCAGCAACTGAATGAGAGAGACTCAATTATTTGAGTAGTTCTACCTTCCCTGGAGGTCATATTTGGGAAGAAGTGTCTTTAAGCATACAAAAGGCCCTACTGGCATGTGTTAATTTGAGGCACCTGTGGAACCAGCAGTGACATCCCGTTAACTATCAAAGTTCGAGTTTACACGGTGGCTGCATGGTCGGTATTTTTCTACGGCTCCGAACTGCGGCCATTGCCATTTGGGGCAAATGTGCGAAGACTTTCGGTATTGGAACACCGTTGTTTTCGTGACATTGGTAGAATATGATGGGAAAATTTCATGAGTAACTCAGAATTTAGGCGTTCTTAGAGTTCAATCTTCAGACCAGGCGCTACATCGGGCTAGGCTTCGGTGGCTGGGATATGTTTTGCTCATGCCCACGAAACGACTCGTTGTACGCTGTTCTTTCAGGCAGATAATGATCGGGAAATGGTTCAAGGTCGCCAATGGGTGGCATGGGAAAAATATGGAGTCATTTGCTAGTGGACTGGCTCGTGCAGCTCCAGTTAGGTTGCCGAGTTGACATTCACGAAGCGATGGTTGAAGACAATGAATGATACTGCTCAGTGCCCCAGTCAGTGACGTTCTTGCATTCGAAGTTCTTCTGTGTATTTCTTCAGCTTGCTATGTTGCCATCGTCTTGCACTATTGCTTGTTTTTTATCCGAATAGCTTTTGTGTGATAGTAGTCGACGACGGCCCGCGAATGGAGGTTTTCGCCAAATTGGGGTGCAAACGGACGAGGCTAGATGAGTTAAATCATTTGTGGACGGGTAGTTGCATTCATTTGTGGCACTTCTAATCCCAATAGTTGGTCTCGCATACTGAACTAAACCTCCCATCTATCATCTTCTAAACGTAATTTTGTACCCGTCATAATAAAGGCCTCTTGCGTATCCATTTAGATCAGTGAGGGATATTGATTACCGTCGAATCAAGTCCCGGTCTAATCATGAAGTGATGTCATCGTGATGATTGTTTTAGCCATCATCTTCCCAGTGTTCCTTGCGCGAAAGTAATGAGTGTTCCTTCACCGCGCTCGACGACAAGCTGTTTGGAAATTGTCTCTGAGACGTCGCATCCTCGTGGTTGGGGTCCAAAAGATCCGTCAATCAGTTGGCAAACCGTGAACAGTAACAATAGCGTTGTCACTTTCTGCCAAATCATAATGAACGGAAAAATGTGTTTACACATTTAGGTCATGTTTTCCGTGTCCTGGCTGCCTCGACGTTGTTTTCTCTTACAACTCTTGTAGGTTCACCTGTCCACTTCATGTGTTTATTGTATCTTTCGCAACCTGTGGTGTGTTGGAAACGTCAACGGCTAGTGGGGCTTGCCCTACTGATTTGATGTGATAGTCATGAACACGTCTCACTAATTGACGACGTGCTTAATATGCTTGCCAAGCACTCGTTTAAGTCTGTTCATCTTTGTTAATCATGTCATTATGGATTTAAAATCCACCCCAGATCACTTTCCTCTTAGGTCGCTCTAGGATTTGGTATTATTATTTACTACTATCTGTCGTCTCTCAAACTGCTCCACTTGGCAATTCGAGTGATATACCTTAACCTGGATCGATCCACCATCTGATTAATTAAACATGGGTTCATCAAACATCAAGTTGTTATTAAACTTTTTGTTGCTAGCAGTTGCGCCATCTGACCACCCGTTTCATAACGTTTCACTCCTAGAAACCACAGCTTCCCCTCCCAAATTACCCCCCGCCGAAAATGATGATGATGAAGACGATGATGACCTCTTCGGCTCGGATGTTGATGAAGAAGAACTCGCTCGAGCCCGAGAGGAACGCGTGGCTGCTGCGAAGGCGGCGCAAGCGGCCAAAGAAACACCTGTGGCGAAATCCTCGATTGTGCTTGACGTCAAACCATGGGATGATGAAACTGACATGGCCGAAGTAGAACGGCTCGTGCGCTCCATCCAGGCGGACGGTTTGCTTTGGGGTAGTTCTCGTCTAGTTCCCTTGGCCTATGGAATCCGAAAGCTACAAATTGGATGTGTGGTAGAGGACGATAAGGTGAGCTGTTCGTGAATTTTATCCCAGATATTTGTTTGTCATTATGCTTGTTGAGTGCTGTGATGAGAATAATCATTAATGTTCTAAAACAAATGTCTATCTAATCAGCTGCCTATTGAAAATCACTGATTTCGTCCACAGAGCAGTAAAAATGGTTTGCCGTGCAGTGGGTATCATTGCTGGCACGTTTTGACGCTCTGCATACATGCTATGGTTGATTTTTGTCTCCCGTATCTTGTATTTTCCTTAATTCATGAATTAGCAATGTACATCATTTTCCAGGAAAGAGGCCGTCGCCAATATAGGGTTGTCGAGTGCGGAAGTTGACCGGCCATGGGAAGATTCGAACCCGCGACCTTCGCGCGCAAACGTCACGGCATAATCCGTTTTACCACCGTCGATCAGACCTATGTGCAGAATACGTGCTATCGGTTCGTGGCGAACAAGGGGAGAAAAGAAAATATAAGTCGGCTTTTCTATGCTGTACCACCTCATCGGCTATCCATCAGGGTCTATGTTTTCTCTATGAACTAGATGATACTGCTACTACTGCTCACTTGCCCAAACCGAAGTAGTGTTGACCTCGGAGACCGTACCCCGATCCTTGGATCGAATGATCTTATGAGGCAGTAACACGATCTGGTGGTCTCGTAACCCACTGAGGACTGGCGACTGCTTGTTCACTTCACGCGGCCTTCGAATGGGGCTGACATCTTGGGCGTCCCGTACGCCCCTCTCCCACATATGCCGATAAGCATACAGCCGTATGCTTCGTATGTCGTTCACAGTTGGTCTGAAATCGGCGTTTAGCCCATTCTCCCGGGTTGACTACCAAAATTTGCTCAACTCGATGAAGGGCATCTTCGTCTTCGCGTTTTTGTGAAAACTGCTTCGCCTCGAGAAGGCAGTATGTAAATTTTCCTCAGCAGAGAGGGATTTTCAGAGCGAGCAGCATTCTCGGGACCTGAGACATGCATCTCCGACCATTTTGAAGCACGTGGAAGCGAATTCAGTGTTTGATGCTAGTAACTCAACAATTTGAAGGCCATTACTGCTGGGGAGGGCGGATAAATAAGTGGCGCAAAATAATATGGCAACTGGTTTCAATTCCTTAGGTTGGAAGTTTCGGTTGAATAAATTTGTACGTTAAATTCGTCGAACACTGGCACTGGCACTGGCACTAGTTTTAAAAAGCACTAATCAAGTAGCTGGAAAATTGTAAATGACTCCTGTCTGACGAAGGAAAAAATTGTTTCAGTTGAGCGTAAGGCATTGGGAGATGAAAATACAAGAAATTGGTACATAGAGTCATCATTTTCATCCGGGCTACCAGTATTACTGAAGACAGCGAGAGCTTGATGCGAGTTCTATGAGTAAGCGCGCACAGGTGAACGAAAACGGTTACTCGTTTGATTTATGAAATCCTTGTTTGCTGTAATAGGACCGGCAATCCGATCCTGGGACTTGTGGTGGAGGGACTGAATAAGACTTCAGTAGGTTAAGCAAGGCGGTCTACCACTGACCGCGAAAAAACAGTCACTAGTAGGAGGTGCTGCATATTTAAATAGCCATCTCATCGTGCGCTCAGTGAACTCGCTTGATCAGTCACGTCCAGTTCGTTTCTTTAAAAGCTGGTGGTTTAGTAGTTTTTCAAGTGTATCCTCCCAGTTTGAACATTCAGATCTGTCATTTTGTTTTCCTTTGTTTTTTATGCAGGTTGGCACTGATTTCCTCGAGGAAGAAATTACCAAGTTTGAAGATCACGTGCAATCAGTGGATATTGCTGCATTCCAAAAAATATAGTGAATTTTCTGCTGTTCGAGTGAGCTCCCGAAATACAAGTTAACCACATGGAATTGTTTTCGGTCTTCAGTCAGTAAAGGTTGATTATGATCCACTGTTGGTCGAATATTATAAAATACCATTAGGCGCTTTTTCCTCGGGTATTACAAGCAGTAATAACTGAACTCGTTACGAAGCCGCTGTGCTATTTCAACTGGCTGTGTGATGTGCAACAATCTTGAATGAATATCACGATCTGGTCATTGAGTTTCTCCGTGCCTCTAGATCTGCCGGCCCAGAACGATAAGCAGAGGTATGGGAGTTTTGTTAGCGATAATGCTCCCCATAAGATTTATCTCTGTTCGATGTTTGTTTAAAATAAGACAATCAAAATTGACTCAAGTAGACAAGCCATCGGATCAGTATGGACTAGTGCATCCATGTTATAGCCTATTCGTTTGTGCACCTTGGATAGCTCGACTGGCCGAATTAGTGTGCGGGTTAATTCGGTCTTGTTTTTCAAGTGTGCAGGTCTGTTTTGTTCCCCATCTACGGTAGCCCGCATTCTGCATGAGCGATCTTGATTTGATTTGAAACATACATATGCACTGTCCTAGAGCAAAGTCTATTCTGATATCAGATTGCACATCGTTAATCCATCCTCGTTTTGCACTAACTGACTAGAATAACCGAAACAAACTGGCGTAAGCGTTGCCATGATCACCTTGCATTTATGCACATCTGAGCCTTTTTAGCTACCATCGAGGTCCTCGGGGATTTCTCTTAACTAGTCTCATTTATCTACGCTTATTTCTGTCTGATTAAATTGGTCATATTGAAAGGCTAAATTGCCCAGTTCAATAGTCGATTGACTGGTCAGTTTGTTTTTCCTACCCCAATCATGATTCAATGATGTCTCGCTTGGGCTTCAAAGCTGGAATTTGATTGCGCTTTGCGAGGTCAGGAAATATCTACCTGAGCGTTACCGATTACTGCCGCTATTGTCATCGTTCGGTCTCTTGTGATGACGAATAATCGATGACGGTTCAGTTCCGGCCGGATTTGCTTTAGAACGAAGTTAGATCATTGCTCTATGAGCCCTGCTAAATGAACTCAGCGAATCTTGTGAAGACTATCTTTGAGTGCCTGTCGATACCAGATTTCTACAAGTCATCGCAAAATGTTCTGGGTGGATTCCCTTGTGGTGAATAGAGAGAATTACGAATCAATTATTTTTGAAGGCGGCAGCATAATTCTTCATAGTGTCGTCCAACCAAAAGCGATCAGTTTGATTTCAAAGTACGAAACCACATTTAGAAAGTAGTAACTGTTGCGTTGCCGAGTTGGGTTGATCTATGCTTACTCGCAAGCACAAGACGTAAGCACTAGCGTCGCACGATAGCACAAGAGCACGCAGCCTGTGGTCTAGCAGGACACGAACACACTATTCGGGCTCAAATTTACGAACCCTGTAGTCGCACAACAGAAGGAACGGAACTGCTGCTCCGTTCAGCGGGCAGCCAAAGAGAACAGAAAAAGGGGGCGGAATACGAACAGCTAGCCCAACCTGCTAACGTAAAAGAGGACGAACACGGAACACTGCCGCGCGTCTATTGGTGACCTATCAATACAAGTCAACCTTTCTCTAAGGGGCTCTAGTTTTGGTCGCTTCCCGAAAGCACCGGACAGTAGTGGAATAAAAATCATAAAATTGTAAAACAGAAGACCTGTAGAGAATCAGAAGTCGTTCATGTTCATAGACGCCACTGACTGCTGCATTTATCTGTATCCCTCAAAGTTTCCAGACAATTTGGCTGGATGGTCTCACAGACCCCAACCAGTAATTTAGCGGGATCTGCTCGAGACAGTCGACTGGTGAAGGCTTTTACACTTTTTCACTTCATGAACTAACCACGTCGACCCACCTCCCAACTGATACCGGCCTCGGAGGACAGCACATCTCAAGATGTCAACCCACCCCCTTAACCTATTCAAACTCGATATCCATTTGATCGACTGAGCTCTGTGACCAGATATCCTGTGCATTGTTATACCAGTTCTAGTTATGGCGTTCAATAGTCATGAACCGAGACATGCTGGTGTTTTTGTAAATTTTCCTTATTCATCAATATGAAGATCACAACTGACAGCAGCGATCGAGTTTGAATTCAGGTGGCAATAATCTACATTCACTTCACAAATCTGATAATTCAGTTTTAGCATATCGTCCCCAAACCCGTATCGAATAAGTGAGAATTACTTGAATGTAAGTAAAAACTTTAAAGCCCTTTTAGTTAGAATGATGAATCAATTTTGGAAAATTCTAAACTAGTGTGCACTGGGACAACTATCTTCGAACAGAAAAACCATCGTGAGCCGAAACCCAGTAGGCGTGTCAATTGACACCAATACTTAAGCAGCAATATCAATATGGTGGTATACTGGACACAAGCAACAAGATACATCGCGCCCATACTTCCGGTGCTTGGACACATCATCAGATTGGTGACAAACTTGTCATTTCAGAGCCAACTTGATGCCATGTATCTTTCCTCAATTCAAGGTGAAATCTCCGGTCAGGGTTCGACCATCTCTTAGCCGCTGTGCAAATGCTGCTAGGTATAGTTCCGTAGCTAAAGCATACTCCATCTGTCCTCGCAAATGTGTGTAATAAATGGCCGGTCGTTCCTTTACATGGTCGAGTTGGCTGACAGTATCGCCTTGAAGTTTATTGTAGAGACATTTACGCAAACATTTAGCTGATGTTGTCGTGCTGGCTATTTTTTCTTATTCTCGGTACGCTGACCGTGTGGGCGAACAAACGGTTTCAATCAATACTGTGCTTTGATTGGCCATCAAGTGACCAATCACGTCACCCTCATTCCGTACCTTAGCCTATACGTTGTATTGTACGTGTTAGTCGATTAGCAGCACCGTGGTTGTTTCGATCAGCTAGGTTTCAGTTTTAACGGTTTGGTGATCGGGGTGGGGTGGGGTTGAATAGGGTGGTCTAGTTCAGTTGGTAGGACTGCAACAAGAGCGAATTCAGCGGCAAAAGCAGTTGTTGTTAGAAAAAGAACAAAGACCAAATGAAGCCAGGTTTTCAGGCGACCCTTAGAGCGTGCTTAGTGTGTGGAAAATGAATCTTTGTGTGGGTTTGTTAATTTGGACATCACAAATGGGAAAATTTTGGTCAAAAAGGACAGAAATTTTGTGCAGACTTGGGCAAGAAAAGCAGATTGCTACCGGATTCAAGAATTGGGATCTCTAGTACAAGCAAATTTCATACTTATCACTCGACAGAAAAATGGACTATTTTTGAGTGATAAAATGCATTAATGGGCCGTGTTCATTTTTTCAAATCGAATTCTTGGGTATTGCAATACCTCTAGAGCTTACCTGAGGAATTATTGACAATGCATCGCTTGACCCTACGTGCCATGTAGCGCACATTGCGTATGGACAACGTGTTTCAATTTTCCGTAAATTGTTATTTACTTTTTCACTTTGTGTTTTTCTTTGCTGTTTTGAGTTGTTGAATGACCTGAACTTGAGAGGGGTTGAGCTGGAGGATGTATATATATATATATATATATATATATATATGCACAAATCCGAGTACGGATCATGTACCATGGCGAAAGGGAAAACAGTGTACAAAGAAGAGGAAAGAAAAAAGCGCTTTGCAGAGTTCACCATACACGCTGGCTCTTCCATCATCTTCACATCAATTGCTGGTGGGTTCGAATTCACAATCTTCAGGTTGAGACGCCGTGGCTTTAACCCCTTGACTATCGTTGGTTATGTCCTGAGCGTCAAGGTCCAGTAAATCGATTCTCAGCTCCTCTTTTGCTCCGATCTACCAGTTCCCAACTGAGAAGAGATCGACCAACAGTTTACGGTAGACCGGGAAAGATCTCATAGATAATACGTGTTCTACTACTCCGTGGTTCCCCGGGGAGGGAGTCTTTTGACGACAGAGCTCACGCTAAAGCAGCGAGCAACAGAGATGATACAGGTGGATGCTTATCACCTCTGAATACCACAGTACAGTTTTACACGCAATTCGTGTCACCTTATGATGGGATTCATGTTACCGAGAGTGAATGCGACATGGCATGTCTAGATCTTTCCCTCATTTAGATACTATAATTTCGCCGGAGTCGTCAGGATTCGCCTGAGCACGTTGAGAAAATAAGCTCGTTCTCATTAATTCGTGCTCATGCCATTATGTGATAATGTGTCGCAAAAACGTTTAAGGGATTGGATCAATCAGATAAAATATGGGTGGAAAGAGGATTTGTAGTGTTCCACGCATGAACGTGTTGTGACAATTATTATCCGATCTAGAACTTTGCGTGGATTGAAAACCGACGAATCACTGTCATTCTCAAAAAAATTCATCATCTACGCATGTCCCGAATGATTCAACTAAGACCATAGCATCGAACCACCGACGTAGTAACAAGTATAAGGATGACTGGAAAGCATAATACCACCTCTAAGGGAAGGCTACGACCAGATGCCTAGACGTCCTACCTGAGGCATAAAAGGGAAGCATCATTATATCCAGAAAAACGTAACTGATTGACAAACTCCTTTGGCGTCAGTTGGGAAACACAGAGACGTGCAATTAGATCGAATGTAAACCAGGGGGACAAATGCGGAGTCATCCAAGCGCCCCAGTTGGCAAACCGATTGAAAGTGGTCTGATTTTCGCCACGCGCTCAGAGGTGAGCGGGGGTGGTGTTCGAACTGAAGACCAAAAAAGAGATGACGAGTCCGTTAAACGGGGCCAATTGATAAATTAGCTCTAACCTGAGCGGAACTGAATAAATCGTTTGTGATAAATGAATGAACAGTTGTGCTGACTACCTAGAGACCCTTCTGAACTTTCTCACTTGATTAAGGGACGCTGGATTGAAGAAGAATCAAGAAGATCGACTGAAGGCGTTGCACTTGGTGACCGCAATAATCGAGTTTTAAAACACCGAATAATAATGTTGCGATTTTATGGTTCCGGAGATTGTTTTTTGTATTCAAAACATTACTTCGGACGATTTTCTTGATTTTAATTGCTCTTTTACGCTTTCTAAACAGCCTTCAATCGATTGTTTGCATTCTTGACTTAGGAGTAGGCAGGATGCAACACTGGGATTTGAGTTAGCAGAGTTAACTTTTCAGCCTGGAGGGTAGAGTGATGTTTACTTGACTATATATAGATTGCCTCCAAATGCTTCAGTATGGTCGATGTTGNGTGTATCACGATCCGAGTTGACTACTCGTTCTGAACGCCTCTCGAAATGCACCTAAGTGACATCGAGTCTCAAATGGCGTCTGCTCAAAGTCTTTTTAGACTGCCTTTCTATTACGGTGGTGTTACTATTAAATGAGGCCGAGGGCAAATGTCTGGTCATCTCTAACTGGTTGACAGGCCTTTGGTAATTAGTCTAGGGCGGACGAGTAAGTCCTGATTCCAAACCAATCACAATCAGAGTACGAAGCATACGGCTGTGGTTGAGGTGTGCACTAGACACCCAGGATCTCCGGCCCCATTCGAAGGATGCATGAACTGAGAAATCAGCCACCGGTCCTCGGTGGATTACGTAACCTCCACCTCGTTCTACCGTCTTGTGGAATATACCATTTGGTCAAAAGCTCAGGATAAGGTTCTCTGTGTCAGCGGTTTACTTCGATTTGGGCAACCGGGTAGTATCTAGCTCACAGGTGACTCAGATTCCGATGGATGGTTGATGATATGGAGAGGAGAACGGAAGGGCCAAGACGTGGTGTATTCTGCAAATTGTTTTCTTTCTTCGCCATGATGCCCATGGGGCATGATGTGTACTCGAATTTATATATATACTGTAGGTAGAATCTGGATGAGTGGGCAAAAATCCCTTGTAAACACGCCAGTTTCGCGGTTATTGCCGATCATCAAGTGTGCGTACCCGGTGATGTCTCGTCATGACATCCTTATACTTGTACACTCCGAATCGCGCTTGTGGTTTATGTGAGGACTCAACGAAGAGGCTCCATTCATACTCCTGACGCTACGAATTATATATTTATGGAGTATTGTCGTCTCTCACTTCGCGTTTTGTGAAGGAAAAGTCATCTCATTTAACTAGTATGTTAACAGGTATCGACTCTTTGAAAGAACCTAATAGACTTCGATTCAAGCAATAGAGTATCATCAAATCATGTGTTAAACAACAAAATCAAATAACCATAACTCTGATTAGAATGAATTCCTCTATGAAAGTATTGTCAAGTAACCGACAGAGGTTAACACAGCAATATGTCAGTCTCATTTCTCATTATGGTTTTATTGAAGCGAATAGCATGGAACTGTACTTGAAGATTCTCTTTATGTCCCTTGATTTTCAATTGAGATATCTCCTGCTAGTTTGTCGGTTTTAAAGTTCATAATTTTCTATCCCAAAGCAAGGAGGAAGTCAATCCGAGGGCTATAGGTAAAACATGGCTGTTGTTCCTCGGAAGGGCAATAACCCGAGGGCAGTTCATGCGTCCTCTTTTGCTCCGATCTACCAGTTCCCAACTGAGAAGAGATCGACCAACAGTTTACGGTAGACCGGGAAAGATCTCATAGATAATATGTGTTCTACTACTCCGTGGTTCCCCGGGGAGGGAGTCTTTTGACGACAGAGCTCACGCTAAAGCAGCGAGCAACAGAGATGATACAGGTGGATGCTTATCACCTCTGAATACCACAGTACAGTTTTACACGCAATTCGTGTCACCTTATGATGGGATTCATGTTACCGAGAGTGAATGCGACATGGCATGTCTAGATCTTTCCCTCATTTAGATACTATAATTTCGCCGGAGTCGTCAGGATTCGCCTGAGCACGTTGAGAAAATAAGCTCGTTCTCATTAATTCATGCTCATGCCATTATGTGATAATGTGTCGCAAAAACGTTTAAGGGATTGGATCAATCAGATAAAATATGGGTGGAAAGAGGATTTGTAGTGTTCCACGCATGAACGTGTTGTGACAATTATTATCCGATCTAGAACTTTGCGTGGATTGAAAACCGACGAATCACTGTCATTCTCAAAAAAATTCATCATCTACGCATGTCCCGAATGATTCAACTAAGACCATAGCATCGAACCACCGACGTAGTAACAAGTATAAGGATGACTGGAAAGCATAATACCACCTCTAAGGGAAGGCTACGACCAGATGCCTAGACGTCCTACCTGAGGCATAAAAGGGAAGCATCATTATATCCAGAAAAACGTAACTGATTGACAAACTCCTTTGGCGTCAGTTGGGAAACACAGAGACGTGCAATTAGATCGAATGTAAACCAGGGGGACAAATGCGGAGTCATCCAAGCGCCCCAGTTGGCAAACCGATTGAAAGTGGTCTGATTTTCGCCACGCGCTCAGAGGTGAGCGGGGGTGGTGTTCGAACTGAAGACCAAAAAAGAGATGACGAGTCCGTTAAACGGGGCCAATTGATAAATTAGCTCTAACCTGAGCGGAACTGAATAAATCGTTTGTGATAAATGAATGAACAGTTGTGCTGACTACCTAGAGACCCTTCTGAACTTTCTCACTTGATTAAGGGACGCTGGATTGAAGAAGAATCAAGAAGATCGACTGAAGGCGTTGCACTTGGTGACCGCAATAATCGAGTTTTAAAACACCGAATAATAATGTTGCGATTTTATGGTTCCGGAGATTGTTTTTTGTATTCAAAACATTACTTCGGACGATTTTCTTGATTTTAATTGCTCTTTTACGCTTTCTAAACAGCCTTCAATCGATTGTTTGCATTCTTGACTTAGGAGTAGGCAGGATGCAACACTGGGATTTGAGTTAGCAGAGTTAACTTTTCAGCCTGGAGGGTAGAGTGATGTTTACTTGACTATATATAGATTGCCTCCNCTTATACTTGTACACTCCGAATCGCGCTTGTGGTTTATGTGAGGACTCAACGAAGAGGCTCCATTCATACTCCTGACGCTACGAATTATATATTTATGGAGTATTGTCGTCTCTCACTTCGCGTTTTGTGAAGGAAAAGTCATCTCATTTAACTAGTATGTTAACAGGTATCGACTCTTTGAAAGAACCTAATAGACTTCGATTCAAGCAATAGAGTATCATCAAATCATGTGTTAAACAACAAAATCAAATAACCATAACTCTGATTAGAATGAATTCCTCTATGAAAGTATTGTCAAGTAACCGACAGAGGTTAACACAGCAATATGTCAGTCTCATTTCTCATTATGGTTTTATTGAAGCGAATAGCATGGAACTGTACTTGAAGATTCTCTTTATGTCCCTTGATTTTCAATTGAGATATCTCCTGCTAGTTTGTCGGTTTTAAAGTTCATAATTTTCTATCCCAAAGCAAGGAGGAAGTCAATCCGAGGGCTATAGGTAAAACATGGCTGTTGTTCCTCGGAAGGGCAATAACCCGAGGGCAGTTCATGCGTCTTATGGGAAAAATGCAGAAAGAAAAAAGTACTAACTCATAAAATAACCAGATGTATCAAAAAATTTCACGAAACTCCGTGCAGTATGACAGATTTCCTTCAGGTGACCTTGAGTCAAACTGCCTATCGATTCGACAACCCAAGTGGTCAAAAGATCGATTTTTCCCCGGGATCAAATCACAACCAATCTCCGAGTTATCTAACCACTCAGTGAGCTTGAATTGCTCGCAATCTGCGTTGCTTTTTATCTGATTGCAAATATGACTGAGAAACGAGCTGAAATCAAGAACAAAATTGCTGAACTCCTTGCCAAAACTGGCGAACGAGAACGCTTGCGTGAATTTGTGGAAACTCGTCTAGTGGAAACTGGTTGGAATGACAAAGTGAAACAGGCTTGCAAGGAATACATACGTACCAAAGGAGTAGATAATATTACAGTGGAGGAGGTGGTCCAGGCAATCACTCCGTCAGCGAGACAAACTGTCCCGGTTGAGGTACGCCATGATGTGTTGGAACAGTTGCGAAAATTCCTAGTTCAACATGACATTGATGTGTAATGGGCAAAACGGAACTGGATCAGTTGCACCAAATCAGTCAATCAATTCACTAAAAAGACCAATTAATTCACCATCATCACCATCTTTCGTCTGATTCAAACAAGTATTTAGTTTGTCTGCTTCACCATCCAATGAGTTCGCATAAATTTGTTTTCTTTTCCGACGATTTGGTGCACAGATGTCAGCTACATTATCATAATCCTCATTATCCTCGTGGAATTTTTCTCGTCTCCAATTCAGCAATTCTACTATCCGTGTACACACGTACACATAACCGAACGCGCTCATTTCAGCACAAGTCAACCCCGAGATTTTCCTATAGGTGTGGCACTCAACCCCCTAAAAACCAATGAGGACCCCATGTCCAGCTGACTTGCTGCATTTTTCAGTTGTTATATATATTAAATCCCATTTTTGGTGAAAATTCACCCGAGAAGAACGATATTGTCCACAGTGTACAGCTCGCAAGGCCTATTTTGATTTCCAAATGGTAGGTTATATTCAGGTCCCCGTTTTAGCGCCATTCGCTTTGGCGAACGCCAAACTGCAGCTTGGGTTCATGACTAAATGGAGGTGAATTGTGTTGAATTTTGACTGCTGTTTCTTGTCTCTGTGAGATGGAGATACCATGAATAATATGCAATTTTCGTCAGATTAACAATGTGGGGTGGTAGTTTCTCATGATTGTAAGTTCGTCTGCGAATTTCGGCCAATGGGGTAATAACTTTGTTCGGTTATGTGCTGTTTCGTCGAGCGGTAATCTTACGCTGACGTACCACGTGTTCAAGAAATCCGTGCACAGTTGGTCATAGGTCTGCTGTGGCCAGTCGAGTCAGTGGGTGATGAAAACGTATACCAAAATTCATGTTCTGTCTTGAGTCCATGCCAAATCGTTGATTCGCTTATGTCTCTAGGACCATTTCCAACTTGGCTAAGATTTGGTGAGCACGCTGTATCTTGGTCTTAGTGGAAATCTGACTGTACAATACACCTGGTTATGAAACGATCCGAACAGCTGAAAGTTAAAAGGCATGAGGCGGGAATAAAATTCATGTTAATGATTAGTGATGAAAATGCAGTTGGCGGAATTGACGAAAATGGTTTAAAGCGAAGTGGTTGAATCCACAAATAATATTCAATAGCTTTGAAATCATCTTGATCAGTGGTGCTAACCCAAAGATGGATGTCTTCTGATGACTTGTGCCAAAATAGCACAAAATTTGCCGGTCTCTCCCCGATGCACTTGGCCTTATGGACGAATCCTTCATCCATAACTTCGGCATAATTCGGGGTTAAGCTTTTTCAAGGTCTGAGCATCACGTGTTTGACAAGTGCCCAATATCCAGATATGTAGACATCAAGTAACAAACTGATAAATGAGGTTTCTCCTGCACATGAGTAAGAAGGTTTTATTCTGCACTAATACATAAACTACTTTTCGTCACACGTTGTGTTGGGCATTGAAGGTAGACATGCGAAAGCCTTTAGTGTTTGAATAGCGTTACCTTCCTATTATTGGCAGAATATGGTGGGAGAACCTTGTCGATGACTCAGAGATTGGGCTTAAGATATTGGATTTTAGATTTCAGGTTCCATATGTACTGAATTAGATGTACGTTACTGAGCTCTTCCCTGGGGTGAGGATAAGGCGACAGCTACCATCCACATGGTTGGCCATGAATATAGTGGCCTCAAGCCCGCCGAATAAGCGTCCGCGGACACTCAGTGGAGTGTCGACGGCATGGTGGGCTTTCGCCCGGCAAGCGATATCCTTAAAAATAACGAGTCCACTGGTGGCTCTGCGACTGTGGCTCGCCAACCAAATAAACCCACTGCCCTTTATTGTGTTTCACTGACCCCTCGAGGTTTTCCAGGAGTGGCTTACGAACTGATCAACTGGTCACCGGTTCGTCTGGAATGATCCGGCTTTCAGGGCGCGCGTAGCTGCGCAAAGGCTAGATGTGCACTCTTGAGTACAAAGCTCTACTCCGGACTGGGCGACCGAGTAGTACAACAGCCCACAAAAGCACTCCATTATGAAAATGGACGGTCTGCGGAAAGTCGGTTCTCGCTGTTGTCTCTTTCGAAGAACTTCCGTCCAAGATACACAACCGTTTATTCCTCCACTAACTCGTGTTGCACCACTTCCAATTTTATTTCCTTACAGTCTTTGGTAACTGCAGTCGGCCATGCTAACGTTAGTGCCACTGGAATAAGTCCTGTTCCTGTTCCTGTTCTCTCGCGCAATATTTCAGATAACATCCAGGATTCGCCTAACTCGCTTTCACTGGTTGATGCACTGCATCTTCGATGCCTCTTCAGACTAGTTACATTCATAGTGTGAATACTGATGTGTATAGGTTCACAGGGGTATTTGGACCGTGCAGTGGAGACCCCAGCCATTAATGTGAGCCTTATCCAAGAGACTAGCATTCAACTGACACCCTTATCTATTCCTTCCGTGAAATCTCATCTGAGTCGTTCTGGGGACTCTGAGGCTGAGGCTTCTGTTTTAGGGGTTGATGTGACTGTCAATGAGAGGACTGAGGCCGCACTACCCGACTGGGTCCCAGTCGACAGCCGGCCACACAGTAAAAATCACTGGTTCGTGCAAAGTAAACAGCTATCGCTCTGGTAGACGCAGCTTGTTTATCGTCTCGGCGTACGCGCTAACAGAGTGCAGCGCAGATGCAGTCAGAGACGCTTTTTATCAAAAGCTGCACTAGCTCTTATGCACAGCAAGTCAGGTTGACATCGTGATATTGGCAGGGGGTATCAATGCTGTCCTAGGATGAAGCACATCCAGGATGCCTTGCAGTCCACTGGCCTAGCGAGGTGTGGTCCAACAGGTCACATTGTGACACCCTGGATTTCTGGTGAGACTCTGTGTTATCTTGACGCACACCAATCCATCCCACCTGGTAGTCAGTATAATGAAGCACGGCTCGTAACCAGACATGAACTCAATGAAAGCTTGCGTAGTGGTGATCTAAACAAGGTTCGGAGATGGAAGTACTTCCGCTACGGGAAATTCCCACAAGTTTTTCATTTCATCTGAGCTACCGGTAGCAGGGCAACAGGTGTGAGCGAAGCTATCTGTGAGGCTGGCGGTTTACCTATCCACAACCAGCAGTGACGTCTTGTACGCTGGGCGGAGCAATGTCGGGTGCAATTTAGCTGACCCTTGGCGTCAGCACCTCCCGTAGCTATTCCGGCATGCTTCTGATGGATTGTTACAACAGATCCACTAACTAAGGCGGAGATCCTCAAGAGAATCCGGACCCGGGGACATCATAAAACGTCGGGTTCCTTTGGCCCTTTCACCTTTAAAGATGGAGGAATGGAGATGGTCAGAAAACGCAAAGTTTTGATCTAGATGATCTTTTACTTTAGGAGATTCCCTGCCTCTTGGGGACGCGATATTTGTCCACATCTTCAAAAAGAAATTGCGCAACGAATCCGCTAACCATAGTGGTATTAGCCTAATCCAAATAGTGTCAAAACTGCTTGCATACGTCATTGTTCACAGGTTGTGCAACGAGCGTGAGAGGCAAACTCGTGCGAATCAAGCTGGGTTTCATCCTGGCTATGGATGTGCTGATCAAATGTTTACACTCAGACAGGTGTCAAAGCAGAGGTTTACATTCCAAAAGCCCACTACCATCGTGTTCTAGGATATTCGAATAGCCTTTGACTATGTTGATAAGTCTGCATGAGTGTCACTGTTTGTTGAGAAATGGATTACCTGAGAAGTATGTGTTGGTCTGCAATGAGTTGCATCATCATACCTGAGGTCGCATCAAGGCTTACGACCAGCTTTCGCCATCGTACGTCTCCAGTGGAGTACGGCAGGGCTGCCCTGTATCCCCATTTCTTTTCCATCTTGTCGTTATAGGATATTATGCAGAACGACTTACCTGATCTTTTAGACGGTGGAGTTGAACTCTCATCAAGGGAACACAGATTTTGATTTATGGTACACCGATAATATTGCCTTGTTGAGTGACAATACACAGACAATCCAACACGCATTAGATCACCTGGTGGTATGTGATTTCCACCCTCAAAGTCCAAGGTACTTGTTCAAGACTGTCAGGAACCTGTGACTGAACTCACTCGTTTTGGTCATCGGTTAAAAGCAGTCAATAGCTTCAAGTACCTCGAGAGTCTGATCGCGCCTGACGGAGGTGTTGAGGAGGAGGTCTCGTCACTGACTGCAAAAGCGGGAGCAGTTTTCGCGAACCTGCTACATTTGTATCGCCGCCGTGACATCCGGCTTTCCCTCCGTGTTGAAGATGCGCAGTGACTTTCTGTGTTTGAATACCGATGTCTCTGAGGCACTGCTTCAGTCGGCTCGGAAAATCGGGTAAGCAATGATGCAATGCGTCATCGTGTGTTGGGTACAGACAGTCGTCCTCTGACTAGAATGATCGCTCCACATCGGCCTCGGTGGATGTGACACTTAGTGTATATGCCTAACCATCGTCTACCTTTCCGCGATCTTTTTGCATGTGCTGAGTAAGGCCGGAATTAGCGACGCGGCGAACAGGCATGATGAAGTTAGGGTTTTGGCTTGGGTTGGTGTTTCCCGCCTTCTTGGTTAGAGCTCAAGAGATAAAGATGTTTGTTGATTAGAGAAGCTGGAAGATTTAGTTTAGGACCGAATTGAGCGGAACAAATTCTGTATGGCATGTCTGTAGAACTCGCCCCCTCCCCTAAAAAGAACATGAAATTTCACAAAATATGTATCGTGAATGCATAGAAAATCAGTTGGTTTGTCATTTCTTATTAGTTCTCCCTCCTTTTTGTCATTCTCTTTAAAATCCTATTTGCATGTTGTAGTGCTAGCACCATTCTTGTTTTCAATTCGGTGTACAATACCAGTGTAATTATGCATGTTTTACACCAATGTGTACATTTCTATGCACACACAGTTAGCCTTAAAATTGTCAACCCATGCATGAGCATATGTGTGTGCATTATTAATATATATTTAGAAAAACTTACAATGATGTTCCCATATATAGATCTTTCAAAATTTTTACCATGATTTTACACAGGTGCATCATCTATGAAATCCGTAATTGCACTCCGCATTTATATCGCTTATATGTCGTTCTTCTGTCAGAAATGCTGACTGAATAAGATGGAACGCGATTTGTGGTCCAATGTTTTTTGGGATGAATGCACGCACACGAGGACACGGCCAACTCGATGTCGATTACATCACTTATGCGAACAACCGTCTATCCACTTCACTGTCAGCAACGTATTTTTCGCAGTTGTATCAAAGCATATAGTGATGCGTTTTAGTCAGAAGTGACTTCTGCGAAATTAGTGCGCAGCATCATCGGCTACAATGATTGGTACCCAGATGATGAACGAGTTGATGACGTAAGCCTCAGAGGACAAGTCCTTTCGACTTGTTTCACGAGTGCTTTTGTCATAGCAAAACAGTGCTTAACGGCACTACAGAGCAGCGGTTTCCGATATTTCCAATTCAGCGTTTTATAACGGCTTTTGCCCTTGGAAAGCGGATATTTTTCCCCGAAATCGGTCTTACCGTGGTCCTAAAATGCTCAGTAAATACACATCAAACGGCAAGGTAACGTAGTAACTTGACCCCCAACCTCACTGCACTAGTCAAGAAACTGATGGAAGACGAGTGCAATTGTAAGTGGTGGAAAAAAACAAGTGTTCTTCAAAAGAAACTGATAAATAACGTGCACACAACTTTCATCAATGGGATTTAATGGGAAACCTTTGATTTTAGGTGGCAGTTGGATGTGTTAAAAAATGAAGAAAAATAACCACATCAATTCATGGGACTGACATGAGACGGTTGTCGTGCACGGAAGCTGTGACGGTGTACTAGGCGAAATCTATATTGGCAATCCGCTTATCTACAATCGTCTAACATTTGTTCCACGGTTAAATGTTATAATGAAGTGGATAAACAGATATTTTAAGAAATAATAATAACCGCTATGATACCGACACAATATTCAACTTCTTGCTCATATACCTTTTCCAAAGGGCAGTAGTTATAGATGGCAGTTGAATGGAAAACCTACTTTGGTGTCATTAATTTATCCCTCAAGTAGATGGCAAACCCGAACCTGGATATGGCTGTTCTGACCCCGGTTATTTGCCATCAACAGCTACCGGAAATCTCGTCAACGGACTGGAACTTAAGGTAATTGCAGAATTATGACTTTTGTGAGCCTCAGGGAGAATGTGGACCTACCAGTAATTCAATAGGTTCTCATCGCAACATTTTACCCAAACGGGCATCGTACAAAAGTGACTATAGTCAGTGAAGCTGCAATGGTCGACAAATCTTATTTACCTCCTCATAGTTAAGAAGCTGGCGTTTTCGTTCAATTAGGTTCAGTGACACTTTCGAGGTGCAGTCCCATGTGGCGGTCCAACGCGAACGGTGTTAGAAATTCGTGCTAGAGAAGAATAAATGGTTAACCGTACAAAACTGAAGAAGCCTTTCCCTGAAAATGCAAGGCACAGCGCCTGCCTAAGCGAGCTTCCGATGCACTATTTCCAACTTGTGCTTAAAAGCCACATGTTGCCACTACAGTGTCAGAATCTTTGGTTTTCCAAACGAGTGTGACGTATTCGAAATAAAGCCCAACTTTTCGCACGCAAACAGTATAGTACGTTGGCTCGAATGCCGAGATGAAAAATAAGCTGTGTTTAATACAACTATCCTTCCGGGGCCGACTGACCCCTGGAGTCTTACAGTGAGGATACAGCAGTCAGTCAGCAGTACAGTTTCACAACCTGAAAATTGTAAACAGTGTAGCGCACAATCATGGTTTTCACTTATCTTGCGACAGCTCACCTTGTGATAAAAATTCTGACTTCACGGGAGGAGTCTCAAGTCGCGAATTTGATGGGAAACCTCCGCGACACACGTGAGGCCTGTAATTATATTCGCGATCCATTCAATCCCAAGTTCGCCTTGTCCTATGCACAGTGCTTGAAAAATAAGACTGATTTGGAAGATGATCACAGACAAGTAGCAAGGGTTATAGAATTAGTACGTGAGAAGGGTGAGGTATGGCTTTTAACAAAGGATGACGTAGTACTGTTTTTTATGTTCCCCAAACGTTGCTACCTTCGGTAGAACATTACTTTGGCCTTGTTTTGGCTGAAGAATCGCGCCAGTTGAACTATGCAATGTATGTATTGTGGGGTTGTATCCTAAATGATGAAAACGGACTAGGTAGGTAGTTCTTCTACGCCATTATTCCCAGTTGGTGTTGTTAGCTTGTAGTGGAACACGGATTTGTTCTTTCGGATGGGTTGTTTAGCCGAACGTGGACCGCCCAGCATGGTTGCCATTTACACGATGCTCGCATATGCTTCGCTGGCACGCTTCTGCCAAATATACAAAAACTCTTACCCCTCCCGGCTGTCTATTCGTTGTACCGGTCGAGTGTATGGGTTGTCAGTATTGCCGTCGTACAGAGCCGAGTAACGATGGCTCACGAGTGGTCACAACGGTTAAGGGCAAGGAAATGTAATAGGGATCAGCGTTGAGACAGCTGGTCTTACAAACTACTTGTGAGAATTTTGTGACGTTCATCGCGAACGGAGTTGACGGCGGAAATCGTGATCCTAAGGATAATTTATCAGTCAGGTCGTCTTTGGTTGATGTTTTACGCGGACTATTAAAACTGATAGAAGACTGAGACGAATCTCGAAACCGAAGGGTGAAGAAATAGTTAATGGGATCCTCTAAACCATCATATGGTATGGCTAGTTACACAACATACCTAAGTAAGCTAAGCCCGTTACATGGTCGAGAGGCAGATCGGTGGCCACATTGTCCAGTTATTAATTCGTACAGACCGAGCTTGGAAAAAGACATGTAGTAGGTCTTGAGATGTGGGGGAAAGTCCCGCATGCACATGCACATTTCATGTCGAGTGGTCCGTTGCATGCAGCCACATCATGGCTGTTGCCGAGTTCATCAATTACGATCCAAGCAGGTAACATACAGGACGAAAGGGTTGTGAATGGAAGCGGCCCGTCTTTGGGAATATGCAATCAAAAGTTTGCTGTTGTCCGTGGCTGTAGCAGCTGCCGTCCCCGGAAGAGGTCAGCATTAGTCGATGAGACAACGCAAGATTTGGGCAACGCAATTACTTATCTAGAGGCATCACAGTTGCGAGAAAAACTGAAGCTGACTAATATTACGCATAAGAACAGTTTATGGGCAATAAGTAGTTCTGTGTATTTGATTTATTCAGCGTTGGGGGAAATAAAAATGGCATTTTTGAATTCAAAATGACATATTTGTTGATATTTTAGTTTTGAATTTTGAACAACAGTTTACTAATGATGGTAAAATTGCACCAGCTATATCTACTTTACTAAGGAATTTCAGGGTTATTGTTGTTAGCCGTTAAAATGTTTGTATATTTAAGGATATGGATTGAATGCCGTGAAGGCTATATCCCTTGTGTTTCCGCAATTTTACTTTGAAGTATTAGTTAGAACGTTTACATTTTGCAGGCTAAGTGCGAGTTGTTAGTTGTGAGCAAATAGACCAGTAAGACAGTGAACATCTCTTTTTGAGGTTTTTCTGTTCGCTCGCCATGTGCACCTAGTCTTGCGTAATACTTAATCATTTCCAAATGGAGCCCTTTACACCAATCCTTGATAAACCAACAGTTTACATTACAAATAAAGAGCGACGAATAATGTCGGGCGGGTGATTTCCTGTGTGCATTTGTAGTGGCATCGATCTTTCGAAGATGATCGATTAGTCTTGGACATCATTTTCTCTGAGATCTACTGTGATGCTTGATATCTATTCTGTGACATCTGTTTGGTTGAGTTAGTTTTATCGCACACCAGATCTGTGCGTTACGTGTCGTGCTGCACTTTTCGAAAGTTTTCGCTTTTGAATCGCTTTGACCACACGGCACCTATCTGCTGTGGTTTTGTACTCTTGCGTACAATCGTGTAGGTGCTACGTCGGCGCCACGATATATACAATACAATCTCCCATCCCATTGTTGTCTCAGGTCTTCTCCATTCTGTCGATTGAGAGTCTTAGTATATCGCAGATTTGGAGTCAGATAGGAGACACGTTTGAAGTTGCACTTACAACCTCTTCTACGTATGGGTCGTCAACCTTCTAGAGTGACAATGACGTACGTACACATATATGTATGTGCACATATATGGATTTATATATATATGAAAACAAGTTGTAAGCTAAAACTGAGTTGCTATGTCGTCCTAATGGCGTTTTCACCCAGACTGTGAATCCTTACTAAGGATCATTTCATTTATGCCTTCAGATTTCTTGTAGCGGAACTTGGATTTGTTCCTCCAGATAACTTGTTTAACTTAACGTTGACCGCCAAGCGCGGTCACCATTTGCGCGTAGCTCACGCATGCTTCGTTCGCACGCTCCTGTCAAAATATACTCAACCTGTTATCGCTCCCCACTGTCTTTTCCTTGTACCGGTCAAGTGTCAGGGTTTCCAGTATTGCAGTCGTGCCGAGCTGAGTAAGAGTGAGGCATAAGTCGTCACAAAGATTAAGGGCCAGCAAACGTAATACGAGATTCGCGGTACCACGATTCGTTCTACAAATTGGTGAGCCCAAAGTGATTGACTGGTCACGTGAATCTCTATTCCTTTTTGCTGACGCCCGGTTTGACTTTTACTTTTTTGTGAGGTTGAACATCAGCGCATCTTACTGTGTTTGCAAATTGCTTTTACTTGTCGATACTTACTGGCTGCAGTTTTCTATGGGTAGTTTTCGGCACGTTTTGCTCTCGCTGCTACTTTCGTCTTTGATGATACGGTATCGTGTCCAGAGAGCGAAACCGTCGCCAGACCCGACAGTAAGTTCGAAAACTCTCCATGTACCGTCGTTCCTTCCGTCTGATCCTCACCTCTGGTTTACTTTAGTTGAACTGGAGTTCGGGAATAACAGACTAACTAGCGGCGTCAGCCTTTTTAGAAGGGTGGCTGGCCCTCTTACTCCAGATGTAACTCTTCAGATCAGGGACATCATCGTATCTTCTCGTAGTTACGACGTGTTGAAGGAGGCGGTTATGTCTTAGACTGCCCCTACGAAAGAAAAAACGCATCCGACAAATACTTCAAGGGACCGAGCAAGGAAATAAAAAACCCTCAAAACCACTGCGGGAAATGCGGAGTCTTAGAGGCACAACGTTCGGCGATGACCCGATGCTAAGAGAGCTGTGGCTTCAACTGCTTCCACCGAATATGTCTCCGTTGCTATGTACTGCCCGCAAATATTCACCAGAAGAAACAGCCGAAATTGCTGACGACATTATGTCGCGCTATAGCCCGGGTGCCTTAACGTTGCATACCTTTTCAGTCTCCAGAACCGTATCTTCAGCTTCGTAGAACGAATTAACAACCATTCTGACGAGGATCGACGCATCGTCACAGCGACTCACAGTCGATAGAGACCGACGATGAGATCGGTTGAGCCCGCGTCGCGGCAGGTGCGGTAGCCCTTTTCCCAAGCGACTCTTCCGGTCATCAGCGGAAGATTATTGTAATTACCATAACCGGCTTGGAAGCCTAGAAAAACGGTGTGACTCCGGGCTGCACGTTTCCGGGCAAGAAACAGGGAAACCAGGTTCCCGGTTCGTATTCGCGGCACCTGACACCGCGCTAGTCACTAATTTTCGCCTCCCTAACGTCAAAGACTTGACGACTAACAGGCTGCTCCTGGTAGATATAGGTGTAGAGGTTGGCGTAATCCACCGAGACTCGAGCAATTTGATCGCTGCACAGGCAAAGACGCTACGGGCTATGAACGGCACAAGCATCCACATGTACGGACATCGTTCCCTCACCCTCGATCTAGGTCTGAATCGCAAACTTCGTTGGGTGTCCATTGTCGCAGACGCCCCATACTCCATTATTGGTGTAGACTTCCTCCACCATGTCGACCTACCAGTCGACGCTCGGCAAAGGAAAATAGTAGATCGTCAGATGCCGCTGACCGTGACCGGCTCGTACGCCGTTGTCGTCGAAAGTACGCCTCAATACGCCAGACCGCCAGCCCAACAGCCATACCATGGGCTACTTTGCGACTGTCCGGGCATACTGCAACACGCCGGCCTACTTCCCGCCGTCACAACTAAGGTAACTCACGATATAAAAACCACAGGATCTCCTACATTTAGCAGGCCTCGTCGCCTAGCTCCTGACAAGTTCCGGCTGGGCAAGGCGGAATTCGACCACATGTTGAAACTAGGCATCATTGGACCTTCCAGTAGTCCTCGAGCCTCTCCGCTTCACATGGTCCCTAAGGCCAATGGCGACTGGCGACCATGTGGAGACTACAGGGCACTGAACAGGGTCACCGTTCCCGGTAGGTACCCGATCCCCCTCATGCAGGACCTTACTTCGTCACCGCCCGGTTGCGAGATTTTCAGCCACATAGACTTAGTTCGGGCATATAGCCAGATCCCCGCAGAAGAGAAAGACATATCAAAAACGGCATCGACCACACTTTTTGGGCCGTTGGAGTTCGTGAGGATGCCTTTCGGGCCTAACAATGCAGCTAAAGCCTTCCAACGGTTTATGCACGAGATCACACGCGGGTTAGAGGATACGTATGTATATCTAGACGATATTTTAGTAGCTAGCCACCCGAAGGTGCAACACTGCACTCACCTGCGTGCTCTGTTCGACCGCCTCAACAAACACGGCGTAACCATTGAGGCTTCAAAAAGTGAGCTTAGAAACCCAGCGTCACATTCTCAGGGCAAATCGTTTCGTCCTCGGGTATAGCTCCCTTGTCAGATAAGGCCACCGCTATTCAGGACTACTCAGGGCCTCATTCGTATCGGCAGTTACGGCAATTTGTCGGCCTAATTAACTTCTACCGGCGTTTCATTCCTAATTGCGCAAAAGCAATTGCCCCCCTTACAGATCTGTTAGGGAGAGTTAAACGCAAGTTCGCATTCCCCGAGGCTGCGAAACAGGCTTTCATTTTCATTGAGGATGCTATCACCAAAATAGCGCTACTCGCACATCCTGACCCGAGAGTGCCCATATCTCTGATAACCGACGCCTTAAACACTGCAGTCGGAGCTGTATTTCAGCCGTACATCAACGAATCTTAGAAGCCCTTAGCATTCTTTTCCAAGCGACCGCGATCGGCAGAGTCTAGATACAGCATGATTGGCAGGGAGTTGCTCGCCGTCTACCTAGCTGTCCAACACTTCAGGCACGCATTTGAGGGGCACCCGTTCAAGGTGTTCACAGGCCACAAACCGCTGGTATACGCGTTGCATTGAGCATCTGACCGGTACTCGCCACGCGAGATCCGTCACTTAGACTTTGTTTCACAATTCACTGTGGACATACGACGTCTCAGGGGCAAATGAATCCGCCGCTGATGCACTCTGTGGTATACACCACCTTCTTCTGTCTCCAACGCCGAACATCGACCTCGACGCGATGGCATGGGCCCAAGCGACGGGTCCCGATATCGACGAACTTCGACGAGACAGCTCATTAACCTTAGCGGTCATACCTATCACAGTGTCGCGGAATACAATTCCTTGCCACGTAGCGCAAGGTCGTCTTAGACTGGTGATTCCAGCAGTTTAATGTTATTCCACATTTCTGGCATTACACAACCTCTCCCGCCCGGGTGTAGCTGCTTCGGTGAAGCTAGTAGCAGAGCGTTTTTTATGGTTCAACGTCAAACGTGACGTGCCCCAGTGGTCCCGCACCTGCATCTAATGTCAGAGAGCGAAAGTCCATCGGCATACCAGAGCTCTGTTGGCTAATTTCCTCGGAACCAGAGATACATTTCACCAAGTATACATTAATCGCGTGGGCCCCTTCTCACCATCTCACGGCTATATTTACATATTCTTCTGTTTGTGCTTTACTCGCTGGCCACAGGCCACACTAATTCCCTGCCCTACGTCTGAAGAGACCTCGAAGGCCTTCTTGTCTGTTTGGGTAAGCATATTTGGCTGCCCCGCCCTATTGACAACCAACCGTGACTCACATATAGACGGGGCATTTTCAAATATGATTAAAACACTTAGGGTAAGCAGATTAGAAAAACCACCTACCCCAAACAAGCTAACCGTCTGGTGGGAAGATTCCACCGGCAGCTAAAAGCTGCTCTGCGAGCTGGTGCCAACCCGCTTTGGAGCGAAATGCTGCCGTCAGCTCTTTTAAGCATTCGCATTTTTGTTAAGAAAGAAATGCGCACTACACCAAAGGAGCTTTTGTTTGGTTGCACGCTCCGCCTCCCCGGGAGCTGGTTTTTCCATCGAGACTCAAGCGCTTCAACTACGGTGTGTGTGCAAGACTTTCCGCACAACACATGCGAACCCTTTATGCCAATTCACCGCGGAACCAACGGCCTTTGGGGTACATCCCAACCGCATTGGGCGCTTCAACTCACGTTTCCGTGCGTGTTGATAGTGTCCGACCACCACTGCAACCACCGTATACCGGTACGTTTCGCGTGGTAATACGCGGTCCTAAAACGTTTATTTTGGACATCGCCGGCCAAAACAACACGGTGCCTACCGATCGTGTTAAACCTGTTACCATGGAATGCAGGTCTTAAGACGGGCTCTTTTTATCCGATGAGCCATGTCAACCAGGCCGAGCCCAGCCATTACCAGCGTCGCCCGTTGAGACTGCTGGTGGGGCTGAAGCCACAACACTACAAATCACACCTGAAGTTCCGGATATGCAAAGTGGCCGTAGCCGCCGCAAGATGAGACAGTCCGTTCGTTTCTCTGATTTTGTTACCATTTTTACATCAGATGGCTGAATACCCTCCTTTCGGAAGTGCATATCGGTGTCGATGGACATGCCACCCTCATGCTAAACCGACAAGGGCAGCACCGAATGTTTTTACGGGCCTGCCACAAAGTCGAACATGCACCAGTGCTCACGAGCACCATTTCCACCGGTTTGTCCTTGTCCCACCGTCTCTCAGAGGAATCCCGGGGCCCAGGCGATTCCACGGACCCCAGCACGACAGTCGTCGGTCCCATGGTCGACATCATGCACTCACCAGAGGACGAGGAGAACCCGGGGTCAGACACTCATCTTCAACCCCGCATGGCGAAGGTTCTGGAAGAGCGTGAGGCCCGTGCGTGTGGTACGCCGTCAGTTTCACCTTTTTGACCGACGCATATCGGGCGGGCAACTGGTTTGTATTACCAAGAACTTACTATTCACCCTCCAAAGCAGTAAAGAGGATAAGGTGACTGAGGAGGAGGAGTACACAGGACTGGGTTTAAATCAGGATGTATTGAGAGATGGACAACAATAAGTACTTCCTTTTCGTCGCCACATTATCGGAAGCTCAAGAGTTAGTTGTCAAGCACTGGTTGAAGAGGGTGATTACTTACAAGGGAGGTCAAATAAGTACATTGGGGCAAAGAAACAACGTGTGTGATAAAGTGAGGGAAATCAAGGTGAGCCGAATCCAGATTCGTTGATTTCAATATTCGACCATAAACCTAAAATTCATATCCTGTCGTAGCTCGCCTAGTACCAAGTTGCTCGGTCAGTAATATGCAACGGGTGACACCAATAAACTATGCCAATGGGCTAATTTGGACACGGACGCAGGGAACTAGTGGTTTTCCAACAGTTAAGAGTAATAACTGTGAATATTACCCTGATCGATGTCGAGTCACGGGTTGCTTAACGAGTAGATCCTACTACAAATGATAAATGTGGACTACCAGCGTCCGTGTGACGTTATGTATGTGATGTGACATTAGTTATGGGAAGATTATAACAAGCAAACATGCAGGCGTTTAATTAACTCACGAGCCACATATGGTTTCAAATCGAAGCGCTCTGCATTCTGGCTTATAGAAAGCTAGATGAATTAACCTAGTGACGATTTCCAGTATGAATTCACGCTGCGCATTCTCCTGCATTTCGCATTTGTCGACTTTTACTAATCTTGCTAGAGAACTCTTCTCACTAGAAAACTTCATAAGCCAGTGCCATGTCCCTCCGGGCGCTCTCTCCATAAAGGGCATGCCAATTCTTGTATCACATACGGTTAAGGACTCACCTGCCATCTATTAAACTCCGGAGCAGGCTCACCATCAGACCGCTGTAGGTAAGAGAACCGCGACAACGATCTTAAGGGAATTCCGCACTCGAGACTGCAGAATTTCACAAATGCCAGTTAGCGCGGCACTCGGAAGCTACTGCCGTATTATCTTTACATATATGCGTAAGTCGACAGCAATCTGCAATGCAGACCATATGCCCGCAGCGTGAATACAGCTAAATCTCTCCTAGTGTTTCTGTCATCATGCCTTAAATCACTATAGCCCAAGTGCGAGCTCTTCAGGGTTATGAACTTTGGCTTGTCGTAGCTAATATTAACCTGCAATTGCTTTTTAATCTTCCCATAATAATGTCCAGGCTCAACTACAAAAGTCACACGCGACGGCTGGTAGTCCCCCCTATACCACTTATGTAGTAGTTAGCTATCGTAAGAAGACCCGTGACCTCGAT
>LUCM01000596.1:0-18245 GCA_008360955.1 Fasciolopsis buskii | reverse complement strand
TATCGATCAGGGCTAAATTCTCCACAGTTGATTACTCTTAACTGTGGAACAAACTCCCTAGTTCCCTGCGGTCGTGTCCAAATTTAGCCCAGTTGGCAAAGTTATTGGTGGTCCCGTTCGCAATTAACCTGACACGAGCTAACATTGGACTAGGCGAGGCTTACGAACATGGGATAGAATTTTAGTTCATGGTCGAATATTTACTGAAATCACCATCTTGGATTCGGCTTCACCTCTGATTTCCTCACTTTATCACACGTTCCCACCAATGTACTTTTTGACCTCCCTTGTAGTAATGCACCCTCTTCACCAGTGGCTTGAGCAACTAACTCTTGAGCTTTCCCGAAATGTGGGCTGACGAAAATGTGAACGTACTTATTGTTGGATCCATGCTCTCATCACATCCTGTGATTTTAAACACCAGCCTGTGTACTCCTCCCTCCTCACGTCATCTTATCCTCTTTACTGGCTTGGCAGGGCTGAATAGGTCGTTCTTGGTAGAACCAAACCTTCAAATACCCATTGCTCAATTTTAGTTGCCACATTTTACGGAATAGATGCACCATGTCGCAGGTATTTTGCCGCGATCCAATAACTACCATAACCCCAAGCTGGAACCCAAGCCAGACTACTTCTCTCTTGCGTTTCAGATCTCGCACCCGCAGCTGACGCGCTGCTAACGCTTCCGTCCTCGTAATGGCAATTCCGAATCTGTTACCCTATCATTCCTGTTAGGAACACGTTAGCTAGAACTGGCGCTCAAGTTCTGGCCCGGTCAACGGAAACCACGCGGATTATCGCATTGGACATCTCAACTCGCACCTTTGCAATTGGATGGAACCGCGATTGCTAATTCCTCCAGAACGGCTTGCGCACCTCATTCCCCACCCGTACTGCTGACTAGAATCAAAAGATGCGACAACAAAAATGACAGCACAGAACTCATTGTTGGCTAATGCGCTTAAAAATGCTCCTACAGAAAATTTCTCTCATCTGATGCACCGCCCAATACAGCTTATCGCCATCAGCATGTAAATACAGTCACTATTATTGGGAGTTCCTTATCCGAAGCTTCGTAAATTTCCTTCAGACAGTTTGAGACAATCTTGACAGTTATTCTCCGCCTTCAGCATTTTTCCTGCCATTTATTGTTGTCGAATAAGAGTCTTCTACAATTTGCTTGACGTTCCGCCCGGCGCTCACTACTTCCAAACAATTACCCTAATATCATTGCTTGTCATCTCTTCAGCTCAACGTTTCCGCCCGTTGCGCAGCGCTCTTGACGTTTGGGGACTCCGGGCATACCTCGCTATCGTCGTTGAGCTTCGTCCATGTTTTGCACCAGAAATGAGCACATTTATGCGGGATCAATCAAGAACAAGTGAGATTCGAGAAATTCGGTGTGAAATTTGAACTAAACCGTGTCGACCCGAGCGCTGACCTCCGCTAAGGTTACATGTAGCTGATCGGCCTTCCCGACTCAGAATTGTTCGTAGGCCCTTTTCAGGTTATCGGCGAGGATCTGCCGAGTTCGGGCGCGGTGGATGGGTGCGCTGCGTGATTGATATTCTAACGAGGAAATGTGAACAGACTGCACAGTACTTGCATGGTTTTGCTTTGTGATTAGCGATGGATGTCGAGTGTGAAGTTATGTTCAGTGTTGGAAAACATTCAAGCTCCTGGCCATAATAAATTTTTTATCGATGATGGTTGACTAATCTGTCAGAGTCCACCATTAAACTTGCAGATACTTTGCCTTAGCTCCCTCTGACGTATAATTGGGTCATGTGTTTGGGTGACCATAGGGCAGTCATCTTGAGAACAGAAATGTGTTCCGGGCTGGTTGTCTTTAATGGATTACGAAGTTGATTCAGGACAACACTAAATATAGTGGCAACTTTCTCGGGAGTGCAGATGCTAGTTCTTTTCTTCGGTTTGGCTCCGGACAGCTCTCGTGTCGGGCTCTAGCCGGATCAGTACGTTTGGCACGTCTCGCTTTGATCTCCGCCCAGAAAGCGATAAGGAATTTAGAGATCTTGAGAGTTCAAACGGTATTGGGAGAGTTGATGAGGTGGCGTTGAAGAGGAAAAATTCGAGTACAGTCGTAAGCCCATACCTGAAAGACTTCGGTCTGTTTCAGGTGATCATAGCTCCGTTTCCTGATGACCACCATTAGTGTTGATGTGTATATTTCGGTTGTCGCCCAGCGTGCTAAGTCGTGGGTATCAGACAGTCTTAAGGAGTCATCCTATTAAACATTTTGCAGAAATGAAAACAATGCCTTTCATTTGGGATATTGTTGTAAAGGAGGAAACCTGGACCATATTAGTATGACTTTAGAGTTGCCATGAAAGACTTTCTTAAGCAGGAGCCGTAAGGGTGCAGACAAAAGGATAAAGAGACATAGGATATCACAGTATAGATGTTTGGTTCGTCGGTCTGTTAAGTTTTTGGGATTGGATGGAGTGACCGGGTGAGTAATATTGAGGTTAGGAATCTGTAATTGGATTTCACTTCTGAGAACACCTTGTTTCATCGTATGAAACTTAGCAGACTACGCTGATTGGGTCACGTGTTGCGTATGACGAACACTCGTCTACCATATCGTGCCCTATTTTGTGTTCCTCCGAGGGAGTGGAAGAAGCCATGCGGAGGCCAACAGATGACGTGGCAACGTGGGATGAGATAAAGTAGGTGTCTCACGTCTTCGTGGTTGGGGTCCGAAAGACTCGTGGAATTGCTGGCTGGAGACACTTAAGGATATGGCAGTGAACCGTGAACAGTGGCGATCGTGCTGTCATTTTCTATCGGATCAGAATGATTGAAAACAAGTGCGTTTGTACAGTTAGACTGTGTTTCGTGTGTTGGCTGCAGCAGTATCTTATCTTTTGTAGCCTGTGTAGGTCCACTCTCTGTTCCCATTGGATATTCACTCTTTTTATATAAACGTGTAACTGTGAGAAATAGGCGTCGGTCAGTGAGGCTTGGTTTACGTTTTAACACTGAACAGTGATGATGACGATGCGTGGTAGGCAGTTGTTCTATATGCCTAAGCCCGTGTTTCAATCATACTTGAAGTCGCCCGTCGAAATGTAAGCTACGGCCGGGAGTTACTGCAGCTCGGCAGCTAAATATGCCCACCCAACCTGCCAAGAACACTTTTGCGGCCTCTTCTAACGTAGGGCAGGGATTTGCGATGGCCTGTGGTCAGTGAGTAGAACAGCCTACACAGAGGAATATGTAGTTTTAGCCGTGAGGCGGCGGGAGAGGTCCCACAAGATCAACGTGTGTGTTTGTGGTGAAAACGTGTCTCGGGTTTGTGGGAAAAACCCAACGGAGCCTTGACAAGTCGATGGATTTCGCCCTCTGGCATTGGAGACAAGCGCGGGATCGCTGGTGCACGTCACGTTTGACGCTGAACCACAGAAAACGCTCTGTCCTTAACCTCACCGAAGCAGCCACATCCGGGTGGGCAAGGCTGTGCAGGACCAGAAGTGTGGCATAACGGCGAACTGTTAGAACCCTCGGGCTTGGACGACCTTGCGATACGTCGCAAAGAACTGTATTCTGCGACGCTGTGATAGGCGCGACCGCCAAGTTTAAGGAGCTGTCTCGTCGAAGTTTGTCGATATCAGGATCAATCACTTGGGCCTTTGCCATTAAATCGAGGTCGATGTTCGATGTTGGAGACAACGGAATCTGGTGTATACCAGAAAGCGCATCACCGGCGGAGTTATCCACTCCAGGTTCATGTCGTATGTCCTCAGTGAACTGCGAAACAAAGTTTGGGTGGCGGACCTTCCGTGGCGAGTACCATTCAGACGGTTAATGCAGCGGATATACCGGCGGTTTGCGATTTGTGAACACTTTGAGTGAGTTACCTTCTAATGCGTGCCTGAAGTGTTGGACAGCTAGGTAGACTGCGAGCAAGTCCCTGCCAAACATGCTAGTCCTTCGTGGATGGAAGGAATGATCACTTTGGAGAGGGACTACGACGCCTTCCGCCACGCGGGCTGAACCGATCGCGCCGAAGATATCTATCGACCGTGAGCTGCTGTAGTGATGCATTGATCCTCGTCAGAATGGTTGTTAATCCGTCCTGCGAAGATGAAGATATGGCTCTGGAGGATGAGAAGATATTCATTTCTGGGTCACCCGGGATATAGCGCTACAGAATGTCACCAGCGATTTCGACTGTCTCCTCTAGTGAATACTTGCGGGCAGTACTCAGCAAGGGAGGTAGATTTGTTGAAGGCCGTCAAAGCTGCAGCTCTCTTACCATCGGATCGTCACCGAAAGTCGCACCACTAATACGCCACATTTCCCGCAATAGTTCTCAGGGCTCCTTATTTCGGAGATCGGTCCCTTGAAGCAGCTGTCGGACGCGCTGATCTTCCGCAAGGGCAGTCCTAGAAATAATCGCCATTTTCAAAGCGTCGTAACTACACGAAGATACAATTAAATCGTGACCTGAGGGTTTACATCTGGAGGAAGGCGGCCAGCTGCCCATCTAAAGCGGCTTGCGGTACTAGTTATCCTGCAATGCTTGAACTCCAATAAAACTAAAGTAAACGAGAATTGGGGATGAAACGGCATGAAATAGGGTATCTGAAGAGTTATCGAACCTACTGTTGGGTCTGTCGAAGGGTCTGCTCCATGAAAATGGCGCTCTATTAGAAAAAAATGATGCAGCGTAAACAAAACATGCAGAAAACTAACGATAGAAAAAAGCCGTCAGTATGAGTAAGCAGTTCACAAACACGATAAAAACGGTGATATTTATCCTTGGAAAAGGCAAACCGGGCGTCGGCAAAAAGGAATAGAGACTCATGTGACCAGTTAATCACTTCGGGCTCACCAGTTTGTAGAACTGTTTGTCCTTAGTCGAATTACATATTACGTTTGATTACCCTGAACTTTTGTGACCACTTCCCCGTCAATTTGACTCGACTCGGTACGATTGCAATACTGGAAACCTTAACACTCTACCGGTACAAACGAGGAGACCGTCGGAAATGTTGAGTATGTTTTGAATAAGAACGTGTGAGGAACGCGCATGTGGCGATCGCTCTTGGCGGTCAACGTTTGGTTAAACAACTTATGGAGAGCAACAACATCATGTCCCACTGCGACGCAGGGTCCAGTTGAATGCCGACTGGATGATTGTCTATGCTAATTGTGACAAACGTTCCGTGGTCGGTGGTGCTTAACCAACAGGTGGCCACAAGATCAAATTAGTGAACGCTCGCGAGTTGGTTAGCTGGTTTTGGCTTGACTGGTTTGAAGCGAGCCGGTCATGGAAACCTCTTGGTCCTGCAGAAGCCTTCTTTGTGGCCAACACAACGAAGTTTGCACTGATGGGAGTGAAATGGACAGATGTTTTGAAAATGCTAGGTTCCACAGCACCTGCAAGGCTAGGGGGTTTGGGCGATCTGAATTGTCGACGTGCATGCGACCTATGAGCTGGTGCGTGGGGTTTCACAGCTTTAAAGGTGTTCATATTTTTGTACGAACCTTATTGTCGTTGGACGGTGCCTGCCTCGTGCTTCAGTTTCACTAATTTTTGCCCTCATCCACGAGTTTTCCCAGTGTTATATCTGGTTGTTGCTCGCTTTTGGCTGACAACTGGGTGCGTAAGTCTGAATGGCTTGGCGACTGATGCCCACAAATGAAAATTAGAAGCTAAAATTGGTCTCCTGTTAAAGCACCCAGCTTGAAACTGTCACGCTCATGGTTAACGATTTCTGCTTAATTTACCAAGTCGTCCGCGTCCCGTTTAGTGAGTCTCAGATACTGGCATCGAGCACTAAAAATCTAAATGAATCACCCTTGCCAGATGTGTTGTATTGTCGAGTTTGGTTGATTTATGATCGCAATGAAACACAAGACGCAAGCACTGGCGTCGTACAATAGCACACCAGTAAATAGCTTGTGGTCTAGCCGTAAAAAATACACTGAGGATTAGAAGCAATAGTTCGGGCCCAAGTTTTTAAGCCCCGCAACCGTTCAAAGAGTGGCTTAGAACTGCTGCTGCTTCGAATGAGCAGCCGCATGGAAGAGGAAAATGGCGCGGAATACAAACAACCATCTCGACCTGTTGGCGGAAGCGAGAAGACGAACACAGGACATTGCCGCCAGTTTATTGGTGCCCCCCTAATACAAATGAGAACTCAAGTGAATTCTATCGTTTTTTGTAATTTTGTTGGGTGGCCTTGATCGACATGTGAAATGGCCAATCACAGAACGAGTTTTGACGAATCTTTTCGGGAGACAAACATTTTCAACCGCGCAAAAGATGAAATAATGTCGTTTTTGAAGTACTGAGAGATCAGATTCATTTGAAAAAATGATAATGCAACTGAAATCTTCGGCATCAAAAGGCTTAAAATATTCATTGACCATTACATACCTCCATCCTAATACCTGGTATTCGTACGTATAATTGTATGCGTGGCACTTTGATACGGCTACCCCAGAAATGTTCCTTCGTGATTTCCCGGTGTGCGCTTTTAAGATCTCACTTAATTTGCGGTCAGTTGAAATCGTCCACTACCAGCAACTTGGCGGAGAAATGTGTAATGTCCCCCAGGATTTGAACGTATTAGCTGTCTTCTTTGGTGCTGAAACGTTGGGGCGAGATACATGCAAAGCAAATAGCCCCTCCTATCTCGGCTCGTACGCTTAACGCTGCAGTGTTGGAACTTACTATTTCATAGTTCATTTCCCGATTTCATATTTTGCCCCCGATCTAACAAGGAGAGCTTCTCACCCACCTGGAACTTTTCCCTTCCTGTCCGGCCTAGATAATTTAAATCCCTCTAAAACTTCTTGGAGCATGAGGTCACTTTCAGATGAAAATGATCTCCCACATGCAATGAGCAAAGCTTGATGAGCATCAGCGAGCGCAACTAGCTCCATTCACTCATACGCTGATTGGATTTGCGCAAATCACCACCATTTGGGCCCCTCGTCGTGCGGCAGCTGCATATGTTGTTGCTTGCGACAGTCCGCAGTTTTGGCGAGCCTCTAACCTCTGGCTTTTCACATACTATAGCGCAGCTCAGCATCCATGATAGGATTTTACGGCCATCCATATCATTTTTTATCGCTTTTGCCATTTTGACTGCTTCATCTCGCAGGGCACTCTGATCAGGAAGACAACACAAAATGCCGGATCCTTTTTTGCCACCAGAATGGCCCGCGCCCTGTTTTTGAACACATCTCCATTGGCAAGTTGTCCTTGCTTGCTAAGGAATGGTGGGTTTGCGGAGTCTTGAGGGACCGTGCTGATTGCGTCCAGGGACGGCGTTTCAAAGATACTTCTGCTGTGAGCATATGATAGAGGTCTTCTTCGTGGTTGTGATGGCCCCATTCCCTAATTTTCTCTGTTAAACTGCTTATTGGAGACCATGTGAAAACGCCTCCTGTCCTGCGGCAAATAAGTAGTTCCCCAGCCAACTATGTCGGACGCATCTCGGAACTCTACCGGTAACGGTCATGCTGATACTAGTCAAAAGCCCCGCCTAAGTTGCTCCGATAAGGCATATATATGGACCCTTCTTAATGACGTATGACCCTTGTTCTCTTATAATATAATTCCTTTCTGGCCTTGCATTCTGCAGTCACTGATTCCCGGTAGCTGTGTATCATTAAGTTGCATCTCATAGCAGTGACCGACACTTGATCGCCGCTACAGATTCCAAAATTTTCTAACTGGTCCTTTCACCGCGAGCTGAAGACCCTCAAAACCAATTTTACTCCATGGCTGCAGCCTAAATCGCACATTTGCTTGCTGATTTTTGCTTGCTTTTTAATTCACATGTGCTCTTTCTCAACGTGCACCAAGAATATGGCTTTGACACCATGATTTTACTCGCTTCCTTGTTCCTTTGAGGCCAAAACGGCTTTGGCATACTCTGAGCAGTCGAAACCCTTGTGACTTGCACATCGGTCATGCTACGATGCTTTTTATCCCTCGTTGCCATTATTATTCTTGGGTATATTATCAGGCTCATTGAACGGTTATCCGAATTTATCACCATCTTTTCCTGGTATAATTCCTTTGCTGATTCTTGACATTCGGAACAGAACCATTTCCAATCTTCATTCTGGGCTTAAACTATGGAATGCTCGTTTTACAGCCCCGAGCACCTCTTACGGGCAAAACGTTTACAAGCGCTGCACTTAATACATTAGTCCGCCGCCCGTTTACAGCATTTCCATAAACAACGATATGATACCTGCGGCATGGCCACTTCAAGCATCGAGTGGTACTAAAAGTAGGTAAAGGCAAAACCAAAATTTTCAGCAGGAAATAAACGCCCCTGTAAAAAGCCGCGATTAGTGACACTTATTTAACTACTTATAACTAAACTATCTTAGACATTTAAGACAGAGAAGTCAATGAGGTTGGCTGAAAAACCTGTAAGACACTTATTGATACATTGCAAAAATGAAGCCAAAAGTGTACTATTCTCGAAAGTCCAGTTCCAATTCCAGCTCCAGTTAGATTACAGGATTTTACGGCGACATAACTGATCGTCCAGGTTCTTGCACTCAGAGCTCCCTGGATCTGACGATGGTTCGACAACGGGAGGGTGGAAAACTCTCTTCAGTTCCTACAAGGGAGGAAACAAATAATGAGGTGCTTTCCTCTCGACCATCTCCTCAGCCCTGCAAATCACACACTGGCCTCTCCAAATACAGAAGGCCATACACCGTCTAGTCTCCCTTTGAACTTGCGCACTAAACCCACCTCGACCGCTTCTTCCGGTAACTTATTTCAGGCATTCGCCACTCGTGTGGCAAATTATTTGCTCCCCAACCCGGTGGTTACGTGTTTTCGCACAATCAGTTTCCCGTCACCTCTTAGTGTATAGTTCTTCCTTACCTATAATAGGGCGTCCCGGTGACCCCGTTTCTCGGCCAGACCCTTGATGATCTTGAAGGTCTGAATTAAGTCACCTCATTCCCAACGTCTTTCCAGGGAATAAAAGCCAAGCGCTCCCAGCCTCTGCTCATGTCTCATGTGCCTCAAATGCCCAAACCACCGTGTAAAAACACGATAAACATGTTCCAGCCTTTTCTTATCTCTTACTAAATACGGTCCCCGTGCCTGGACACAGTATTCCAAGTGCGGTTGGACAAATGCCTTGATCAGTGGAGGAAGAACGTTAGGTTTCCTAGATCCCAGTCCTCTTAAGTTGGCGTATGACACCCCATGCCCTCTGGGCTGCCTTCCGACATTGCAGACTAGGTTTGAAGTCTGCACTTACGACTGTCCCGAGGTCTCTTGCTTGCTGAGCCTGCTCCATTGCGACCTAATCGCCAGGTGGACAAATGTGGAGAGCGGAATTTGTTTCGCCTTCCATGAGCCGCTAACATTTATCTAAGTTCAACGGAATATCCCAGATGTCCTACCACTGGTGAATCTTATCCAGATCCCTCTGGATATCCCTCTGTTTGCCGTCCCTAATAAATTAATGCCCTCAGCAAACGTGAGACAACGGTTTCCCAACCCACTGGATATATCTTTGCATACATTAGAAAGAGCAGTGACCCTTAGGCACTCCTGAGGCACCCTACTGTATAGCAATCCTCTGTCCGATAGACAACCCTCGATTCTCACCCTGAACGATCAACTCTTTAGACATTGTGCTATCCAGATACTCACCTTAGCATTCACTCCGAAAGCCTTCGCTTTCTGGTCAAGAAGCTTGTGATTCGCGGACTCAAAGGCCTTCTGAACGTCCAGGTAGCAGTTTTCTACTCTCTCGCTCTTGTTAATCTTACTTGTTACTTCGTTCATGACGCTTATCAAGTTGGTCAGACAGAAACGTTTGCGCCAGAAACCGTGTTGCTCTGCCATCAATAACTTGTTGGCATCCAGGTGGTTGACTATCGTGTCGCGAAGGGCTCTTTCAGGCGTTTTCAGCATGATGGCTGTCAAGCTTGCCAGTCTACAGCTACTACAGTTATCGCTATCCCGGCCTCTTTGCACTAGTATGACGGTCGTCGTCAACCAGTCCGTTTAGTTCATACTATTTTTGATTGGTTCCCTTCAACTCGGCTGGAATGAGACAGAGAGCAAAGCAAGCGTGCATAACTCTTCCGATGGTAGGCATGGATTGTGCATATCTCTACGACTGAGGCCTTTGCTCTTTTGTTCCGAAGCCTGGTTTCCGCAGATGGAAGAAGCTGGAAGCCACAATTTAACCCCCAGGACTGCAGGATATATGCGCTGTGTAAGGTGACAGTATATTCAATAAACGAGGCATCCCTGAATCCACCGCCACCTGTTTGGCCTCTCATTCCATCTCAGGAAACACCTCCTTCAATTTTGCATATGAATGAATAAGTTTTGACGTCCAAGTGTATTACAAATTGAAATCCCAAGAATTACATATCACCGGTCAAAACCTTAAGCTTTCAGGCCTCAAAGTGTGAAGCAGCTGGGACAGGACTTGCTGACAACTCTTTCCTGAGTTGAACTGCATTCAGAAGCAGAGATACATCTTATGAAGTAGACGGGGGCATTGGGTAATAGTATGAGGTTGACAATCAACGTCTGCTTTGAACAGCTGAACAGCGTTGGTAAATCCTATGCTGCTGAATATGTATCCGGAATATATTGGTAAATAATCTAGTGATAAACCAAAACTCAATCGATCCAAAACTCACGAAAGCGAACGGAGCCAAAACAATTACGAATTCGGGCTTTGAAGCAGGGACCTAGCGCAGATAACTGAAGTTCAAGCATGGCAGTAAAACAAATAAGACCAACAGGGGTGGAAACCCAACCGGAGTTTGCAGGAGTGAAAGCCGATAAGACCCACAGCTATGCTTTCTTTGAACCAAGCAGACAACGCAGTCGAAAGGGACGGTTTGAAAATGGGGTTGATTTAGGACGGAATTCGCCCGTCAACTCAAGGACTATCTCAAAACTCGAGCCACATTCAAGGCAAATTGCCGGATGTACTTTTGGACACTGCGTCTGACGACTGCTGAGGGGAAAATGCTGTAGGCGAACAAGGAAAGCTTACAAGCAAACCATGGATGTGACACTCCCCGTTTGTTTGGAAAAATTAGAGAGAACTATTCATTAGAAGTACGTGATTAATTTTAATCGGTAATGTTGAAATCTTGGGCAAGAATAAGCTCCAAGAAATATTTATGGTGGAAAGCAACTTAAAAACAAGACAGAACAGACGGTGGAAGAAGAGGCAAATCAGCCGTGCTTGTGCAAAAGAACCTATCAAACTGGAGTGCGCTGTTTACGATACATGCAGTGAACCTGCGGGCAACCCCGTGCTCGTAAATTGAAATGAAACGGTGCGTTTTTGCGTTCCAAGTTGCTAGTATCGAGGAAGGTGCTTGACTGTTGTCTCGATGGGAGTAAAGCCAGCAAGAGCTAGGGGATTTGTGCAGTTAGAAATCTGTCTTTCATGCAGTCAACTAGGGCAGCAAAAGTGGCCTAAGGGCAATCCCAGGAAAGCCAGTCTTACAATAGCTGCATCCAAATGGTCTGACGCAACTTGCAAGAAAAGATAGTGAGCATGAAAAGACAGTGTCCTTAGTTGATGAACACTTATCTCCGAGTATCAAGTGAAGACCATAACATTACCAACCAAGGAAAAGTTAGGCAAAGGTGACCACGCGGTAATTTCAAAGAGATAATCTGAAAACCCCTCCATTAATTCAACAACAATGCCCGGTAATGAGAAAAAACTCACATCTAACGAATTATACGTCTTATTCACATGCCGCGTTAGTCACTCAGTTTGTTTTTGCGAACATTTTAAAAAATTTCCAAATCGCTTTTGTCGTGTGTCTTGGCGTGAGTGCTTATTCGAGCTCGACGGACTTTGACCTACGGTTCTCGTTGCAATGTTACATTGGAGGCACGTTTGAGGTTGCACTTTTGTGCATTTTGGAGATCACTCAATTCAGCACCGTAAGAACTTGCGAATGAGCCTTGTCTTCACCTGAGATTTTGCCTTACCTTGCTTATGCATTGCAGTAACACTGATTATCGAAACATTACAGTAATCAGGTCTGCGTTTTCCATGTCGAATAAATGGCTAGTTTTAGCCTCTGCCAGATGTTATATTAGGCCGTCGAGTGAAGAAATAAGAAAGGCTATGGTATCAGTATCATGGTTACCGCAATAAGAAAACCCGACTGTGGACGTAAGATGGCAGTGGTTATTGATGTACTAATCAGAATGATAAATAGATTTTCCCCCCTAAGATCAATAATTTCAGCTGCCGTACAGCTTTTTGGTGCCCAAAATAAGACAGTAAATAAGAGCCTAATGGAGATGGGAAACATGCGATTTGTATCAAATCCATCAGATGCACAATAGCCACAGACGGGTGCGCTGTAAGACCCAAGCATTCCAAAGAAATTGCGTTTTAGCTTGGCAGGTTATATCAAAAAAAACCCCAACTGTTCTGCTCGTATGCAAGGTCCGAAAAAGAATCGGAGGCCGTCATGCGGCAATAGGACGGCCGAAAACGGATCCAGCGCCAATGGAATTCCAAACGGAAAATCTTACTGAGAAGGCTGCTGTCTTCCCGCGCGTCCAATGTTACCCATATCAACAATCTTAGCCGTGCGTTTCTGAAATACATCATGAGGCTTGCTCTTTTGCATGATGAAGTGTTGCAGGAGTACTGTGAGTTTTAAGGAGGAAAGCGATGCTTAGAAGAATACAAGATGAACAGTTTGTCCAGCTTACACCATGTTATGAGAAAAGCATGATTGACATTCTGCGCAGAACACGGCGTTTATATTCACCAGCAGTGGGTGATAGTGCAACTGCTGGACGGAGGCAAATGTACAGACGCTGAAAAATAACGGGAGTAAACAAGTTTCTATATTGAATATGAAAGTTGAACCGGGAGGAAGGAAGCCAATAAAACTTACGGTGACGCGGTGAGACTGTCACAAGCGACAAATGCAGATTAAAGAAGGAAGAGAAAGATTGCAGATGCTAAATATTAAAATAAGAATGAGGCTGCGGGTTAATCACAGTACCGACTTTCCGGCAACCAAGAAAATAAGCAAAAGCAATTTGGAATTGCGAAGATAGAAATTTCTAAGAAATTATGGAAGCCCAGTACTTGAAAGCATGGATAAAGAGAACACCGCCAACAGTGAGGAAGAAATGGAGGAGTGGCCAGTAGGAACTAACAGTAAAACGCTTTGCCTTTTATTATCCCTCGACGCTCAAACTGGAGGCGGTTGTTGTCAGAAAATGGCTCCATTTGACGCGTATTAGATTATAGGTGATCGTTAGAGGTGAAAAGTGCTGACGGCGATTGAATCAAAGGGATTTATCTGTGAGTGCCTTCATGGGGATTGACTGCCAATGTTGCGGGCATGTTTTCTACTGTCGGGCAGTTCAAAAGGCTAAATTGTGTAGTTGAATGTGCCCTCCCAATAACGGCGCTTTGGCATCGGGCTTTACAACGTAAGGTTACGACTTCCAAGCTGACTTCAGGCAGGTGTGCCGGTTTTCTTTGGCAAGTCATGGAAATAAAAGGCGCGACTTGTGCAGTCCCTTATTTTTTTCCCCGGGGTAGGATACCAGAGAGCCCTGTTAGTTTGCTTTCACGACGTGTAGAAACGAGTTACTGTGGGCCAGAACCACGAAAGTTAGGACAAGAGTGCAAGCAGGAAGTTTTGGAAAGAAAAAAGAAACAATATCAGTCTGAAGGCATTCTAGATGAGCTTTCTGGTTACCATGAAAATAAAAGCCACGATTGGTATATAATAAACAGGATGACGAATTAGCTGGAATCAAACTTTGCACAAACAACAGACCAATTATCACTTGCGCACGGGAGGTGGTAGGTGGTGATGCCTGGTGTTAGTTTGGAAAAAGTTAAAGTCACGCTTGGATATGCACGTCTATTTATACACCTCTGAAATGCGCATTAAATAGGAGCAAATATATGGCTAACAGATGGAAGGTAGCGAAAAAGGCGGCGAGTTATTTTGCTTGTGGATACGTGGCAATTCACTTTTGAAACTAATGTGAATGGAAATAGCTGAACATTGTTGAGAAGTCTGAGATGAGATTTCAAGTGTTAAATTTATTCGTATGAATTTAATTCCCACCTAAGACCACAAGCCCAAATCATAGCCTTTGAATAACAATGTGTATATTCCTGTTTTTCCAAAGATATGCTCTTGGGTGATATCGAAATGTGATGACGAAGTGCATACAAATAACAGTGCCATATGTTGGGTGGATTATACACGTATTAGACAAGTCAGAAGGAGACGAAAACATTTGTGCACACAAAATTAGTTTGAAAAAGACATTTGGCAAATAAAAAGTGAAAGAAACATGCATCACATAAGAGCGACTGCAGATTCAGGAGCACAGTTTGTGTATGTTCTTCAGTGAGGGATGACCTGGAGTAAAGGGCACGAAATTGGATGCCTGGGGCACGACATTGAGGACATGTACGCCCCCTCGAAGTGGTCATGTGTTGCTGTCATCCAAAATGTGGAAAGTCACTAATCCACCCGCGGTAACCAGTTGTGCTAAAAAATGTCCACGAGGCAATAACGGACAAGGTCTGCTGCTGAATGCTAAAAGATTACCAGTTGGCAAAATTAAAAAGTGAAAAGTTTGGAAGTGCAATGCTAGCTGGAAAATATGGTGGACGTTTTTTAAAGCATGCAAATTTCCCAAAACTTCCCTGGCTGTCATGGTCGCATTGACCGTTTGCATATTCTTCCCTTCTGTTCGCCTCATACGTCCTAGGAATCCTTATATATGTTTGCATATCTACGCAATTAAGATAATGAAAAAGATTTCTCTCAGTATGGGTACCAATACATGCATATATGATAACATGGTGAAAGCCGTAGGTCCGCATGTCTAAGCATAAATGTACGCGGAATTTTTAACCTGTGTACTGTTCCCGGATGCAATAAGAGTAAACTACTGGTGCCTGCGGGCATGTATAAGTTTGTAAGTTACCTGAGCTTACATTTTCTTCTATAAGTAGCAAGGAAATTTATGCTTTAATTTATAGACGAAAAAATATATGCACATATTTATAAAGGTAGTTACAAATCTAATCGCACTTATCTGTGGGTAAATGTATAGGACTAACGATACCTGTAAACATCTCTGGCCCTACCCATTCGTATGCATACAGAAGTATAGATTTCGTACATTTTTATGTCTACATTTGACAAGGCGAACGGACTAATGGTCAGTGAGAGTGAACCGTTCTCCGAAAAAATCGAAACTGCCACCGGTGTTGCTTACGTAAAAGAATACTCACGCACAAACAACCTAATACTTACAATAGAGCAACTCACGGAATAGCCCATTTTGGTAATCGATGCCGCACCCAAATAGTGGTGGCTCCAAAATGGGCCGTGGTTGCGTTTACGTCAATCCCGTTTCTACAGCGGTCCTTGCTTCTTGGAACCACATCGGTTGTTAATGGCCTGAGGGTCATCTTCTTTGGACCTACGCGGTCTTGGGCTCATCATGTGCTCCTGGAATGTAACCGGTAAGTGTAGATAAGCATCCATGTGCTTTGTTAGACGGTCTGAGGAATTAGCGCATCGGACTTCCTAATTATGCTTCACCACCCACCCGTCTATTTTTCAGCATGCCCCTCCCAACCGCGCACCCGGTACGTATGCTGACGTCTATAAAAACTGCCGTCGTTCTTCTTCTTTAATTATTCATGAATGCTCACTGAAACTGCTATGTGGTACAAGTTGCTGTCGTCCTGTTTGGACAGAAATTACTGATCCTAATATTCTTTTGCTTCTCCCTTCCCCGCTCCCTATTTCTTCTCGTGGCAAATCCTATTCCAGCTGCCATCCGCAAAGCATTCAGTTTTGGTCCTTCCTGGCAATTAAAAGTAGCAAATATTAGCGGTAGATCACAGGAGCAGTTATAACTGCTTCCCTGTAGCATGTACACCAGTCCCGTGGACCAGAAGAGTTCCACAAACAGAACAACCTGACTTTATTCCCTAGCCCTTTCGCTAGCTTTCCTATCAAGCCGCAGGAATCTGCATTTGCGAAGATGTCGAAAGATGAAGGAGAAACCTGCTCCGAACAGCGATCACGCATCCCAGGACTGACTGAGCCATATACCGTGTAGAAAGTAAGCAGACGGTAAGTTCGTTGTACATGTTCCTTCATCGGAACATCCCATCCTGTGTACTTCAGGACTGCCGTCTGGACCTTGTAATCTTTGTAAGAAACTGAATGTTATTGCTGTTTCCATTTTTGTATACTCACCTTAAAACCACTCAGAACAGAGTACAGACTGCCTATCTCTTTCCAGCTTTCATCCAGGCTCGCCAGTGACTGCAGGTGCAACGCGAACCCTCGCCGAAAGCTCCACGTCATCCTGCGCGCTGGTTACCTATACCTATTAGAATGCTGTTGTTCGGATCTGCAGCTCCAGCACCAGGCCGCGTAATACTAAGTCATACCAAGCCACGCCAGTGACCGCCCCGGGCACCTTATCTAAGAGGAAACCATTACGAATGGCCAAAACACTGTTGCTAACACTAGTGAACTGCCGCTCAATCCCCCAGTCTTACCTCCAGGGGACAACATAATCTCCGATATCAAAGAAGGACAACACGCAGGTCATTCATGGCATCTGTATTTAAGTTTTAATTGTAATTCTTAAACGTACTCTGTTTCTTCCCGCCATAAATCACAGTCCGCTCCCAGCCGCACGAGTCCAGTGACCACTCATGTGAGTTCCATTGTCTCCCCGTCCACAACCCTTTATATAGTTTTGTCATGCAGATAGTTTGATGCAACCTTGTAGGTTTCCCGACGTTTCAATTTGGCCACCCAACACTATACCACCCCCACCGATACCACATCACCCACAATGGCATCCTCTAACAACCGGCTCCTCAACTCCCAAGTTTCTTCTATCACCTTGGTCTTCAGCCTACAAATCCATTAACAAAGACGGTCCTTCGCCGGCCACTATACCTAACTCTACTGAATTTACTCCCTTATCACAGCTATGCACTATCCGAACCTCTAATGTATCCCTTGATTATTTGACCCCCACCAAAACCACCTCTTGGATATCACGTGGAATTAAATGTTCCAGTGAATTTTCCCTACTTCTCCGGAACTCCCGCTCATTGACTCATAAAGTAAGGGAGCTGAGACTGTTAGCAGCTAAAACTCTTACGATATTATTTTGGCAACAAAGACTTGGCTAACAGACCATAGTTCTACTCCTTCTTCTTCACTGGCGGGTTATACACCATTCAAAACCAATAGATCAAATCGTAGAGGAGGTGGTTGCCTAGCCTACGTAAAGAAGCCAAACAAAGCTTCCGTTCTCCATCACCGATTTCTTTACTCTATCCCTCAAACCATTTGGCTTCTGGTGCAATTACCCGAGTACCCAATCCACATAGGATGTGTATACCGACCACCAAACCCGAATAGTTCTGATATTTCTCGTCTAACCCAAGCCTTCATTTATTTTTCTGGTCTTCCCCAGCCGTAAGATAATTGCAAGTGACTTCAATGTCCCCAAAATTTGTTGGACCTCTTGATCCGCTTTACCAACCCTACGCAACTTCGTTTCTGAAACTCACGCTGAAGGAATGTCTCAGCATATGACTACGCTTACAAGTTTCCAGCGTATCTTCGACCCAGTTTTTACGAACAGCACTCCTAATGTTAAGGTTTCAGTGCTGAAACCCTTCCCTGAGATTGACCACAAGATGGTCACGTGTAGCTTCCCACTCCTTAAATAACCTTCCTCATCTATATATACCCACCATGATGTCTCTTCCTCTATGTCGACTCGCCGAAACGAACTCCCTAAAGCTGTACGAACCCCTGATTGGTCCGGCCTCCTTTTATCGAGTGACCCACAGAGAGGGGCAGACGACCTTTAAGCAAAACTTTTCACCGTTAATCGCCTGTTCACTCCGACAACTCAACATAAACCCAAGAAGCCTAGTAGGGCTTGTCGGCTCCAGACGAAACTTTTGAATGCTCAAAAAGTTATCAACAAAACGGGAGACTTCCCGATCTTAGTACAGGTCAACCGCTTGCAGCAAGAATTACTTATGGAGTCCAAACTGAGGTTAAAAAGCAGGGAATGCTAGCTCTTGGGTCGCCTAACCCAGTTCGAAGGACTTCCTATATTTTCAAAGCTCTCCCGCAACCCAAATGCTCAACTATTCCGAACTTCATCATACTTAATA
>LUCM01000592.1:40640-58319 GCA_008360955.1 Fasciolopsis buskii | reverse complement strand
TTAAATCCCCCTGCTCGGAAGACCACATCGCCTGTTATGATCCTGTGAGCGAAACCACATTGCATTGTATGTTTGGTTTCCGTTTTTCATGTCTTCATTGTGCCTTCCTGGCCTAATTTTAATGTTATCTTACGCATGACTCTCGTATGTCGAGAGATATACAAAACAAACAAGCCTTCCAAATCACTAGATGTCGCTTTCACCCCCTGTCTTATCGATTCACGTTGTCCGTATTTCCTGTACATCATCTATGTAAAAAATTGATCTTGCCTTGCGCATGCATCTCGCAAATCGAGAAATATACATTATATATTATTATTATTATTATTGATCGCTGCCTCAGCTTAAGTCAGCTGGGCAACAGCGCTGACCAATCGTTTCTCCAAATCTTCAAATCTCTTATTTACTTCATGAAATACATCAACTTGCTTCACCGAACTGTTTCCTATTTGCAATTTAGGAACAGATCTTGGCACGCCTGTTTTCCTGGTAGTAACCCTTACACGGTTTGACTGCGGCATGGTGTAGAGGAGACAAAAGTGGCGCAAAAGCAATATGCAGAAATATTTGCGGAATTTTCCTGAACAAGACACAAGGGTTTCTACCAAAGGATAAATAGGTAAACTGGTTAAAGCAAGGAAAACGAATCCAGCAAAATTTCAAACCACGAGCTGACACTCACCTCAAAGCTGGGGGCATAAAATAATGCTTGGAACAGAAAAACTGGGTACAACACGGAAAGCTTACGAATAGCTAAGCAGGGCGGATTTGCGATGAGAAATGTGTTTGTGGGCATGAACTCATTTAGCATGTGAATTGCCCTTTGAAAAGATGTAATGGCTGCATACCGTACAATGGCACACAGGATGCTGGTGTCGGTCCGGGAATGCTTGCAGACCAGGATATCGCGGTTTACCACAGCGAAGCAGATTCACTCGATGAATACTTCGGCGGTGCGCATAAGTCCGACAAGGGAGGCCTCGAAGGACTTGGCGCAAGATAACTCACAGTAGCTTATCGAAGTTTTCTTGGCAACAGAAGGCTATGTGGGCCGACAGCTTACAGGGCCAAACAAGTCAGCTGGAGCCGACAACATGCACTCCGCTATCATTAAACCATTATTGGGCACTATCGGAAGTTCCGTGTAAAAGCTAGTCCGGGACGGTATAAAACAGAGTGAAATGCGAAAGCATTTGAACAATGCATCGAATGTAGCCGAAATTGTGGTGGGTTTGAACTGTTTTGCGCGCAACCTCAGGCCAGTTGGCATCACCAGAATTGCATGTAAGTTAATGGCGAAACTTACTAGGAAACATCTGCCTACCTCAAACACAGTGCTCGGTGCTCTATCTAAATTAGCGGGGCTCCGTGAAGGGCTGTTATTTCTTCATCAACATCTTACGCTTCCTTGGTAAATGTATTTGCGAAATGCAGTGAACCTCCGCCTACGTCTAATTAATTCGGAGCCACCTGATACTCAAGAACATGTACATCAGTGGCACAGGGCCATCTTTTCAAGGTGACACTCTGTTCGAGGTGGAATATAATGCAGAAAAGGCGCTTTGTAAGGGTCAGTACTAGGGCCACCCTTGGTCTTGCTCTTTATCGACGGCCTAGTCTCCATACATAAGCCACCCAGCCTCTTTGCCGACAATGCAATGGCAGCAGGTTCTATGGGGCAGATGAAATCACATAAGGCATGTAAAGGTTGTCTTATGCCTCGCCAACATGTGGAACAAGCTTCGATTCGCTCGAACTATAACGTGACCAGGTACTGTCTATTCTGAACACAGCTAAGTAAATAAGGAATCTGGAGATAATCTTCACGCCAACTTTTAGATAGACAGGTTAGCGTACTTCTGCAACTTGATCTTGGCTACCACTTTCATTCTCTCTCATTGCCTATTTGAAGTTCGGTTTTGCTTGCACATTGGTTTATTTTGCAATTTACGGTTGTAGAACCTACAAATCGGTCGTTTTTCACCTCGCATTCAACTTTGGTCTTCTCTACTGGCAACTGCTAGAACCCCAAACCGGCTTTGCACGTCCGACCCCCGGAGTTATACGCAGGGGACATGCAAAAGCGGGGTTGTTATGGTTAGCGACCTGCGAACGTGATTTTCGAAAGTGATGGTACACGACTTAACAAGCGCGAAGGTGGACGGTGCGCTCCACCGGAAAGAATATGCAGCAACGAATATTTGCTCTAATTCCTGCTATTGTAGACCTTTTTGAGACTACGGGTTCAGTCCTTAGAACTGATTGAATAGTTTGGTTTCCATCTTGAGGGGCGGAAATTCAACCGTCACAGTTATAGTTTTGCTGAAAGGTAATGAATGTGCTGTTGCTCACCAATTCCATGGCCTTTTCAAAATACAGCATTGCACAGTGTTCAAAACTAATCTGGCGTGATTGAAAACCCACCAGCTATCGCTTAGATGCTGGTTACATTTTTTCTATCTAAAGTCTGTCACCTTAATTCCGCCAAGTAAAGAAAGCGTTCGAGTGCTATTCTTGCAAAGCATTTATTCCTCAGCTGTTCCTGCAATTCTTTGAGCTGCTACGCTAGCAAATCAAACAACCATCGAACTGTACAAAAATAAAATGTGTGGTCAATGCAAAAGTAAGGCGTGAATCCGAGGTCAGTGTCTCCCGAGCGCGAGGAGACGGTCACTTTAGGATTTATGAAATGGATATTTTGGCTGCCATCAAAAAGGCAAGATAAGCAAATTGAGAGACGAACGCAGTGTCAGACTTAGCCGTATAACTTATTGGATGTGATTTGTTTCTGTTCTGTACGCGTGGTTATCGAATGAAGGGGAGGATTTTCAAAACAGTCAATTAAGTGCAGCGACGGAAATATTTGGCAAACGTAAGTAACGCTTTCCGCGCCTCCGGGAAAAGCGAGAACTCCTGTCTTGTGGCCCGTTCTCTTTACTTCCTACAATCAATAAGCAGAATCCGTTCAGGATTTCCAAAACCTAAACCGGGTCCTAAATATCGGAACGCCTTTGACAATCTTAGATAGCGGGCTGTCTTTGACACTGCTTGGACTCTGGTGCATAAGACCACAAGAAATAAATTGAGGAAACCGGATATGGGCTGCTTGATAGGTCACAGTATTTTGTCGACTGGGAAGCAAATAAATAGAATCGATTGTCTGGGGACTGGCCAAAGACGGGGAAAGAGGTTCTTAAACAGCCTTGTTTTCTTAAGTAAAGCAGTGCGCAGTAATGCGCAGGTAAACTGTCACTGCACGTTTCACAATACTTGATTTGAAAAGCACAATTTGCTACCCACGGCACTTCTCAAATTGAAATGAGCTAATAGTTTATCACCTTTAATTTGCTAGACCATTTAGACTGGAACTGGAGGAGATGGATAGCCAAAACCTGCGTGAAACTGAAAGAATTCTGGACTCCAAAATAGAGACAGAATACTAAACTGAAGAAAGCTAGGGATAATAAATATAGCAGTAGAGGGTTGCCAAAAGAGGTGCTGCGGCCAGGGAAGTGAAATACCGGAAAACAAGCCGGAATTCAAAGAACTCGGGAACTAGCGGTTCCTGCCCTGTCGTTACTCTAAAGGAGTCGCGCATACCAGCAAGAGTATAAAACCGTGAACCTGATAATGGTGGAATATAGGATCGCAGAACCAAACCAGTCACTCATTCTGGTGCCAGGAAAAGACCCCTCTTGGTTATCCTCATGCCAATAACTTTACTAATCCCCAGGGCTTACTCGACACGGCCTCCGACGGAGCAGAGTTCAACATTGGCAACTTCCCTCTCGTGGAACGTCAAGCGGCGAATGGACCTTCTGGATAACCATAAGCTCCGAAAGCCAAATTAGACACTGTCCTTGGTCACTAAATCAAAAAGAGGGTCAATACCAAGGTATGATGCTAGGGTGCAATGGTATGATAAGGGAGGTCCACACAGGCGACCTGAAGGTCCTGGACGTTTTCTTCGTCAGGTATGAAGTATAAGCAATGAATGGCAGGAGCTGCCAGAGAAAGGCATTACCACCAAGAACATGGCATTAAGAAAACCTCGGTTTAGCATTTAAGCAGAACTTTGGTTGCTCTGTCCAGAAGGATCTTGTAAGTACAAGCTGAACAGACAGGCGAAGGGAATGGTTGCGCTAATGTCAGCTCAATCCCCTTCGTCAACTCCTTGTAGGATCATCCAGTACTTTTCATTCGCCTTACAACTTGTGCTTACCAGTCCTTATTGACAATAGATTAAACGGCTTGCAATAACTTTGGTTTATTTCCCTAATTCTGACCCCTATAACACTTACCAAAACTGGGCACAAAACTAACCACAAATCCTCTCAATAAGTGTCGGTCCAAAGATCAAGAACAATGTCACTCCTGCTAATTAACCAACCGGCTTTATGGCTCACCACATTCTACCTGCAGTATTTATCTTGAATTATTTTAAAGTCACCTGTACAGAGAGTACCCCCTGTCTCAATGCCGTCGCCTGTTGACAGCCAGGAGAATAAGTAAGCTGCAAATAATGAATGTGTAATCAAAGGTATACCCATACTCTTGCGTCATACGCCATTGACTTTGCAATTGAAAAGGCTCATAAAAAGCATGGCTAGCTACCCCCTCTGTGAACCTAGTCGTCTACCTTCACCGTTTTTGTGCTAACGTTGATTTTGATCCTTGCACATTTTCGTCCTCATGTTTTGATTGGACCGGGTGGATTCAACCCTGTCGCTCATAAAGTGCCGAAGTTGCTGCAAACTGCAAATCCGGCTTCGGTAAAATCACTTCGTTTGCATCTCGAGCCGCTTATTGCCGCCTGCTTTGGGAACTCCTTGCCATATACTGCTTGCCAAAACGTGCTCTGAGGGATTCTTTTAGAAACAGTAATACTAAGACAGTGCCCGCATTAAAACTATAACACGTAGTTTCCACGTAAAATAGCTCCCGAAGCACAGGCTTTCACTCGGAACGCAAAGAGTATCAAATTTCCGTCGAGCCCTATATCAACTCGTTGTCCTATACAGCAGAGCCTCTCCGCTCCACTCCTAAAATTCTCAGAAATGCCCATTGAAAGTGACCTAGTTTTGGAAGCACAACTGGCAGTTACAAACGCGGCTTGCGCAAAAGATGAGCTCGTAATTAACGCAGTCGACTTTTGTTCGTCCAATTATGTGTAACATCCTCAGTCTACCCCGGCATCCTGTCACACCAGGCCATGGCAACTGCATCACATATTTCCAACTGTCGAAGTTCACCATCTTCCACACACTCTTAGGCAATAAATGTTCCCTCACAAATATCCTTGTAGCGTACGATTTTTCCTTTCCGGTAGTCGGAGTCCATTTTCGTCTCCAATTATTCAACCTCTCTCCATCGCTCATATTGGCTTATCCGTCTACACTGCTTCCATTTGGTAATTTCTAATCTGCCCTAGTAGTCCCCTCAATTCGCTTGGTTCATTATTTCTGTTTCGCTCAGGCTCACCATGTTTTTATGTTCGTGGTTTTTGAACCAATCGTGTGGACCATCTCGTCCATAGTGAAAGCCGCTGGTTGATGCCTGTAATCCGGTTTTATTTGCCATATGTCCTCTGGACTTTCTGGTCACACATCTGCCAGGCAACAGTTACTTGCAGGTCCAAACCGGTTTCTTCCGGTCCAACCACATCTTTTGCCATGGGCATCGAATTTCATAGATTCGCCCCCAGATCATTGTTCTTTCGTGCACTCAGACGAATTGCGATCTTCGATTTTCAGTCGTTTTTGTACGACGTCTTTATCCTCGGCTTCTCTTCGGTATCTTACTGTTTTGATTAGTCTAAAAGTGTGTGTCTAATTTTCCATTCCTATTCCACTCTTCCCCAATGCACCTGTATTCCGGACATTATATGCCCATTTGTATTTTTGTTGTTTCCGTACAATTGACTCATTACCCATTACATGCCTTTTGCGCAGCAACGAATGCACACATAATTATTTTTAGTAATTAGATGTGTTACTTTTTCTCACCTCGTGATTACTGAGGTCCATACTCCACCGATCACAAGAACCCCAGGTTTCTTAATTACCTGAAGGTGCGGCCGATTCAGGAGCTACCGTCCTTATCATAAATAAGCTCGGCACACTTGTAGTTGACTGGCAAACTGGCTAGGAGGGAGTCTTGCGCAGGGTAACAGATTCTGAAACTCATACAGAATAAGGCGCCACGGCAACGTGACCGACAGAAAAACAGATGAAGGTGTGGTCAGTCGCCCTCCGGACTGGCCACCACAGTGCCTAGGTTTCAGTGCACTTCATTTACTGACTCTGCACTTAAATTCTCCTGAAAAGCCGTGGCGCTCATTTCGGAACACTCGTAACGAAGGTATACCCTGGGTAGCCGTAGTAAACTGTAGTTTCAGACCTGGAAATACAGCTGAAGCTTAGAAGGGGATTCGATCTTGAAATCGGATTAGTATGTTACTATTAAAATATTTTGGCATCAGTGTCAGCCTACATGGTGTAACACCGTTCTCATCACAGCGAAGTAGGGGAAGCAAGCAGTCTGGGACGGAATTTTACGCCACTCAGTGACGCCGCAGCTATTTAGAACAAAGGACGACGTTCAACTATGCCTTCAGCGTTCACAAAATAGTGCTAATTATATTGAAATTTCTGGAACAAATGTGAGAAGCACGAAGGATGCCCCACCCCAGACTAAAATGGAATCAACAGCAGAAATCTATTGTTCACCTGATACAGCCACATAAGTTTCGAGAAAATAAACGGGTAACTCTATGGGCAGGACATTAGACCGTTATAGTCAATGGATTTTATCTGCTTAAAACCCCCCGTTGGGACCATCGGCTCTGCGCGCGCAGGTTCAGGTTTTAATGGGCCAAGCAAGCAAGCAGTAGAGGAAATAAGCTGATACAAATCAGGTTGAAAAAAGCATATGCATAAATGTTAGGATTCACATGTTTCATCGATGAGAATCGAGGGTAGCTGACTGGTGGAGGAAATACGCCATAGTAGGTATTAATTCCGGGGGCGGGTCAAAAATTTCAAAATCAAAAAATGTTCATGTGCATAGAAAAGTTTATGCTAATCCAAAAGAATCATCAACGAACAACAAAATAGTCAACATTTTGCGCACGACCCTAAATATAATCTAGCCTCTAAGGCAAAAGCAAAATTCGGGGGAGGAAATTATGGATGTGCGATTGAAACGCGGTTTGCGACATGAAGGTTAAGTTGATATGGGACAAACGTTAACAGCGTGACGAACCTCTGAAATAATTAGATTTGGTCGGCCACTATTATATTCTGGCCACCAGTTTTGTATCCTGTGCTCCTAGTAAGGCAAACATCGGCAAAACCAAAAAAGCTAAAGAGAATTAAAAAATCATTGTCTGGGTAAGTGAGGATGAGCAAACCGTGCCTAGGATTTAGTATCTGGTCCCTTATAAGAGCATGGACGACCAGCGTAAACAAAATATTTTGAGGACTGCGGTTATTCGGAAAATCGACGGGTTTCATCTGTGTCACTTTATGCGTTGAATCACGAAACGGCAAACTGACCGAATTCCATAGAACACGACTTCTGGGATACCCATCCCTGTGGGAAATCATTTACTGCAGCATCACTGGAAGCACTTGAGAAAAAAGAAGAGTGAAGTAGTGAGCAGAGAGTAGGGTCGGTCTTAAAACTACGGCCAGCGGCATTTGAAAGCGGCTACCACTTTCCAGGTCAGAAAATATCCAGGGCTTTTGCCGTAGCTTCATGGTTGGTTTTATCGGCCATTGCGGAGGTGAGACAAATTACTTAGGGGCAACGAAGTAAGGATGATGGGCAGGGGGAGCATGATTTCACTGCAGAACTCCCTGTGATTGAGAAGAGAGCAGTGAAGCTGAAATAAAGAGACAAGCTCGAAGGGCCAGTGCAAACATTATTTTTTGTTTGATTTTGCTAACGAAATGTCAAAGAGGAAAAGGCATCCTAGGTGAAGCAGTAGGATGATGAGCATCTGAGAAGGGAAGGGTAACGGCAAATGACGAGAAGGTAGAACGGAGCAAATATTTTGAGAGGTTCATACAAGGGATTGAACAAAATTGTGGAACTGATAGAACAAATGAGAATAAACTCAGCTGGTGAGCAAAAACTTCCTTCGTTTTTTATTCCTGGTGGCAAACGACCATGGTCACACGGTAAACAAAGAAAAATAAGGACATTGAAAATATCCTAATTAAGTTCCCCAATAAGAAATGGAGTTTTTGTGCAAATACGTGGAAGGGAGAGAAGATGGTAAACAGGATAGGTTGACAATCCGGGCGGTGAGCCTTTCCCATGAAAGATTTTGCGGCAGCATGCCTGGGTCTCATAGGCGAATTGTGGATCAGCGTGGGCGAATTTTGCTGAAGACAGAACAACATGACGATTAAGTGTTCGATGCGAGAGTAGATAAAAGAAACAGTCAGTCACGGGATTTGTGACTAGATGACTGCTGGGTATAAGAAATCAGGCTTGTCCTTGAGAATTACTACTTAAGCGGGAGCAGATAGACTGGTGTGTTCGGGGAAGGAACAAATGGACAAAACGCTGTTAGAAACGATAAACATTAAAGAGTAAGGAGTGGGATAACGTGGGGTGGGTTAGGGGGTTCCAAAAGCGGCAACGGAATATTCTGGGTTAAAGGGTAGAGAATGGCGCAGGTTACGTAAGGTTAACAGTAAGCGGGAGACTTTCAAAAATCTGATCATGTTGACAGGCGCATCATAATCAGTAGGCGGAATTTCATGAGGTAGGCGGCAAGAGGTAAATAATAAATGTAGTATAATTGTTTGGTGAAAACGGTGGGAGGAATGCACTGCTTCAGAGTTTCCAATTCTTGGTGATCGCCGGTGTGGCGTCGGCGTAAGTCTGCGAGTTGGCCCCATTTGGTTGGTTCACCAGAAATGACGGAATAATGGCACTGGAAGTTGTGACCGAATTCAAGTGCTCCTGTCCATGGATTAACTGTCGATGATAAAGCACTATTGATCATTATGCAACCAATCAGAGCATTTATGTGTTTTGCATTGGACAGTTTTGTATGTGGATGGAAAAGTATCTAATCAGGAAGTAGTTATGTCTTGCGTCCGCCCTAGGCTTCGGGATTATTATAGGAAATTTACAATGGCGGAAGGCTTAAAGAGAGGGCGCATGCAAATGAAGACAATCGGCAAACTATGGTCATTGGAAATGGATTAGCTCAAGGGGAATGCAGAGAATAATATCCTGATTTGAACGCCTGTCACTCCGACATGTGAACATAAGTGACCTTCAATTGACCACAGCCCTATCTCGGAAGACCAGTCATTTATTTCCAAATACACACTGCCCTCCCCTGCTTTCATAACACCGAATCTAACGGCGCAGGAGAACCCAGTATACCAGCGTATTACGGACAAAACCGAAGACTAACTCTCGCTGATCGCTGGGCAAACGGAGTAGTCAAGCATTTTAAGGGAGACCTACACCTGGCCCACCATTAGGCCCAACGCTTCCTACCTGGCAGACATGAAAATATAATGGATACGTATTCCCCGCTTTCCCATTCACCACCATACTTCTCGGGACCACCCTGGTCACCCTACCACATAAGTTCTTTATTATTAACCAACCCTAGGTCGGACCGTTTCATTGTGAAATATTGTTCTTTGCCTCAACAGTCTAACGTCCCTATCAAAAACGAAGTCCGGAAACTATTGGCTGTTCAGACCATTACTCACATATACGACCCTTATCTCTCAGCGACTCGGGCGTACGAAAATCGGTCAAGATTGTAACAGTTAGTAGTAAAGTCTCCAAAACCTGGATCCCAGCCAACAACACTAAATAACATTAAGGTCCGTGATGGCAGAAAGATGCAGGATTCTGTGGCAGTTATAATCGCGAAAAAACCCCCTTTATATCGATCTTCTCACCCCTGGTTCCTTTTCCCATAGATTTCTCTGCCCCCCGATTTACTCTGCCAAAATGGAGGATCCTGTCGCAATGCTAGGTATTGCCGAAACTAGTTTCACACTTCGTAGACATTTCACCAGAAAACACATTCGAGATTACTTTTACTCTTCCTACCTACTCCTCTTGCTTCCTAGTAACCTGCTAACGCGAACCAGGTAGACTTCTTTCCCTTGAGTACCCAGCCTAGTTTCATTTATAAAAGAAAGAAAATCTCTCAACGCCACACAGACGGTCTGTTTTGCTTATGCAACACACAAGTCCACATAAGTATGTTTCAAACAGCACTCGTTAATGAAAGCAAGACAGGGCGTTGACGATGACGGAGCCCTAGGTACAGGTCTGTTTTACGGCACAAACCACCATCCTCCGTGTGCTTGCTTATCCCCACTTTTGTTTCCTTTAGTCCGTACATGCGAGAACCCAAGTGGCGGCGACAGATTCGCTTCAGCATCTCCGAAAGTGGGAAGAGAAGACCACCCCCAGCAGTTGCAAAAAAAACAAGGCGGAAAATTGAGGTCAGACGGAGGAGCTACGGAACGTACTTATATGGGATCAACAATTCCTTGGTTAGAAAAAAAGAGATGTCTCTGCTGAATAAGTTTTACCCAAGCAACCAAAACAGGTTTGAGCAGCGAAGGAATGGGCCACCTTCTACAATGGATATGTATGCCACCGGCCCAGACCTGACCGTGCGAATTGGGAAACCCCGCGCCGCCCTTGTTCGGTAGATAAGCATCTGGCCGCTTTGTTGGACGGTCCGGGGAAGTAGCGCGTCGGACTATCCACCTATGCTTCATCATCCACCCCTCTACTTTTCAACTTGCCCCTGTTTGCCCAACCGTACACCTGGTACGTATGCTGACGTCTATAATAACTGCCGTCGTTCTCCTTCCTAATTATTCATGCAAACTTACTAAAACTACTGCGTGATACAAGTTGCTATCGTCTTGTTCAAACACAACTTACTGATCTTAATGTTATCATGCTTCTCCCTTCTCTTCCTTCTATGACCTCTCGTGGCAAATCCTATACTAGCATCCGGCCCACGCTGCCATCCGCGATCCATTCATTTATGCTCTTTCCTGGCAATTCAAAGTAGTAAAAATCGGCGGTTGACCACGTGGTCAGTTATAACTGATTCCCTATAGCAAGTACACCAGGCGAGTTCCTCAAACAGAAAAAATATGAACCTTATTCCCTAACCATTGCGCTAACCATCCTATCAGACCACTGTAATCTGCATCTGCGAAGATGTCAGAAGATGAAAGAGGGACGCGCTGAAAATAAGCACCATGAAGCCCAGGTTTGATTGGGCTATATGACCTATAAGGGGAAAGCAGATGGTGTTCGTTGCTCACGTCCCGTCAACGGAACTCAAACTCCTACCTCTTATCCCTGTATTCTTTGTAATAAACTTACTGTTATCGCTGTTTTCCATTTTTTGATTGCTCACCTAAACATCAGCTGAAAGACGTTTCAAGCCGCCCTCTTTCTCCGTCTCTTCTCCAAGCTCGCCAGTGACCACGGATGCAACGCGAATCCTCGCCGAAGGCTCCACTCTATCGTTTGCGCTGTTTGCCTATGCCATGCTATCCGGATCTGTCCCTCCAGTACCAGGCCGCGCAACCCCAAGACAAACAAATCAACGCCAATGGCCGCCCCGGGGTGCTTCATCTGTGATAAACCATGGCAAAGGAGACGGTAATGAGCTGTCCAGTCAACACTCACCCGTGACTGTGGCGGGCCACAGGGACCGGTTTAGGTACCAAGCTTCTAGCTATGCCGGGTAGCTTGGTGGAATTTGTGTTTGGTGGAACCGTTTTTCAGTTCTTACTTGCATACTGTCTGAGGGCCTTCTTTTGACTAGGGGTTTCATCAGAGGTAATTTTTATGGACCTGAACGTGGTACTCGAGGCTATCTTGGCTTCACTCCTCAAAAACTGTTCTGCAGCAGCGGGGCTAAGGAACTGGAACAATACAGGACATGATCTGCTTAGCATTTGTTCACGCAGTCTCAAACACTGTCATATTGCAAGCGGAGAGGACAGTGTTTTTGAACGAGTCTAGTGATATGCGGTCATGGACATCATGAACCACGGCATTAGACGATCTTAGGTTTCTCTGCTTAACTTCTGATGATATTGAGTCGATTGCCCGACAGACATCAGCGAGCTGTTCGCGTAGTGGGTTTTCGGGCTTCTTATTTAGGTAGGTGAGAGGAAGCAGCTTTGTAATCCTTGGGTTCCATCAGTAAAATTTTTTTTGTTTATCTAATGAATTACTTTCCCTTGTTTTCGTACCTTAGTGTTAGTCTCCATGACCACGTCTGTAATGCTGACAGTGCACGCTGGAGGCCGGCTAATGGATTATGAGGGTGTGGAGGCGGCATGTCTAGCTGCTATGATCTTGCTACGTTTAGGCCTAGAGACCGCCATTTCAGTAAAGTGGGACAATGTCCATAGCTGCATGGTTGTGTTATAAGGGATGCACCTAGGAGTGCCAAAGGTTTTGTCAAATCATAGAGTGGAAACTGGGCGAGAGGTCTTGGATCGATCTAAGGAGTCGTTATCTAAATCGAGATTGTACTAAATCTATCATGGTAGCAGCCAAAGGTTATTCAAAACATAATCAAATAGAAAGGGAACACTAACAATTTACAAGGAGAAGAAGGCTCCAACTGCTTCAAAAAAGCTTTTTAAGCAGTACGTAATTAACAGACAGTATAAAAACCAGCTAATTCTTACGACTGCTAAGGAAGATGTTTGGAAACTGCGGAAATGTGACGATGCAGGAAAAATATCTGGCAGCCTATGTGTCGCGTTGATTTTGGGCGACTGGACAGTGACGATAAGTGACGGGACTGGCAAACGAGAAAATGAGTAGACGGGCAGCTTGGTGCAATCAATCGTGAAAAGAGATAGATCGATGTCGCTTAAGGTTTACAATATAAGGCGTTTAATAAAACGCCGTGTCAAGGCTGTGGGTGTTACAGTTAGATCTCAAGCAGGAAATGAACAGAATTTTCACGCTGGAATCAGATCAAAATAAGGTGTCCAGAAAAATGTGGCAAATATTTTGACGATGTAAAAGCTTTGAAGGTAGGAAGACTACTACAAAAACACCCTAGTTGACTAAAATGCCAAAAAAGAACTCAGTGCGAAGAGCTGTGTATCGCAGCCCTTTGGTAGATTGTACATTTAATCTGTTTCAACTTCTCTGCTTCTGAAGTCTGTCGACGAATGCCAAGCTTCCAAAAGCTCCATTAGATGTCTTATCTTTGCTCGGTCTACAGTGTAAGTCGTTCCCTAGCTGAACGTATGTCCCATCTGATCCTTGTGAAACGGATACTATTGGGAGAGGACCATGTCTTCTTGCACCCAGTTTGTGTTGATACATCCCTGTAGAAGTTTCCTCCAATTTTGACAGATGGAGCATTCATGACAGTCCTCTTGTTCGACCTTAAGGGAAATATTCTTTTTCTCATTCGTCTTCAGATTTCTTCGGGTTCGAATATAATCCCGAAGTTTGGTGAGTGATTGTGATCCCCTATGACTAGTGCAGTCTTGCGGTCATTTGAGATACATTTTTGGTTTAGACCAGCCTTGATTTTGTCACAATTTGCTCATTTATTTGTCTTCTTTCACACAATTTAGGGTTTTGTTGTGACTTTTCTTGGGTGCACTTACTATTAGAAAATCATGAAAAGTTAGTCTCTTTACAAATTTTTCCAGTTTTGTTTTGCTGGATTGTTTTTCAGCCGATTGAACACTGATTGCATGCAGGATATAATGAGAAATATGAGGTATTTGTTTCGGAAGCTTACTGTCTGATACTTGTATGTAGGTTTGCATGACACCGAGGTCTCCAGAATTCCGTTGGCATTTCTTCCCAGCAGCATGTTCACAAAAGAGAGGTTTCCGCCATTTTCCCTTACTGATTGCTGTCTTGGGCTTTTTGGTATCACAGCACTTTGTAATAACGAGTGCCATCAACATATACGATTTAAATCCATGGTTATACTCTGGGTGATGATGTATATTCAAAAGATTGCATTACTGTCATCGGAAGAATTCCGAATGCCGGTGACCCCAAAGACTTTCTTTCAATTTGATCGAAGGTTGCGCACGTCAAACATAAAATATATGCAGAAATATATCCGCCTATTCGCAAATAGTTGACGTTTGATGAGGATTTTCAGGGAGGTGCATTTATGGTTTCAATATTTTTTTGACTTTTCAATTAGAATAAATGGAAAAATACAAAGCGGACTCCGTCCGGGGTCAAGGTCAAGTCATCATCAGCGTCGGATTAATCAGAAATCAGTGCAGGGGTCGCGTTCGCATTACCATCTTCATCACTATCATCACGATCATCAACGTTCAGTGTTAAACAGCAAGAAAAGACTTAATAACTGCTGCCGTCTTCCCGGAGGTACAAGATTCCATAAAAAGTGAATATCCAAAAGGGAACAAGGAGTGGATCTTCAAAGACAGGAAAATATAAAATGCCGCTGCATCGAACACAGGGAACACAGACTGACTGTAAAAACGCACTCTTTAAATCATTCCGACTTGACGAAAAACGACAACACGATCGCCATTGTTCACGGTTCACTGCCATATCCTTCAGTGTCTCCAGCCAGCCAGCAAGTCGACAAGTCTTTCGGACCCCAACCACGAAGGCGTGATACATCCACTTTACCTAAATTCGCTGTACATTTTCTCGTCCCACGTTGCCACGTCATCTATTGGCCTCCACATGACTTCTTCCATTCCTTAGGAGGAACAAAATTAGGGTATGGTAGACGAGTTTTCGTCATACGTAACACGTGACCCAACCGGCGTAATATACTAATTTTCATACAGCAGCCATCATGGATCACCAGTGACAATCATCCTTATTCTAGTTCCAAAGCTTTGGGAAAAGCAGCCAGAGTGTACCTTCGGCCTTTCCAAAATAATTTTAACCTCTGTTCCTGGCATTTCTGGGGTGTTTAGACCGTTTTTTGTGCCCCCGCACCAATAACAATAGTTACCCTTCAATTCTGCCTTCCCCAATCTGCCCCAAACATGTCGCAATTCTGTATCGTTATTTCCTCACCATTGTACAACGGTTTTGTGTTTTACCCGCTACTCTTCCCCGTGAATTTCTTCCATTCATTCTTTATGCTCGGGGCAATTGTGCAGATAGCACCCAATGCTTCATAGTAATCCTATGCGGTTTATCCACGGCATTTCATATTTCAGACCAATGCACACATTTTTTCCTATCACAATCAGGTTGGCACATGCTTGTCTCAAGTTCTAGCATCCGGTTTTACGATTTTTGATGCATCATCCAGTGTCTCTGTGCTATCTGCTTCGCAATGTTCCCGCCCATCCCCTACTGAAGATAGCAGTGTTCCTGCTCAGTCTGCTTCCCATTTCTGTCCGTTCTTCGGCATTTCTATTCCAGGGAGCACCGTAACAAGTGTGCCGAATCGAAGGTTTCCAATCGTTGTTCTTCGTTTTCTTAATTTAGCACCAACAGAAAAAACGGTTATCTACCATGCACACTGCATAATTTTTCTCGCCATCAGGAGGGCTGTTGGGGACTTACCCTCGCCTCTAGAGTTGTCAATATCAAGGTGACGGACTTTGGCCTATTTTTGTTAGAACGATTTTTGCTTCTCTACTATGCTAGTCACTTTCCTCGTCTGAATTAGAGGCTGTGGAACTTTCACCGCCCCAGAGAGGTAAACTGGATATTATCTCCATGTCATGCTTTACTGCACTCCAGTTTTACTTCATGGCTGATATTTTTTTAAACTACTGACCTTCTGATTCTCCCAGGGATTGCCATGGTGGATTTTTGTGGGGCAGCTGAAGTTTTCCTCATGCTTTCGTCCTCTCCAGGCTCTCCGTTTTTCTTATTCAGTATGCAATACCCCTTCCGCTTTTTTATCCTCAAATTCTTCTAGTGCCATTAGGAACTAGATTTCATTTTACATTCTCACATAGCCGTTTTTCCTTGTTTCTTTGACGGGCCTGGCGTCGTTTCCTTCCTGTGCCCACTCTGCCTTCGTCTTGACAACTGGACGTTTTTTCACCCTTTACTTAAATGTAGCTTTCATCTCTTCCAGTTACCTGAGCTTTTGAGCATTTCTCGCAGGCTTACTGCATCTCCGGCTCACACACACCATTTATCGGCTGCAGTCATTCCTGAATCCAGCCCGTGTCGCGCTGTATCGAGCATCACAAGCGCCACATCTGAAACAGACGAAAGTCCTGCACCTGGCGCGCAGAACTTCGCGGGATGGCGCTTTCGTTTTGCATAATCGACCCGAGGGTCATGAAGGCATCCCGTCTCTCAATAGTGTTCCGCTCCATTCCCCGCTTTCCTTTATTCGTTAGGCTTGCACTTTTAGGGGCAGTAACTTGCTAATATATGTAGGTATATTTGCACGTTAGGTTTGCTGATGCAGGAAATACATGGAACGCGTTACCTCTACTTGGATACATGTTTGCGGTTGCGGGAGGACTGACTCGCGGCATGGGTTTAGAGCCCGCCCAAAATCTGCCAACCTGCAGAGTATTTGACTGTGGCCCGTTACGCCAAATACGAATGGATGAAGCTACCTGCTTTGGCTAATGACCGTGGTCACGTTTATAGCATTTACGGAGGCCTGATCGCCTAAATCGATCACATGCCCCAGCGGCGCACCAGAGATTTAATCCGCGGGAAGGAAGCCATTCTTAATGGGGTTAGTTAAAGCAGCTAAAACTGAAACTCGAGGAATCTTGCGGGAAAGCTCAGTTACGCTTCCCCAGCCAAAAAATATGTCAACCTAATCTGGGTGTTCTGCTCACGGGTTTCAATGGAAAAGGTAATAGAATATCCAAAGTCCTGATCTACCTACTAAGTGATCCTCTGATCAGGCTAATTCTGGGAGGCCCTAAGCTAACACAAAAGTTAGGAATGCTGAAACCTGCACCCCGGTCGAGGAAAAGCCAAACTTTAAGTGGTTTGCAGAATAACCCCATGCAGTTACAAATCAAAAGGAACAATAATAGGGATTGGAAATCCCTTTATCCATTGTTGATTTAGGGGCCAACTGCAAGGGAAGAATAACGAGCGAATGCAGATCATTCCCAGCATAACTTTGCGGCAACAAAATCAAACACTACAGACATTATTTAACCTTCGGCTACGGCAGTCAGCATCACTATTCAGCGTTAAACAGTAAAACAAGCCTCAATGGCTGCTGCCATTTTCCCGGAGATAAAAGATTCCACAAAATTGAGTATCTAAAGGGGAACAAGGAGTGGATCTTCAAAGACAGGAAAATATAAAATGCCGCTGCATCGAACACAGGGAACACAGACTGACTGTAAAAACGCACTCTTTAAATCATTCCGACTTGACGAAAAACGACAACACGATCGCCATTGTTCACGGTTCACTGCCATATCCTTCAGTGTCTCCAGCCAGCCAGCAAGTCGACAAGTCTTTCGGACCCCAACCACGAAGGCGTGATACATCCACTTTACCTAAATTCGCTGTACATTTTCTCGTCCCACGTTGCCACGTCATCTATTGGCCTCCACATGACTTCTTCCATTCCTTAGGAGGAACAAAATTAGGGTATGGTAGACGAGTTTTCGTCATACGTAACACGTGACCCAACCGGCGTAATATACTAATTTTCATACGCCGAAA
>LUCM01000592.1:0-40559 GCA_008360955.1 Fasciolopsis buskii | reverse complement strand
ACGGGTTTCAATGGAAAAGGTAATAGAATATCCAAAGTCCTGATCTACCTACTAAGTGATCCTCTGATCAGGCTAATTCTGGGAGGCCCTAAGCTAACACAAAAGTTAGGAATGCTGAAACCTGCACCCCGGTCGAGGAAAAGCCAAACTTTAAGTGGTTTGCAGAATAACCCCATGCAGTTACAAATCAAAAGGAACAATAATAGGGATTGGAAATCCCTTTATCCATTGTTGATTTAGGGGCCAACTGCAAGGGAAGAATAACGAGCGAATGCAGATCATTCCCAGCATAACTTTGCGGCAACAAAATCAAACACTACAGACATTATTTAACCTTCGGCTACGGCAGTCAGCATCACTATTCAGCGTTAAACAGTAAAACAAGCCTCAATGGCTGCTGCCATTTTCCCGGAGATAAAAGATTCCACAAAATTGAGTATCTAAAGGGGAACAAGGAGTGGATCTTCAAAGACAGGAAAATATAAAATGCCGCTGCATCGAACACAGGGAACACAGACTGACTGTAAAAACGCACTCTTTAAATCATTCCGACTTGACGAAAAACGACAACACGATCGCCATTGTTCACGGTTCACTGCCATATCCTTCAGTGTCTCCAGCCAGCCAGCAAGTCGACAAGTCTTTCGGACCCCAACCACGAAGGCGTGATACATCCACTTTACCTAAATTCGCTGTACATTTTCTCGTCCCACGTTGCCACGTCATCTATTGGCCTCCACATGACTTCTTCCATTCCTTAGGAGGAACAAAATTAGGGTATGGTAGACGAGTTTTCGTCATACGTAACACGTGACCCAACCGGCGTAATATACTAATTTTCATACGCCGAAACAAGCTGTTTCTAAAAGTGGCACCCGCCACTATATTCCTCTCCTTCACATCACTGACTTGATAACTCCATCCAATCCTAGCCGTACTACGTAGAAATTGATGGTCGAAAGCCTCCAACCGACGAACATCTCCCACACGTATAATTCATATCTTGCAACCGTACAACAGAACTGAGTGCACTGCAGCACATTACACACGACCTTTCAATTTCAGTAAACTATCAGACCGACGCCACAAGTGCTTCAATCCAGCATAAGCTGCCTGGATATGCGCACACTTACCTCCAAACCCGAGCTACCATCGTTAGACACGCAGCTACCAAGGTAGGTGAAACGGTCCACAATCGTCAGCTCTTCTCCATCCAGTATCAAGTTCGGCGCTGCAGTCGTCCAGTCCTGTAACAGTACTTTGCACTTTGAAGGTGCAAAGCACATGCCGAAGCGAGCAACCGATCTCGACAGTCTATCTAGTGCCCGTTGTGCATAATCCGCAGACTCGAGCAGACACACGATGTCGTCTGTGTATTCTAGATCACATAGCTTCTCCGTTTCTCCGTTCGACTCCTACTTTCTTCAGATCTCCTAAAGCATCTTCCATCACTTCGTCCACGATGAGGTTGGACAAGAATGGAGAGATGGAACACCATTGCCGAATGCCACCGGTCGTTCCGAATGAACTTGACAGTTCACCGTGTACCCTAACGCAACCATGGGTATGCCAGTACAATGCTTGCAACAGGTTCACCAAATTATCTGGCGTAAACTTCTGGTGGAGAAAACTGAATAACAGATCCACTGAGTCAAACGCATCTTTCAGGTAGATAAGGACCACAACCATAGGGCGATGGTGCGTGGCGCGCTTCCAGCAACCGTCGGAGTGTGAATGTCTGGCTGACGTGACCTGGACCTAGACAAGATCAGGCTTGCTGCGTGCAGATATCACTCTCGCAAATCGGTGTCAAAAGGGACATTACTGTCGAAGTCATCCAATAATTAACTACTGGAATAAGCCTAATCTCATGGCGATTAATAAATCACACGGTGTGCCCCTCTTGAAAGTAGGTACAATCACCGACTCGCCTCATGATTACGGAATACGTTCTTCGTTACAAATATCACGAATTAAGGAGGTAAGTGACTTCATCATGGTTTCTCCATCCAATTTAAAAAGAATTGAGAGAGGTTCGCCGTGGTCGGCTGCTTTTCCCCTATTCAGAAGTCGAATATGCGACTGCATTCCCACTTTCGTTAAGAAGTCAAGAGACATTCCAAGGATTTGCAGCTGCAGCCGTCGGCCTAAATACGTTGGCATGTGGCAACCTAAACTGATCCTTTAAGTGCTCAGCTCGACGGTACAGCCTTTGTCTTCTGCCATTGATGAGCTCTCCAGTTCTATCACCCACGACCTGACAAACCAAAGTTCACCGCCCACCACCGTCACGTATAAGCTTAAAAGGTTTCTAGTTGTTACCTGAAGTAGACCCCACTTCCATCTCTTCGGCTACCTTAACCCACCAGTTTTCGGTCATTCCCAAGGCTTATGTTCACCTGACGCTGCAATTGCCGATGCATCTTACTCATCTCCTTACAGTTAGGCATTTGGCGTTTTTGCTACATTAGATCCAGCGACCCTTGCTAGATTCGATGTCTATCATGAACGCTAGACCAAGGACCACAAGCGAGATCTGCTGCCAAATGCAATACCTGCTTGATTTGGTCCTACTGGTCATCTATATTGCTGTTCGTCGGAGTTCTTAGTTCCTCGGATGGTTTCTGTTCATGCTTTTGCGAACAGCCGAATCACACAGACGTTCGACGTAAAATGGGATTTGTGGCCTGCGTTGACGACCGCTGAACCGCAGCAAAAATCGCGTTAGAAATTCTTTCCCCGTTATCTGTTTGCCAAGCAGACAGGGCGCATCGCCCACCCAAAATGGATTCCGATGCACTCAGCTTTCCGTGTGGTACATCAAAATCACCTGCCACTACCAAAATGCAAGAGCATTCGTTTTTTGGAATAAGGGTGATGAAATCAGCGCAAAACTCGTCCCTCTGCCTGTCACTGCCGCGGTAATTTGTGGCTTATACCGAGGTGACTGATAACCATCACTAGGCACAACTAGCCTTCGTGACGTCAATTGATATCTGCAGTCTCACGACGCACAAGCAACTGTTAACCGGGACCCAGTCTAAAAGGGCTGCCTCATCCTTCTCACTTAAGAATTTTCTTGCACCACGTTGACCCATAGCTTGAGCTGGTTTGTCTCCGGAATTGTGCAAAAAATATTTTGATAAAGCACTAGGCGTATTTGGTGGAACTACTTTACTTGAATCCTAAATTCGTGTTTCACTGGCCCAACACATCAATCGATAGTGAGTCGACTGCCAGAGCCAAACACGCCTGTGGGCCAGCCTGCATTAAAGTGCGCACTTGAGAATATGTGAGCTAAGAGACCGGAACCCACCCATTAAACTACTTGACAATGAACCGTTGCGAATGTTAGGCGTGTGATCAGTGGAACATTGTGGGCAGACAGAAGGGATAAAGAGATCCGGTTGAAGACAGAAGAGACAGGTTGAATAAAAGAGACAGAACACTGGGCAAAAGCGTCAAAAGAGCCAGAAGGAGAATTCTGCGGAACATCCTCCGCAAATAGTTGGAAACAAATCGGGATCCAGGGTGGTCACGCTCTACTTCATTGTAGACGTCGACTACGGATAAAAGCCAATCATAAGCCCCAAACGGACTTGAGGTATTAAGATGGATCCCCTTGAGAATCGATGAACTTTTCAAGCACTTTATACTCCACCAAACAGCGCTGTAGTGCAGACCAAGGAAAAACGTCAAAGGCTGCGCGAATATCCGATAACAGGATGATGGTGAACTTTCGAAAGGTAAAACGACGCCCTAACATCCGTCGCAAGTGAAAATTTGGTCGAGTCATTCACGTCCAACACGAAACTCGGCCCGATTCCCACGAGTTTACGCTTTCTGGGTGATGTACAAGCTCCATAGAGTGACAAACAAAAGATATTTTGAAGCCGTTTGGATCATGCTGATACCATTACTGCTAGCACAGTCGTTGCGGGTGTTTTTCCAAGAAAAAGTGATGCAGTAAACCGATTTTAGCCTTGGTTGATGCATCCCGCTTTCGTGGTAGGGGCCCAAAATATGAAGATGTTTGTCGGCTGAAGTAGCTGAGTGATGAGAGAGCCAAATTTAGTGGCGCGAACGCACCGTGATTTTTCCGTAAAACCTATCTCTAAATATAATCCAAAAACAACCAGAAAATTACAAATATTTTCAGATGAACAGAAAACCAACTCGTTTTTGCTCTTTCCCTTTGGTTTTCCCTTTCTGTAGAATTAGGTTTTTGTTCTTCCCGATGGCATGATGCTTGTTTTCAAGCTGCTGTATAATTTGTACATATTTGTGGACGCCAGAATTGGACGGTGGTGATCAGTCAAAACATAACTCTCCCACCAGTGTAATTCCGGCTCCCAGTGTCTTTAACCGTTCGAAACTCCTGTGCGCGTGCCTGAAATAGCAAACCTTTGAAAGGATGCAATACGCGTACCAAGGCGGCGGCAGACGGTTTGGGTTAACTCGTACACCAAGCAACCAAACAGCAAGCATTCTTTTCATCACTCCTAAGAGGACCAAGTGCATATGATCGAGAGGGAAAGTGTTAATCATATCTATGGGTAAGGTTAAGAAGGGACTGACGCCGATGTGATGCCTCAGGTTTTTCTTCATGCAAAAAGAACAATTATCGCGTATTTTGGACTTCGCATCGGGTAGGTGATCCGGTTATCACATTATTGACCACGATGGATATATTTATTACAACCGTAGCATCCGCTTGGTGGCCGCAATTATCAAATGAATGCACGAGCTGTGTCAAAGACAACGGATGCCAGACGAAAGCTAACAAAAACGTTGCCAGCTTTAATACCTTCATTCATTGAGGTAGTCAGCTGGTTGGTTGTTTGCTTCAAGAACACAGTGACATCCGACGGTTTGCCGACGCCGCAGTAAAAGCCCACGGTCATCACCGGGGAAAAGAATGGCTTTATAACTGGTGCAAGCAACCGCCACAACTGCGTATGGGAGGATCGAAAAGCGGTGGTTCCATCACAATTTGACTGAAGCTGCAATTGACCGGGAAGATTTTCGATAGACAGCAAATGTCTTCTAAAAGCATCTTCGATTCCCAAGTGCACATATGAACAATAATAATAATAATAATATGTACATTTCTCGACATCCGACAGGCATGCGCAAGGCAAGATCAAATGTACACAAAGTGGACACAGAAAACAAAAATTCAGTCGTGAACATACGGTGTGTTTGTGCTCTCGTGAAAGTAACCAGCAATGTCATAAGCTAAAAAAGTTTTCCAGCTTTTAAATCAATGCTAGATAATATTTCGTCCAAATTACCTGTAATGCACCGCGAAACAATCCATGTTTGAACGCATCAAAGACGCGCATTGCAGACGCAAAATTTGGCTACAAAGCAATGTTGGGCGTCATTCTCTGGCCGGGTTCCTCAAAAATAAAAAGGGTTAGTTGGCGAAAGTGAAGATCAATATGGACGTGATATCCGGACGGAGATGATTAAAAACCACAGTGGATATCAAACGGGGTGGGTTGAGAATGGTAATTAACAGCATTCAAGAAGCAAAATAAAGGTGAGGGTGAAACAGCGGGAAAAATTCAAGGCTGCATGAAACCATTTAGGGGGAGAGATTATAAGAACCATTTTGGACGGAGGGACAATGGAACTTACAAGAATGATCATTAGATTTATGCGGCTGGGAGCGGATTTTGGTGTGTGGTGAGAAGTAAACAGGTACGTGTAAGATTTGCAATCAATCCTTGAATACACTTGCCATGAATGACCTATATTTCCTTGTTTAACATCAAAGATTATGGCGTTCTGCGGCGGTAGGGTTCTGGAGGTTTGGGAATTGCGCGTCATTTCAGCAGTATTAGTAACTATTTTGGTCAATCCTAATGGTTCATTAGAGATGAGGCACCCGGTACGGTCATCGACGTGGCTTGGTTTGTCTTAGAATTACGCGGGCCGGTGCTGGAGCATCAGATCCGGATACCATCGTCCTGACAGGAATGGCCAACTAGCGCATCGGATGGAGTGGAGCTTCTGGCGAGAGTCTATGTTGCATCTGTGGTCACTGGCGAGCCTGGAGAAGAGCTGCAGAAAGCGAGCAGTTTAAACTTTGTTGCTGCTGTTAGGGTGATTAAACAAAAATACAAACAGCGACAATAGTAATTTTCCCACAACGATTACAGTGTTCTGAGGTCTGCATTCAAATATCAAAGAGGGTGTATTCCTTTGACGAGATGTGTGCAACGAACGCCATCTGCTTTCCCCTTATAGGTCATATAGCCCAATCAAACCTGGGCTTCATGGTGCTTATTTTCAGCGCGTCCCTCTTTCATCTTCTGACATCTTCGCAGATGCAGATTACAGTGGTCTGATAGGATGGTTAGCGCAATGGTTAGGGAATAAGGTTCATATTTTTTTCTGTTTGAGGAACTCGCCTGGTGTACATGCTATAGGGAATCAGTTATAACTGACCACGTGGTCAACCGCCGATTTTTACTACTTTGAATTGCCAGGAAAGAGCATAAATGAATGGATCGCGGATGGCAGCGTGGGCCGGATGCTAGTATAGGATCTGCCACGAGAGGTCATAGAAGGAAGAGAAGGGAGAAGCATGATAACATTAAGATCAGTAAGTTGTGTTTGAACAAGACGATAGCAACTTGTATCACGCAGTAGTTTTAGTAAGTTTGCATGAATAATTAGGAAGGAGAACGACGGCAGTTATTATAGACGTCAGCATACGTACCAGGTGTACGGTTGGGCAAACAGGGGCAAGTTGAAAAGTAGAGGGGTGGATGATGAAGCATAGGTGGATAGTCCGACGCGCTACTTCCCCGGACCGTCCAACAAAGCGGCCAGATGCTTATCTACCGAACAAGGGCGGCGCGGGGTTTCCCAATTCGCACGGTCAGGTCTGGGCCGGTGGCATACATATCCATTGTAGAAGGTGGCCCATTCCTTCGCTGCCCAAACCTGTTTTGGTTGCTTGGGTAAAACTTATTCAGCAGAGACATCTCTTTTTTTCTAACTAAGGAATTGTTGAGCCCATATAAGTACGTTCCGTAGCTCCTCCGTCTGACCTCAATTTTCCGCCTTGTTTTTTTTGCAACTGCTGGGGGTGGTCTTCTCTTCCCACTTTCGGAGATGCTGAAGCGAATCTGTCGCCGCCACTTGGGTTCTCGCATGTACGGACTAAAGGAAACAAAAGTGGGGATAAGCAAGCACACGGAGGATGGTGGTTTGTGCCGTAAAACAGACCTGTACCTAGGGCTCCGTCATCGTCAACGCCCTGTCTTGCTTTCATTAACGAGTGCTGTTTGAAACATACTTATGTGGACTTGTGTGTTGCATAAGCAAAACAGACCGTCTGTGTGGCGTTGAGAGATTTTCTTTCTTTTATAAATGAAACTAGGCTGGGTACTCAAGGGAAAGAAGTCTACCTGGTTCGCGTTAGCAGGTTACTAGGAAGCAAGAGGAGTAGGTAGGAAGAGTAAAAGTAATCTCGAATGTGTTTTCTGATGAAATGTCTACGAAGTGCGAAACTAGTTTCGGCAATACCTAGCATTGCGACAGGATCCTCCATTTTGGCAGAGTAAATCGGGGGCAGAGAAATCTATGGGAAAAGGAACCAGGGGTGAGAAGATCGATATAAAGGGGGTTTTTTCGCGATTATAACTGCCACAGAATCCTGCATCTTTCTGCCATCACGGACCTTAATGTTATTTAGTGTTGTTGGCTGGGATCCAGGTTTTGGAGACTTTACTACTAACTGTTACAATCTTGACCGATTTTCGTACGCCCGAGTCGCTGAGAGATAAGGGTCGTATATGCGAGTAATGGTCTGAACAGCCAATAGTTTCCGGACTTCGTTTTTGTATACGATGTTATTGCACGATAGGAGGCTCAACGGTTGGGCTGTCGATTCCATCGTGAACAACATTTCACAATAATTTTGTTCGCTTCAATGCTTGTTCTTGTTGTGTCTGTTGTGACGACGAGTTTTCTGTTTCGATGTGGACAGGGAGTTTGATTTCCGAACTTACGGGTTGAAATGTAACTATTGCAATTGTCGAGACTATTGAAGAATTTGAAGTTAGCTTTCGCAACATGAGCATATGCGTCTTCCGAATAGTTGAAACTGCAATAGTAGTTGGAACCCAATTCTCGACCCTTGTTGCTAATGGGAAGGATTTTACTACCTGTTACAAAGCTTTCTGTAGATAAGGTGCACTTTCATCACAGAAAGCTGCTTTTCATGGCTGAGACTTTCATCGTCCGTTTGGTTGAGGGATATTAGGTCTTCCGTTATTACGGCATCAAGAGCCTCAGGCTGGGAATTGTGAGCGATTTTATTGTCATCGGCAAATTGAAATGGAACACCTTTCCGATCAACGTTGAAGACATCGTTTACGTACGAAAGAAACAGCAGATGTCCCAGTACGCTGCCTTTAGTTACACCGCTACTAACTGGTCTGGGGTGGGGGTGAAACCATTTACTTTCACTACTTGATTTCTGGATGAAAGATATGACGTAAACCGTGACATTATAGAGTCGGTGATCCCATAGGATTTACCGTTTTTATCAGCCGACGACGGGATACTCTGTCGAAAGCTTTTGTCATATACAGATAAACTACTATCACCGACTTTCTGGCGTCGGCAGCCGTTATGGTTGTTTCTAGGCGGTCAGCCGTTCACCTAAGGCAAGAATTATTTTGGAGGAAACCATGTTGACTAGGGTTGACAAGTTCGTGGTCAGTAAGATGTGTGGTGAGCCGCTAGTTAATCAGGCGCACCATGATTCTTGAGGCAATCGGGGTATGGTTGATTAGCATATAGTTGGCTGGGTCTAGTTGCATGCCCTTCATATGTATGGCAATTATGACAGACGTATTCCACTGGGAGGGAAAGATGTCACATTGGACAGAGAGGTTGAATATGTTTGTCAACAATATTGAAATATTTCGTCCACCTAGTGTAAGGATGGCTGGAGTTAACGGGTCTGGTCCAGGGTGACAGCTGACCTGTTTTTTCCACTGACGAAGCTATCTCCTTCGGTGGGAAAGGAACCGTTGAGAATGTTTCTGAGGTCAGGCATGGTAGATACGGGGTTGGAAGATTGCTATCAGTTGTTAAGGATGAGGCAAAGAATCTGCCAAATGCCTCAGCGATTTCTTGGGGGTTGTTGAGATAATTGTTATTGTAGGTGAGGTGATGTATAGAACTAGCCAAGAACCTGGCGTCGTTCACTCTTGATTTAGCAAGTTGCGCCGGAGCTGCTTGCGGATTTGGTTGGATTAAAGCACGTTGTTCTTGCATTTTACCACGGAAGTTTATAATAATAATAATAATATTCGTATATTTCTCGGAAAGTTCGAGAGGCACGCTTGGTTGCATGATCAGATGGTACAGGGGTTTTACAAGTTACGTTGAACAAGCAGATAAACATTTGGGTACGAAATGAGAAGAAATAGCGAAACTGGCATATCAAGAGGAACAAAGTGTTTATGCGCACCAATGATGCGTATCGCAGGTGCGGAGTTCAACTGGGCCTTGGTGGCGGGCGTGGAGGTGTCTGCAGTATTCGGATTTAACAGGTCTATAAAATGGACATGAATGTTGAAAATGTCATAAAGAAAGTCTCCAAAGACCTTGAGAGCGAGGCAAAAACTTGTCAAAACAGACCAAAACAGCTGGTGGCAAGCGTACTAATGGCCTATAGATACCATTGATCTTGGAGCCAAGAAAATAGTCAAAAGCCTTCTGAAAATGCGGAAGGAGGAAGAACACTGGCTAATCATTGTTCAAAGGCATGAATAATGGAAATGTCGTTGGCATAAAGGAGTGAGGATTGATGTGATATGCTTGAATAATATACATTTGACGCTGGTAAGCCAGTGTGGAACCAAACCGTTTTTTGCTCCTTTTTTGCGTTTGTGGGCTTAGCTGCTAGGGACTACTGGCAAGCTGATAGCCGCGATTGCCGAGGCGATGATTGGGGTGATTTTCGCAGTAGACGCTGGTAGCGGCATCTGGAACAGGGATCCAAGTATGAGTGCCTTCGCGGCAATTGGATGTCAACGTGGTGGGAATGTTGAACACGTGCAGGCAGTTCCAGCAGTAAATCTGTGCAATCGGGAGGACTTGTCCGCTCAAAGAGTCACAGGATTTGTGGATCTTGTTATGTGGCCTCGATACTTTGGCAGATTTGCAACGTTGGTAATTCATGAGGGTTAGAAGCAATGTCCACTTCACCGTGGAGCATATCGTATTTATCCATCCTGGGATAGTTGATCTAAGCCTTGGATAAGCTTGTTTTCACGGTGTGTTGAGACGTGCGTGGATGGGGCCAGAAACTGCTTGGTACCCTCCTGGCGAAACACAAGTGCAAACGCACATAACTGGAACGGAAAAAGGGAGATAGCAGTCTGGAGGTAATCCATTTGAGGGTCAGGTGCGTGCAAATCAAAGAACGAGAAGTGATGAACGTTATGTAGAATGAGGTATCAGGTTATGCCGACCTTCTCGCTTAGAACGGTCTATTTGTTAAACACATGCAGAAGAAGGGGTTTAGATTGGGACATTAAATATTAATTTAAGAGTAAGTGAGAATGTGATGTCTTTTTATATACCCTGCTACATGCACACTAAACAAGATGGAAAGTCAGGTGAGAAATTGCACAGGCTTGTTTCATTGACGGAGTTTTCTCTCTCTGCCTACAATGGTTTGTACTTGCGGAGACTGCTGGGAATAAAAAATGGCTAGACCTTGTTGAGTGGGTTGAGATAAGCCTTCGAGCGTTATATTCAGTCAATACCCTAGGCCATATTCATAAGCTCTTTCTATTAAAGTGAAAGGATCGTGCATGTTTAGCGAGTTTTGTACAGCTATTGCCTTCCTAATTTCGTTTTTAAAGATGACGGAGGCAGGAGGGGTCATTCTTATATGAAGGGATAGTTTATTCGACAGGGAGGAATGTTTGATGATGAAGAATTTGTTTGTAAGTGCCGTCCTCGCCATGGGAACTGACACCAAGAACCCAGCTCGACGCAAGCCATAGGGAAAGTTATTTCTTACTTGGGTGCAGAGATGCGCACATTTTTACCAATAATCCTGTGAAAAAAGAAGAGCATGATGTGAACTCGACGCAGCCATAAGAGATTGAGGTGTAGTTTTATGCAACGTTCCAGGTAGACTAGCGAGGAAGAGTAGCCCAGAAGTCGTTTTGTAAATGTTCGTTAAACATTCCAAATCTCGAGTCTGTCACTCCGCCGCATGTTGGAACACACGATGGAACGTTAGTCCAGGATAGGTCTTACGTGGGTTTTACATATTAACAACTTGCTTCACTGGTTTCTAAAAGTTCTGTGCACCAACCCGATTGGTCTCCTACCTTTGGCAACTTGTATCCCTGCGTTCTGAGAAGTTGAATGTGCTGGAGTAATGCAAACCCAGGTCTCTGACAGTGTGAGCGGAAGGAATGACTTCTTGGTTAATCGCAAAGATTCCTGTAGGAAGGTGGCATTTGTATGCCAGTATGCTGCTTTTGTGGGCCGGTAATTTCATTGACCAAGCTGCGCACCATGAATCAAGCGATAGCAGATCATTTTTTACATTATCTACGATGGTGTTGAGGTCAGAAAAGAGAAACGTGTATACAAATTTTATATCGTCTGCAAAATGAAAAGGAATGCTATGCCTAACGATGTGAAAAATATCGCTGATGTACAGCAGAAACAATAGTGGACCTAACACGCTTCCTTGAAAAATCCCACTAGTAATCGGACGAGGCTTGGGTAGGGTCCCATTTACATTCACTACTTGCATTCTAGAGGCCGAATAGGAGGAAAACTAAGCCAGAAGAGGGGAGTTTATACCGTAGCTCTTGACTTTAATGAAAAGCTTGCGATGAGGTACGCGATCAAAAGCCTTTGCCATATCTAAGAAAATCACAATCACCGACTTTCCGTCGTTGGCAGCCTTCGTCACTACGTTTAGGAAATCAGTCATGCACGTAGAACATGATTTACTTTGGAGGAAACCATGTTGGCCGGCGTTAATGAGGTCATTATCTAATAAGTAAGTTGCTAGCTTACTTTTTATTATTCTTTCCATAATGCGAGGGGCAATTGGGGTGTTACTGATGGGTCTGTAATTAGATGGCTCCTGCTTTGAACCGTTTTTATGAATTGGGACAACGACAGAATCTTCCATTGGCGGGGAAAGTGTCACAATTTAAGGAAAGATTAAATAGGTTGGACAAAAGTATAGGGATGTGTGCACCCCAAATTTTAAGAGGGCTGGGGGAATGTCGTCTGGTCCGACGCGGAAAGACGGTCTCATTTTCAACAGTAATTGTTTAACATCACTTGAGTGGAAGGAGAATCTTGGGGGAAGCAGCGGTGACTGGCGGAATGTCCGGTATAAAAGTGTTGTCATCAGTTGTCCTAGAAGCGGCNGAAGAACCAAGCCAGAAGAGGTGGGTTTATACCGTAGCTCTTGACTTTCATGAGAACCTTGAGATGGGATACACGATCAAAAGTCTTTGCCATAGCTAAGAAAATCACAATCACGGAATTCCCGTCGTTGGCAGCCTTCGTCACTACGTTTAGGAAATCAATCATGCTCGTAGAACATGAGTTACTTTGAAGGAAACCATGTTGGCCGGCATTAATGAGGTCATTGTCTAATAAGTAAGTTGTTAGCTTACTTTTTATTTTTCTTTCCATAATGCGAGAGGCAATTGGGGTGTGATTGTTGGGTCTGTAATTAGATGGTTCCTGCTTTGAACAGTTTTTGTGAACTGGGACAATGACAGAAGTTTTCCATTGGTAGGGGAAAGTGCCACAATTTAAGGGAAGAATAAATAGGTTGGACAAAAGTATAGGGATGTCTGCACCCCCAAATTTGAAGAGGGCTGGGGGAAGGTCGTCTGGTCCGATGCGGAAAGACGGTCTCACCTTCGACAGTAGTGCTTTAACTTCACTTGGGTGAAAAGAGCATCTTGGGTGGGAAGCAGCGGTGACCGGCGGAATGTCCGGTATAAAAGTATTATCATCAGTTGTCATATAGGCGGCGAAATATTCACTGAACCCCTCTGAGATCATTAGAGGGTCATTTTCGCACGTGCCGTTGAATATGACTGACGTGATGTACGTACTAGGTAGGGAGTCGTTAGTTCTCAGTAGTTTTGCCAGTGCTGCAGCCTTGTTGGCAGAGTGCAACGCTTGAAGTTCCTTCTTCTTTCGAAGAGAATCGAGAACTATCTTGATCTCCCTAGACAGACGGTTCATTTGCAATATCAGAGCAAATTCTTTTGTTCTTTTGAATCTTGTTTGGACTAAAGGATACTTTTCTGAGACTGTCCATGGTGCTCAACCTTTTTGGGATCGTGCCACACTGGGTTGGAGTGAGTAGATTAAGGCACACACTTGGAGTTGCGTGAAATTGGTTGGTGGCCAGTTGGGGATCCACCGATAGAAAGAAACTGTCCCAATTTCGGCTACGAATTATGGAGGGAAGGCGGCTCTATGAGTCTCGGTGGTGTGGTTTAGTGGAAGCTGAGGAGGAGATAACGGACGTCGAAACTGAGAACTTGCAAACAATTTGGGAATGGTCACATCCGAGCAATTTATTGCCCATGGATGTGCGCACCTATGTTGAGCCAGTTGTGAAGATAAGATCTAGAATGCTGTGTCCACCCACCCAGTCGTACACTGAAAACAAACGCAGAAAGATATTTCGGGGAGGAGAAAGGTGACCAACAAATCCCTGGGGCGTTAGAGTCGTTCGCTACTAGCTTAGGGCCTGGAAAGTCGGCGGCCGCATTAAGCGCGTCAGTTAGTGGTAAGAGCTCTGACTGATGCGTACTAGGGGGAAGGTAGATGCAACTGATCAGTAAGTCCGCTGCCCGATATCCACAGTCAGCCAGGTGGAATCTTTCAGGTTATTAAAGGTAGGATGATTGTACCATGAAGCTGAAAGGGTGTCTCTTGTGTATATGAGACAGCCTCCCCCACGCTTATTTATCCTATCTTTCCTAATTAATTCAATGTCTCTATCGGGGGTATTGTCGGTCAGCCATGTCTCAGCGATAAGAATGAAGTCATATATACGTGTATACACCAAAAGGTGCAGCGTGTGCATCTTATCTAGTATCGAGCGAGCATTTAATAGTAACAATGAAAACGGCTCAGTTGTAGTAGCATGTGAATGTGGACAACTAGAGTGAATGTCATCATGGACGTATGATTTTAGTTGGGATGGAAAGTCATTGCGAGACAAGCGAGGAAGAATGGATGTTGTTGGTAAGGCCCTCGGGTATACATGTCCTGTCACGCTTGATTCATAAGCTACGGTAGGTTCCAACCTGTTCGTTGGTATAGGTGGTGAGCAACGTGCATTTGTTGGGGAAGGAAGAGGCTGTGCAACGGTGGTGGAGGGTATGGTATGGCTGAGGGAAAAACCGAGTAAAATAATGGGTATCCTGACGGCATTTGGAGCATATCAGTAGGTGGCAGGATGTTTGAAGGCCTGACTTCTAGCTGATTGGAAGCCTCGAGACTTGGTCTGGGAAATTGGGGCAGTAGGTGTTGGCAGGTCGGCTTAAGCATTGCGTTTACAGGCTGTAGATGGTCAGCCAAGGTTAACTCGGAAAAGTGTGGCCTTGTCCAGATTCGCATATGATTCACACGTCTGTTTCGGGGAACAGGTGACGGGCCAGCACTACAGAAATCAGTTTCAGTTTTGGGACGGTAACCGAGATTGAAGTTATGGTTATTAAATAGCGTTGGATGGGGTGGCGAGAGATGGTTCCTAGTGCTGCTGGGTTTGTTTGTGGCGCTGAAATGAGGAGATTGAGGTCTGACGGAGTTACTCAGACCTCCTGAAGGGGCTGAGCAATGTGACCATGGTAAATCGAATGGCACGGTGCTACTAGTTATGGGCTTGGTGGGGAACTTAGGAGGTGGATGAGGTATATGTGTTTTACGTGAACCTGTTTAATTGGGGAGGGTCGCAGAAACGTTGGTTAGAGAAAAGTCGCTTTCCTTGGTAGCAAGCACATCATTAGACACTTGAGGGCCTGCAGCGTGTGGGGGCAGGTTGAAGTACTACGGTGAACTACAGGTACTGGCCTTGGAAATCGTACTGTAGAGCGGGCGCGGGGCGGAAGGGTGTTTGGGTCTAACTGAACAAGGTGGGGCTGTGTTGCTGTCGCCTAGGTTGGGGCGTTTGGACGGGGGCTGAAGTGTGGGGGCGAGCTCGATATGTCTAGGTCTAACAAGGTGGAGCGTGAACTGGTGGACGGTATTGGCTCTAATGAAATTCTGTTAGGCCGGCGAACGGGTGGATGTTTTGGAGACACAATGCCCGTTTCAGGCGACTCCGCTGTAACGGGCCGTGCAATATTTGGTGGTGGTATCTTGGAAATCACATGCGTGTGACTGGAGTCGTGCGAAGTGTTGGCGAAAATTTCCCTCTGGAGAGGCATTTTGTCCATGGTTATTTTTATATTTTTAAACGGTGTAGTTGCAGCAATAACGCTTTGATTGCTGATGAAGAGCTTTGCTAGAATCTTTGTCTGGAACTGCACCATAAGGGGGTAACTATGACGCTGTGTCCACTTCCGCAGCCTCGTCATTTTACGTTATGTGCGCCATGCCGCTAGCCGCCATGAGTTGATCTCTAAGGCCGTTCATAAGAATACGATCAGGGATGTTAAAGACAATAACGTTACATGACCTGTCCACTCTACTCGGTGTTTCGGACGCCAGCATATCCAGGGAGTTGCCAGCGGCCACCAGGTCATGCTAGTCCAGTCGTGTTTCAGGGTCGATGAGGTGAGAAAGGGGTGCAAGCTTTGAGGCAGCGCGCTCCTAATTGTTAACGTGATCCATTAAATTGGATAATCTTTCGAAGATTATCCCTGTCATGGGCTTCACCCACTAGGTCATTAAGTACTACGGAGCATTGGCTAATTGTTCCCAAACGAGGGCCAACTTTGGAGCGTCTCGTAGAGTTGGTTGCGTGAAAACTGTCAGTGGCGCGTCTGGCTCTCTGCTGAACACCACGAGCCATTCTGCTCTTGCTTGGAAATTGAGTTTGTGAAGAAAATCTAAGTGAGATTGTGAAAGGTGACCACTTATAGTTGTTACAACTATAATGATGACAAGATACTGTGTGCAATCAGATTGGCACACTTCTTGAAAGATAAATGCTAAGGGCTATTGTAGAACGACGTAACTTCTGAATACTTCACAAGAATAAGTGGGCATCAACGGTGGGGAACAGGTTATGAGTCTACAAAATGGGCCAGAGAGTAAATTTACAAGACAATAATACACTGTGACAGATGACAGCCGTTAAATGACTGGCTAAATTAAACTATATACTATAATGTGACTTAAACCAAAACACCCTGAGTCACACTGTACGTCTGAACAGCAGGTTGACGTTGAGGGGTATGAAAACTTAGGGATAAAGAAATGAGTAGACAGGCCGAAAGGTGTATCTACTATTGAGGCAACTAAGCAGACCGATTGAATTAATGCGGTATAGAATAAAAGCCTATATGCTGAGGGCAGGTCACAGCTGGAAATGTGGCTGTGAAAGCTTAGACAAAAATTATCAAACTAAATAAACAGTGATCGAATCGTAAATTTCAATGGTCAAGGAAATCAAGCTAATTTTTGTCTGAGGAAATGCTTCTTACTCAGCGAATGATGCCAGAATAACGAAACAGTAGCTATGAAATCTCAACGATGACAACTCACGACGTGGGACGGTGTAGCGCATTTGAAGTTGTTTTGACCGGCGATTTAGTCGCAAAATCAAAGAAAGGTCCCTGGTTCCAAGAAAGCTTTTCTGAAGTTTGGCGATTTTGTAGCTTAGTCGGTGATAGCTGCTCTTCATTTGGGCGGCGATTGAGTCTGCGCCGGCGTCAGGCTTCCTAGGCATTTGTGTAGGACTGAATGAAGATTGTCAGTTGCCGTTTGCGTTTCACTTGTTAGGAAGAAGGAGTCCCAATTCCAACTGCGCGGCATGGTTGGCGGGCGACCCCAGTTTGCAACACAGTAGGGCCCGGCGGTTGGAGATGACGTGCTACTGTGGAAGGGTAGTATGAATATGCAGCTGGCGGACAGATGAGCGCATCCAGGGAAACTACTTCCAATGGATGTGCGGACGTGCGTCAATAGAGCCGTAAAGTTAAGTTCTATTTCTAGTCGGGTCAGCTACGTGTTGTCTCTATCCACCTTCCTGAATGTTAGTAACAAAGGGGAGCAAGGAGTTTGGAGCGGTGAAAGTTGACCAGCAAGGGCCTGAAGTATTGAAGTCCCCCGCCACGAATGTAGGACCTGGCAAGATGGAAGATCAGTTAATTGCCTCATTTAGGAGCAGGAAATCGTTCCAATAGGAGCCTGGTGCGCGGTACAAGCATCCAATCAGGAGGTTTTCTCTATCAATGTCTGCCCTAAGCTACAAGGCGTCCGGAAGGCAATTTAACTGAGGGTCGTGGCATAATGAGGCTGGTATTGTATTTCGAATTTGCCAAAGGCGGCCGCCCCCAAGCTGAGATGGGAGACTTTTTCTGAACGATTGGTATCCAGGACTGGCAACTGCATCGTTCAGTGTCATCATTCAGCCAAGTCTCGGTGATTAATAGGAAGTCGTGATTTAAGCAGTGCTAACAGATGAAAAGGGGGCATTTTTCCCAATAGAGAACGGGCAGTTATCAGAAACAGTGAAAACGGGGGAAGATCATTTTGACTTTCAGTCAATTTTTCGACTGGATTTGCTTCTCATTTGTGACCTCCCTTAATTGGGAGGGTGTTGCATCGTTTGAGTGAGGGGGTGCTGGCCCAAATCAGAATGGTTGCACATAGTTATTTAGAAGACCAGGGTAATGTAATCCATGAACTTCATGTTCGACCACAGAGGAAGTGGTCGTTATGAGAACAATGGCATTGATAATTTTTCTGAATGACTGTGATGGGTTGGGGAGTAAAATTCAATGCAGTAGAAATGTGTACAGCTTTGTCTTTTCATCGGTTGCAGCAGGAGATTTTGGTGAGGTCTATAATACAAATCCAAATGTGGAGGGAATGCATTTCCCAAGAAAAAATTGGTTGGAATGGAGGAGACCGCTGCCAATGGGAGTGTGGCGATTCTACATGTTCACCAAGAGTGCCTTGCAGTCTGAGAGAGCAAAGGCCAAGATAGCGGACTCTATCAGATTATCTGAGGTCCAAAAAGCTTCCCAGCGGCGGTATACCTCAATTTATCTTGGTCGTGCACATCCGGATGCCTCATGTCGGCATGGTAAGTGTGCTTGTTCATACTTGCGTTAGAGATAGTCGTCAGTATTGTTCTCTTTTCGTTATCCACTCATTTTGCTTTGACTTTTCCCAGCTCCGTTTTTCCCATTTTTCACATTGTTCCTGTATTTAACTCTATATGCCCATCCCTCGTTTTCCTTTCTTAAGTAGTTACGTTCGAGTTAGTCTTCGTCCTCAGCGACCCTGCAATTATTAGGGCCATCTATAGTGCAATCTACTCGCCTGCTTCCATCAGAGTGTGCTTTCTTTTTCGCTTTTTGCAAGGACAGCATTGTTTTAGTGATCACCTCCGTGCTTTACAATTCTGGATTAACTTTGAGAGCGCATATTCTCAAGCGTAGTTCCCCGATATGGTTTGCCCATTATATTACTTTTTCTTTCCTTTCCATTCTTCTGTTTTATCTATTTTTTTCTCAATTTCGCGTGTTTCACAGCAGGCGATTTTCTTCATTCAGCGTTCTTTATTTTCTTTTTTCAAGAGATTATTGCTGATGTTGGTAGTCTACACTCCAGCTGTATTGCTCGATAGATTCTAAAGTAATGCTAGTTGACAGAAGCCGCATTACCCCAGCAGATGCCGTCGTCCTACTCCGGCATCACTTGCCGTGGACAAAAGAAAAGTTAAATTAATAAGTAGGCTTTACGTGGGGCCGAAGCTTCACTGCTGGTATATAGTGGTTGAATCGCACTTTCAGGATTACAAGCAAGCATACAGCCATATAAATAAAGGAAGACGGATTGAGCGATCATTTATTGAGACACAATGCCTTATAGATGCTTGGCCAATGGGATCCCTGGCATCAGGTCCTTCTTGAACCACAGTGACCCGGGGCTAGGTCGGACACTGCCAGTGGTGTCTCATTTTGCACCCCAGGGTAGACCTTGATCAGTTTTCGATTGAGTCTTATATTGAAAGTAGGCTTGCTTCTTGCTTGGACGAGCGGCTTCCGTGATGGGTTTCACAAGCGGCAATCTCCGACGGAGAAGGATTTTTACCTAATTCTCCGCATTGGATGCGGTTCCTCCAAGGAATCCCAGAGACTCCAATTCCTCTGGGGGGAATTTGGAATATATTAGTATAACCAGTAGGGCAAGAAAAAAATAATTTGAATGTTTCATTATGCGATTAGCTCACATTTATCAGTTTACCAGAGCGACGCAGTAAACACTGTCACTCCTAGAGTTTCTAACGGTAGTCGCCCACCTGCTGCTATTATTGCTCCGCCTGCAGAAAAAGTGCACTCAATTTGCCGTCCGACAAGTTCTTAACGGACTTTACCGGCTGTATACTGACCATTTCTTCGTCCAGTCTGTTCCACTGGACAGCCAGGCCGCCGCAGAAGTAGGCCCCCAATTCAAGCCGGCTTGATTCCATCCAAGGTTTCATGCTCGTTCCGATATTTGGAAGCACCGGCAGCCAACACAAACATATGTTTGCCATTTGACCTGGTCAGTTCTTTTAGCGTTTTGAGTGCTGCGTCTATATTGTCTGCTAATATGCGCTTCTAGATTGTGAAGACCACATTCGTTAGTCTCTAGTTGTATGTCCTCCTCACCAGACTCTCCACTGTTCTCATCGCCAGTCGTTTAATCTTTTTCAAAAAGATAGCGTTCTTGTAAATTAACGGCATTCAGTCCTGGGCCACACATTCCAGGTGTGGTCACACTGTTGCCTTTTGCAGTGTGATAACCAATTTTGAATGCCTGCAAGCAGTGGCGGACCTGAATCCGCTCAGTCTCTCACCTTCTTTCAGTCTCTTGCCTTATCTGTTCTGTCTCCATCTACTACCAACTGCACACACCTGCAAGAGGAAACACCGCAACGACGGTACTGTAGCCAAGCCAACGATGTAGAGTGGAAATGGGGGGCTCAAGGGTCAAACCTATGAGAGACTTCAATCACCGCATTTCACCGTGCGGTTATTCCTGCCCATCCTACCGCTAATGATTTGGTTGCATCTCTGAAAAATCCGAAAATCCAAATTTACTATGGTTAGTTTGTAATCGATTACGCCGACTACTTAACAAAGTAGAAGTAGCAGTTATAACTTCCAAGAAACTTAGCAGGTTCGTCGGGACGGACCGTCTCTTGCGAAGCCCATTTTTGAATTCATGCACCAATCCCTACTCTATCCATGTCCACACATGTGCGTCCTTACCAGCATCTCTGGAAACCCACAGGGTGTGCATTTCAGGCTGACAGGACGACGCTTCAGACTTGGGCCCCCCACCCACTCTTACGAATAGCTGCCAACGTTGATTTCTTTAAAGTTATTGACGTCTGCTTCTGGTTGACGGAGGCCCGAATCAAAAATTCGAAAAACTCTCACCGTCGAATTCGGCGCTATTTATGCAATGACCGGTATACTACATCGGCTGCCGGCGATCTGGCTGGAGCTAAGTTGTACACCACCCTGTATGTCCCCCCCCAAATTTTTGTTAGTTGCTGTCAAGCCCTCCCCGCTTGGATGCACCTATCGGTTTAATGAGGGCTGGAAAAACATAAGCAGAGCGCTTCCGGTTAGCTTCTGTTGTCCAGTTTCACTGTTATCACCAAAATATGAAGTGCGCATTTCGATCGTGCTCGTTCCTATGACCTCGTAGGATTATTCTTAATCTTATTGCCAGTGCTCTCTCGGAGGTCCTCCGTGCTTTCCTCCGAATTTTCAAACCGAAGCCCCGTAGTTTAGCATCAAGTTTTTATGCACTTTCTTTCTGTATTCTTTATTGTGCTCCCATCCGCTTTTTTCATTGGATCCGCCCAATGTTGGCGTCCACTGATCAGACGTACTTTTATGGTTTAACCTTTCAAAGCCATTAAAGCAATTTGAATGATGTAAAAGTTTCCTTTTCTTTTCTGACACATTTCTCCTTTAAAATCCTTTGCTTTTCCTTCCCGGGGACTGATGGAGCACAAGTTCCCTGATATCCAACCACGCGAAGTTTCAACGTGGGAATGGACGGGAGTTTCTCGTTATTAAACCTTTGCCGATCTCCTCGATGTGGCGGCACGCAACTTCACACTTAATCCACTTACATTCAAGTTCACCAGCTAGGAAGAAGCCTGCCGACCTCGGAAAACCAGGGTTCTTCCGCAAGATGCTATAGCTCAAACGCTTCTCCGCTTGTTGAACGCTTACTCCACTATGAACAAATTCAAAACGCTGAGGGTAATCCTACGATCTCTTAATTATGGTGCCGTTTTCGTAACAGCATCGCAACTGACTGAGTCCTACCCAGCAGGTCACCTTATGTTCTCGCGATAGGAAATCTTCGGAATCGCTGGCGTTCATCGTCATGGGGGCTGCCTATTTTAATGAAAATCATCCGTCACTCCCCCGCGCATCCAACTCCTGACAGCAAACCCAATCCATCTTTTCCGCCATCCCAATAAATAAATTCTCAAATTCAGCTTCATCTACCAACTCCATATCTTCCAGAATGCCCACTCCGCCTCAACGTTAAAGATTTCAATTATTTTCCCCAAGGCCCATCTGGCGGCAACCGGGTACCGGAGGCTTCCGTGTCCTTAGCATCCGTTCACAGGCATGCCCGGGGACAAACCGTTTGCTAAGTTCTGTCTGACCCATTCATTCTGGCCGGTGGAACCAACACAGAACGCCGCCTACGAGCGAACTCTTACCTTTTAGACTACGAGGTGTGTCGGTTAAAACCATGGGCCACCCGCAAAGATGCGGCTGATATATGGTATCTGCATCTTCTTCGTTTCTCATTAGAATTCTGACACGCCCAATCTCAAAACTTTTGCGTTTTCAGCTGATAGTTCAAGTCAAGCAAACCTCTAAAACTTAGGATGTTACCTATAAGTGATCCACAACTGTCGGCGCAGCAAACCTATTGCAAACTCGTGCTCTCAGTAAATGAGATTTGTCGTCCACAAATTGCTTCCCTATGAATGCTCCAGCCCTCTCCAGTTGAAACTTGTTTCAACCACCTTCATTTATTCGCCGCTTGTTTTCTTTTTGCCAGGTTAACCTTTAAAGTCGAACACCTACTCTTCCATCAGTTTCATTCGTGACCCCTTTCCGAAGGAGTTTTAAACCGAGGGCACCGGATCATTTCATACTCGTTCATTACCATGCTGAACTGCTTAGGCTAAATGCCACTGTTTCCGAAGTATCTCAGTTTTCTACTTTTGCTTCGGTAATCAGTTAACTGAGCTTTTAGTCCCGTTTCTTCGTTGCATTCACACAGGAAAACTCTTTTACCCCCATTCTTGTGTAAATACCCTTAGCAAGTGTGACATCTCATTGAGCGTCCTACTCATAATTCGGAGAATGTATTTGTTTTAGTTATTTTTAAATATGGTGAAAAGCCCCACCGCAGCTGCCCAAATGAGTGATGGTTTATCAAAAAGTACAAGCGATCTATTCCAAACCCCTTAACAAAACCTCTGGTATCCAAAAGTCTCCTCTCAGAGTTATTTGCCTGGGCTTCTAATAATTCCTCAACAAAGCAGGGAATATAAATCTGAGCACCCTTGATAGGGTAGAAAATCTGTTCCGCGTAACAAATGGCAGAAATCATGCCCAAACTTTCGCTTTATTCAACTGGTTTTATATAACTTCAATGTTGCATCGCCTACAGCAAAAGAGTGCAGCAAACAGCTCCCTATGTTTGGTGTCCCCAAAATTTCGTTTACCCTGTGACAACCTTCACTTCACTAACTGATCTGACTACATACCACGACATCTAAACCCTTATTACTGATCGGTCAACTCTTACATTCATATCCCGAAGCTGTTCCATCTGCGCCCTCTCTAACAATGGGAGCAAAATGAAAAATGTGCTACCGAGCACACTCAACCTCGTCCTGGAATACGGCGCCTTTTTCCTGCGGTAGAAGATCACTGCCACAGCTCCCCATCACACAATTTGACTGAGTTATTATCGCAACAATAACAGTCCCATAAATCAATGTCCCCGCGGTGCATGGAGTTATCAAAGGGCTAGTGAAAAAGCGCATAATGAGTTTCTTAATGTGTGGCAATCTCAGTCTTATAGCATGGCCTGCTGCAACCATCATCCCACACTATTTGCAAGTTTGGTTTTCTTAATCTGGTTACTAACGATGCCGATAAAAGAGACCTGCCTGCCATTGTTTTTCCCGACGTGATTCAAACTACGTACTAGCTAGCTAAACGTCGTTCTTACAGGGGAACTACATGGCCTCACTTAAGACTCGGTTCCGACTTGTCAAACTGCTAATAGTTGGCCTCCATCGATATCCACAAATCGTGTCCGGCCGTCGCTACCAGCTGTGTAATATAAAGCAGTGCTGTAAACCCACGGCTGTTTATCCGTCAGGTCAATGTCACCTTCCCCTCACTCCCCAGCATCCTTTGTTATCTGACAACACCAAAACCGCGTACGACGTTTTACATCCGATTACTTCATAGGTTACCGCGAATGGCACTCAGGACCCAGGACATTTTGGCCACCAATGTGACATTTGGAAAACGGAGATTTGGGCTAGCAAAACTCGTTCGTGCATCTGTAATGCCGGATTTCACCAAACAATATAACTCCTCCCATTATGAGATCTTGGTGTGCACAACTTATTGGGCATGTCCTGCCAGGGAACCGTCAAACCGGAAAGATCTAGCGATCTTACTTGCAGGACGTTCCGATCCTATGAATTTTCCCTGACCGCTTGCCCTTAGCACGCCAGGCCTGCTTTTGGGATGGTGTCCTGTTATATTCGACATGACGAAGTCCGGTCAGTACTCTTTGGTGTGTATGCATCCATATAAGGCTGAACGTTTAGAAGGCTTTTCTTCTCCGGGTTAACGAGGCGTGATTTATTTCGGGGGCCTATATTCTCAATGCACTCACGAAATTCCAGGACTATGGCGCAGCGTCTACCATTCCTCAAAGGACTTACTCATTTTGTGCCCTTCCACACGCGAACGTCCAAGCTAAGCCTCGACAGAGTTGTCGGACCGCTTTTACTTCCGTGACCATTCATCGCCCTGCCGACTCATATCTCACAAAGGGTTAAAAATTATCTGAAAAAGGTTCAGAATTTGGCTGCCAAAATAGCGACTGGCCATAGGACCGGAAGCTATGGTGATAGAGTTCACCATCTTGGTATTTGCTCTCTCAGACTGCAGGGCACGCTCGGTGATCTAACTAAGAAGCCCAAAGTACTTAAGGGTTCCTCAGTTATAAAAGGTGAGGCAATGTTCATTCTTATACCAGGTAAGGGACTAAAGGGTTAGAAAGCAATCACAGAAGACTTCAGGTGACACAAGTTCTTCACAAACAGGGCGATTTCAATATTGAACCGACTTCCGGAACAAGTTTTCAACAATAACACTGATGATGGGTCTAAAAAAGCACTGGACGCTTGCAGAGCAGCGGTATGTCCGGAGGCGGAAATGTAAGTATTAAAGGTGATCAAAAAACGTGCTTGTTGGATTTGTTATTCTGCCCGAGGTTTTGCCTCTCAGATACGAAAGAAGGTGTAAACATCAAGCGACAACACACCGTTTTGGAAGCTGGGGTGGGTCGAACTCAAATTTGCTTCCTATTTAAGTCTAACTAAACTCCTTCAACAAGATCCTTTGGAGAATTACTCAATTTACTTAATCTTGTCGTCTCTAAGGTCGCAGCCTTTATCCCCTTGATCTGGGACATTTGGAAGGATCTCCTTCTGATGTATCATATTTCCACATCTGGCCAAGGAGAACAATATTTTGACTTCGGCCCTCCCTTGTCAGCAAGGTAACAGTTGAGAAACGCTTTCAAGCCGAGAACCCTGACATATTTTAGAACCAACCTCTAACAAAAAGGGTTGCATCCATTTGGAAGGTGCTCTTTAATGAATTCGTGACATCGTTCAGTAATCCAGCTTTTGTGAAAACTTGAACATCCTTATGGGACTAATGGGCGAATTCGCCGCGAAGTTAGCCAAGCCAGTTTAGGATATTTGCACCCGGTCTAATTAGCGCCTGGCTGCCTACCTTGTTGGCACCGGTCCTTTAGCGGCCCCGCCCGATGCCACAGTGTGCATGCCGCACTCGATTCCTGTTTCTTTCCTGCTTCCTTGGTGTTTATCCATCCAGATGCAAAGGAAAGCTCAAAGGCCCAGGATAAAGGGGATTATTGGCCTTTAAATAGAGTACCACTATAAGACTTCAGCTTATCCTCTTGTGCCGCTTGAGCAATGTCCCCCGAAGAGACGATGAGGGTCAGCAAGTTGAATTACGTTAACTTCACCTCAACGAGGTATATGATTCAATAAACAATATCCTATTTATATTTAAGTCTTAGTCATCTGTCATCAGCAGAAAGGTAGACCAGTGAGTGGAGGTCCTTTCTATCAACAGAATATTTTGCGTCAGGTGCACAATCAGGCTTGGCTTCACGAGCGGCGTTTCTGAAGATTCCGTGTAGGGACCACTGTTCATACACGATCTAGCCTTAGTCAGAAAATCAGTGTTTTAAGCCAACGGTCAAGTGTTGTAGGGACAACGAACAGGAAGGACCACGACAGCTACGTTGAGGATGCCCTAAATTGATTCATGAACTGAAACACTCCCCTAAAATTAAACAGAAGCCACCTGGTATCCCGACCAGTGGTTTGTTCGCTGTGAAGGTCATCATCAGGGTGCAAGACCTTCGGGTAATCAGCATATAAGGTTTGAAATTGGCAGAACAGTATGCCCAGGAAGCTCAGTAGGCCAAGGGAGAACTGCTAAATTTGAAGTCAACCGCATCCTGTGATAAATCAGAGGTGTTCACACCTCCATGCAGAAACCAAGTGGGGCCCCACCTAGAGTTATGTGCAGTCTGGATCTCCCCTGTTCAAAAAGAACACCGATTGCCTTGAACAGTTGCAGCCATTAGCCGTGGGAATGGTGGAGGAGCGAGACGGAAAATACTTTGACTATAGACTCGTCAACTAAGTTCTCCTTCAGGTCAAAATAAGGACACGCCGCGGTGTAACCAGCTTACCAGGTAATAGTCCAGATGGTGTTTTTCGGCCGAATATAGAACCTCTCATATGTAGTGACGAGAGGGAGCTTTCAACCGCACGATCCAGGCTGGTGACTGGGTCGGACATCTTTCGTAGCGGAGGTATAAATTAAGGGAGCAACCTAAGAACTTGGCATAAATGCGTTTCATGGTTCCCTTTAAAAAAGCGAAGGTGGGTCTGGAAACATCTCCTGGAATCAGGATGGGATGAAATTTTCTGATTTTCGGTTCTTTCGGCGAGACCTACTAAAGTGGGTGCGGAAGACATGGATGGAAAACAAAAGTGAGGGCAAATGAGAGAAAAAATAGGAGGAAAAAAGCACAGGGGAGACGAGTCGTGGGCTACTGCTCTTGCAATCATGAACACACGGACGCAAATCAAATAAACGTATAACATATACACACTTGAAGAAGACTTTGTGAGTGAGACCCAAAACGTTACTTTTATTTGACCACGATACCTCGATTGAATAACCCCCTCAGTCTATTAAGTAAAGAAAACCTGAGCCAACAATCGGGTTGGAAAGTGGCATCACATGTATCGTGGCGTCGACGTAGCACCGATGAAGCAAAATGTGGGATTCCAGAATCACAGCAAAGGGTGGCGTGTGGTCGAAGCGATTCGAGAGTAAGCACGATAGGAAATGCAAAGACCCGTTGCGCGATAAAACAAACAACAGATCAAATAACACGTTATATATCTACGGCGTCGAGATAAATCTTGCAGAAAATGGTGCTGGTGGGAAGTCGATTTTCTGCGAAATATCGATGCTAAAATGCACTATCGAATGCTACATATCCTGACAGACCGCTCTTAGAATGTCCGATGAATGAAAAACTGTTTGGTATCCGGTTAAGAAAGCAGATGTTGCCGCCAGTTTTCACGTGCCTTGAGACCATCTATCCTCATTCTTTTTCCTTTATTCCTTCTCTCTTCGTGCCCAGTCTCTAACAGTTACAGTTTCATTTCCGTACTCATCTTCGCCTCTCCGTTCTCCGGTTTTATCCAGGAAATCGTAAGCCCGAAACAGTTCACTCTTGCATGACTTCATTATGAGGGACTAGTTTTATGGAGTATAGTCCACAGTGGGCCACGGCAAGGTGAATAACGGTAGTGACTCATGAACCGGTGGTTTGCCATAGACGTTAAAGTGCATGCCTTGGTTTCAGGCCAGAGGTCCGCACTCAGAGAGTAACTTATCGTACCGTTTCTTGTTCATTTTTTCTTAATTCCAGATTTTGTTTCTGAACGGCTTCTTACCAGAAGGCCAGGCAAAGCATACACCTCGAAGACCTCGGTCTATTGTCCGGCCGTAAACCTAATAGTAGAATTCGGGCTAATGGAAAACTGCGGTTCTGAAACCCGCTAAGCCTCTTGAGGGCATGCCATTGAAAGTATTTCGTTAACTCGTGTGCGAGCCCAAATCGTGTCATCTGAAAGTTGGGCTGAATGCTACTAAAGAACACTGTAAAGGTTCTGCCTTTTAGAACACCAGGAAATGTAAACTTCATGTAGTGTTGAAAGCAAAAGAATTACACCGGCAACGCACCGACCTGGATGCCCGTTTGACCTTTGCGGTCCTCCTTGTCCTGTGCAAACTGAGCGTTACGCGATCTCCCGTTAGTTGGTGGCTAAGTGCAATGGCTTCTGCTGGTGTGGGTGGTTCTCCACCGAGAGATGCCCAGTTAATTCATATGATGGAGCCATCTCCCTTGCCACATGAGCAAAAGAAAAAGAAAAAGCAAAAAGCTGCTGGTATGTAACGTGTCCCGTGATAGGATGTCCATAGACTCAATTTTAAAGGATTTCCCGCAGCACATGAGCGATGAACAAAAGATTCAGAGCTTATGCGAAAGATTATCTGAATCCCAGCAAGAACGGAAAAACATGAGTTCAAAGGTGAAACAGTATGAGCAACTAGCAAAAACTGTGAGTGGAACTCCTTCTTGGTATGAGAGGTCAAACTGTCCCCATATTTTCCTTCCAGAATCTTCTAATGGTTGTTTTTAGAAATTAATGAGTGGGCCGACCCCAATTCTTGAGTATGAATGCGTCGGTGTGATCTTGTTCGTTAACGTTCTGCGGTATAACTGTTCTCGTATCCTTTGCTTTAAATGACGTCATGGTTGCCAAAACTGCGTCCCCTCGAACCAAAGCTTTCTAGCGTGATGGATATGACAGCCGCTGGCATTTGTCATACAGAAAGGACTCCGGTGCTATACTGCACCCTAATTGCTTGAAAAACGTGTTTTATTAGATTCGTTTCGTTTGTCGTATCAAAAAAATGATAATACAAACGGATTCGGTGCTGGTAAACCATTCCTTTCTCCGTCCGTAGCGTCTTTTCGGGGTCGTCGAACATCGTAAGGGCCTTTGGTGACCACTGGTGACGTCGTTGATGTGAATAAACAAAACTGTTTAGCGAAGGCCGCTCCAACATAATGCCTGCTAGTCTGCCAGACCTCGATGATTCTCCCAAAAGCAAGCTCCGATTCATGTTTCAGCTGACTAAAAGCGACCTCCGATCACATTTCAGTAGTTTCTGGGGTTGAATATCTGCGTAATCCGTCTACTGCTCAGGAGCGTCTGAACTGTAATTGACAGGTAGGGACGATTTTCGGAATGTTAACGACTGGCGAGGCATCAGTTTCTACGTAAGAGGTTCGTGTTTTACCTTAATAGGATTCACGGGGATGGATCGCCCCGCACTCCGAAGCTAGTACTGGCCTCCAGCGAGCAGGATCAGTGAATTCTCCGGGGATCTTGGGGTCCAAAAGATAAAACTCATGCTGTTAAGGCCGTTAGCTTTGAAAACCACTCCAAGGTAAATCAAGGGAGCTGCGGTTCGTAAGGGGGTGGAAGGAAAACCTGTACATCTGGGATTTTTGTGGTACGTCGGTCGGTCCATTTTCAACTTCTTCCTCTAGTGGTGTCACCGCGGGAGGTGTCTGCATGAGCCCAAGTATGTAATGGATACCCTTTTATAGTGTAAAGGAGTTTGTGGCTAGTTTGACGACATCAGCGCTGCTCAGACCCGGTTTGCACAGTCTTCTGAACAAGCATGATGACAGAGTCGTTCGTGTTAGGTCGTTCTCCGTGACAGTCACGCTCATTAAACGCCGCTCTTCTGGGTCTACAGTTTTCCGATGTGACCTGGTATCCTGCAGGTTGGGAGATTGTGTCGCGTTTTTCATTCACGATAGTGAACCCGTATCTGTGATTCGAAGTTGGTTTGACTCTGTTGCCTTCGGTGAATCGCTGTGATGTGACCTAAGACAATCTGGGAAAGGTCACACAGTGGTCTGCGTTTGCTACTCTGTACGAACTGTGTTTTTGGACCTGCATTATCGCCTTCCGGTATTAAAGGACAATGCAAACCTCATTGTCCGCTACCTTCTCCACCGGCTAATGCGTTGCAACGGAAGGACTGAACGCGCATAGAAGATGGTGAGTGGACCTACAGCGGTGGCAAAGCAAAAGAATTCCGTAGTGACCAACACATGAAATACAGTCCGATTATTCAGGCGCACTTTCCTAATCATTTTGATTCGAGGGAAAGCGGCGACAGGATTGGCGCTGTTCACGGTTTATGGTTCGCTGCCCTAAGTTTAGAAGGCTGTGATATAATATTCACAGAGCCGCCGCTCAGTACTAGGTCCCGAATCGCCCATTACTCATGAGGTCACCTCATCCATTTATAACGGTACTACGCAGAAATCAGTGATCGGGTACCAATTGACGGACATCTTTAGCACGTAAAGTCCATGTTTCGTAACCTTACAACAGAGGCGAGCGCACTGCGACACGGTAAATACGGCATCGCAATTTTATCGAAGTATTACGTCGGCGCCACAACTGCTTCAATCTCGCGTACGCTGCCGAAGTCTTGGATTTACAGGTGCTCATCACTTCCATCCTGTCATTCTTCCTCGCGCTGCTGCCGAGATAACTGAAACGGTTGACAGCCATTGGCTCCTCTCCATCCAATACTTAGGGTGGTACCACTCTTGTAGTCTTGTAACGACGCTTCACATCTTGGGGGTGCAAAATGTGTGTGGAATAGAGCTACAGCTCTTGCGGTTTTATCTATAGTGCACGTTGTGCGTGTTCCGCAGATTAGGGCAAACACAAGGTTATCTGCTGAAGTTAGATCACAACTCTTCCCCACATGCCAATTTATATCTACATTCGGAAGACCTAAGGCATTCCCCCTCACCGCTTCCGCGACAAAGTTAAACAGGAATGAAGACCTGGGACATCCTTCTTGGACACCGCTAGTCGTTTTGAATGAAAGTGACAGTGCACTATGCCCACTTATGTTTGGGAGTATAGTGTCTGCACGAAGTTCGTTAAGTGATAAGTAGCACTCTTCGATCGACTTATTCAAAGGCGTCTTTTAAGTCAAGAAAAATCGCACTGTTGGAGCGCGGTGTATTTAGCGTTTCAAGAGGATGACACTTGGTGAAAATCCGTTCCATGGAACTTCGACTTGGACGAAATCTGGTTTGCTGTTTGCGGGCGTTACGCTCGCGAATCGGTTCCGGATGACGCAGGATTATGAAAGCCAAGACCTTAATAACTCGGAATCAAACTAACATCACTACTACTCAGCCACTGCCTGTAGGTGGGTATGATCAGTGACTCACCCAAGAAGGAGCACGCCGCGCATTCTAAACGCCACGGAGCAAGGAGGCCAGCACTTGTATCGGCCCCACCACCTAGATTGAAAAGATCCAAAAGTTCTTTCGGACCGGCCTACTCCACGTCAGTAATCGAATGTTCGACTATACTTCCAATTTCATTTAGGGGCCAAAAGACACTTCTCGAGGATTCACAGTTGCTGACCTCGTAATAACTACGTTGCCATGCGGCCAGCTAAACCGTTCCTTAAAGTATTCAACCCAACAGATTAACCTTTTTTGCCTGCCGATCTTAGGCCTCGTCTTCCTGTCACAGTGTTACTGACCGTAGTTCGCCGTGTAAAAGCTTAAGCAGTTTTTGACCAAAAGCAGTTGCTAATTGCATTCCTTCAACCCCGTTAACCCACCATTTATCATTTGATGCTGTCGATGTCGTCGTATCTCGCTCACTTTACGTCTGGAGAGCTCACTTTTTTCATTAGACTTAAGGATTCGTGCGACATCCAGTGTCCTTGGGAGACAAAGGATTTCGGACCACAAGCGAAACCTGCTGGCAAGTGCATCGCCTGCTTATTGTTATTCCATTGATCATCAACGTCGCTGTTCATCGGAGTTCCTAGCTCGTTTGATTATTTTTGGCGGCAGTCTAAGTGGGCCTTAGCAGCTATGGGGATGCTCTTTCCACTACATATATTCTTCAAGCGTGTCATAAACACTGGTGCTAACAATCTAATCAGACAGATACTGTATGGCTAACCTGGTTTGCGGTCTTCTTCGATGACCACTGAGGTGCAGGGAAAGCAGCACTGGAGCAAATGCATAACCCGATTCTACGTACATGAACCAGTACCGTCTAGTTTTCAACAGAACAGTGCCGACGGTAGCTTACTACCATAGGATCAGTCTGACTCAGTAACTGCCGTTACTGCCGTGTCGCTGAGACGGAAATTCATACTAGACACGAATAGCCGATTTTGCCCCCAAAACCGAAGGACCGTATTCTCATTATTTGTACGCTGAGTAAAGTATAACATCTACGTAAACAGACTTCTGACGCACTTGGTGAGGCGCTGACATCTTGCGGATACATAAGCAGGATGCCTTCAGATGGGTTTCGTGATTTGGCTCACATGGAGCGCGGTCCTTTCTGCTTTCTATTCTATGAAGGCGAACTGTAGTTCATTGGCTACGGAAGCAAAAGAAGGACATCTGTCAAGTGACCCAGCAGTCTTTTTAGGGCCACTTTGTGCTTTGTAATCTAAGTTAAAATTTTTTGGATCACTGTAATGTCAAAGATTTCAAGACAATTCTGGACGATACGTTGCTAAAATTCCGGTAGACGTTGGAAAACCTTTTGTTTCTACTTAACTTTTGTGTAACAATGCCCCCACAAATGCTGGATATGTGATTAGATCTGAAGTACTCGGGATGTTTAGAATTCATGCTTTCCCCCTAATGCTGTAACTGGTAAAAGCGGGAAATAATTTTTACATTGTACGATAATGTTCTGGAGTTAAAAATTCAAAAGATTCATAGTTTTATCGTACTCTTAGGTTTTACATTTGGCTTTCCCTTTTAGTTAAAGCAGGTGCAAAAATGACTGATCTTCATACGGCTTTGGGGCCATTTTTGGGGCCCTGTTCCTGATTGTCGTTGTTATGCCAATATGGGTGTTGCCTTAGATTTGTCCCAGTCTTGGGGCCGTCGCCATTTCTCATTAGGCTGCACTCTTAGATGTCCCGTTACCGTTAGATAGATGGCGTGTTACTGGACACAAACCTGGGTTGTGACCTTCGGTGCAATTTTTGCCACTTGCATGCAGGTTAGTCTGAAGAGTTGTTTTGAAGCTGGGGGATAGCAGGCTTTTCGTAATCGCTACTCATTTCTAATCCCCCTCATCTATGCCAGTCGAGAATCAAAAGTATGACGTTAGCACATTTTGATAGAGAATCATCTGGGAGATAAGTTCGGTTAATCGGGAATGCATGGCACCTGGTCAGCCTGCTGAATTTCTTGCTCTACGAGCTTACGAATGACCTTCAACACAGAACCCCTAAGTGTCTGCCATCTGATCCTGAGGCCGCAATTGATGAAATCTGCAGATGGGGATAATGTGTTGTATCTGTTGTGGCGCTGAAATTACACTGATGTGACGGCACAAGCGGAACAGATGCCCAGGAGAAAATGGGCCAAGCGTGCGGGTCGAAAGCGGAAATGCTCGAAAGTGTGGAACGGACGCAACCATACGAATCTCGTGTCTAATAAAATAAACAGACAAACAAATACCACAATATCGAAATCAGACTTTAAAGGTGATCGTGGGGAAAATGATATCCAGAAATAGTTTATTTTTTCTGGAACATCGACGCCACTGTGAAAGCCGCTAACTGTAGAGCTTAATAAGCTTTCAATGAAACTATATGGGGGATTATGTAAACATCAGGACCGGATGACTTAAGCAGTGTATCGAAAAATCGATGCGCCGTGTATCGGTTTTTATTGTGAATGATATAATGTTGATGAAGCAGCGTTGTTGGTAGATGTGATGCGCAAGTTTTACGATAAAAAAGCGCCTTGAAAAAGACTTCCCACGGTAGTCGAAACGTTGGTGCATTACATCTACCAACAACGATGTTATTAACTTTATATCATTCACAATATATGGGGAATTGTTTATGCGATGAGTCACACAATGCAGAATTGGTTCGGCGTGAACGAATGACCACGTGCCATGTTAGTGTATATGGATATCCTGTAGGATGCTGACGGGCGGACTCGTTGGCTTGCAGGAACCGTAATATAATGAGTGAGCATGAACCAGATTAGTTGCTAATGAAGGGCTTGCAAGTCATCATCCAAGTGATGCCACGATAATACGATCCGGACGTTAAAAAATTGCTAACCACCGCTAGTCACGGAAGCCAAATTGAAGCGTTCGTGAGAATTTTAAGACAGTCACAACGAATCATGAAAGTACCAATGAAGCTGAAGTTCTCGAGGGATTATGTGGGTTCAGCGAAAGAAACAAAAGATCTATTTCCATTCAAACGAAAAGAAGCGAAAACCGGTGCAGCGACTGCAACGATTGTGATGTGTATGCAGCAGCAACAGGAAAAGAACATTCATATCATAGTTATATACACCACTTATTACTGCGTGTAGTTAACAGACCGTGTTTGCCCTACTTTCGAAAACGTGCTGCACAAGCGATCTTCCGACCGGAACATGAGGTGGAAGCCTCATTCAGAGTTGTAGCAGATAAAAGTGGTTGCAGGCTCTGACATGCCACGGAAATGCGGTCAGAAAACCGGGCAGGGTTGACGTCAAATCTCGTACTCTTAGGCAGCAGGCCATCATCGACTTGTGCAACTTTGAAAAGCTGTATGCTGACAGTTTCGATGCTACCGAGTTGGCCATACGCTAACGTATTTAGTCCAACGTCTGCAGCTGTAAATCCTTGGGAGGTGTCTCTTGATCCCCAACGGAAGTGGAAGTGCAGTCGAATATTCGGCTTCTGAAGGGAGAAGCAGCCGGTCCCGACGACCTTCCACCAGTTCTTTTCAAACTGGGTCGGGAAGCTCTGGGGAAATCACTTACCTCCTTGCTTTATGATGTTTGTAACAAGGAACGTATTCCGTTATCATGAAGTGAGTCGCTGATTGTACCCATTTTCAAGAAAGGTACACGAAGTGTCCGTAGCAACCATCGTGGAATTAGTTTAATTCCGATTGCTACTAAGAGTTTAGCTTTGATAATGCTGGGCTGTTTGATAACAGTTCACAAGAGTAACATCTGCGACCAGCAGGCCGGATCTCCTCCAGGTCGAGGTTGGATCGACCAGAAAATCACTCTCAGACGGTCACTGGAAATACGCAAAATGCCGGTCTGCTGATTCAACCGTGACGGTACAGATGAGAGTAGCATGGAGCCATCTGCAACGCTTCCCTTGCTTATCTAACCGTAACCTGTTGTCTTCTAGCCATCATTTATGGTCTTCGTTTCCACTCTGTTTTTAAGCATTTGATCGTGATTTTCAGTTCTCGGATCTACTGGGAATCTTTACCAAGCGACATTACAAAATAAGGCTTTAATGTATGAAACCTTTGTGAAGGTTTATTTTAACAATACATTTTTATAGGTCTTCTTTCGGGAAAGGACTTTTAAAGAACGACAGAGAATGGAGGTCATGAGGGGCACAGTAAGGGAAGGAAATGGTCTGAAGTGGCCTAAAGCAATTGATATTGGTAACTTTTGATTTCATTCAGGCACATTCCATGAGCCACCTCGTCATTTCCCTAGACGATTCTTGATGAACTCGAATTTGCTGAATGTTTCTTCTTTTGGGTTAAAGCGAAGGTTCTGCAATAGTAGGTACCGAATCGAATGCCCTGGCTTTTGATTATCCGCATCAAGTCGTTTATGGATCAGTGCATTCTTTAGAACAGGCATTGAATCAAAATAGGTTAAGGTGGTTGGGACACTTTTTTCACATGCCCACAGATCGACTGTCTCTTTTTACGCCGTTCCTGGAAGGTGGTAACGGTTGGAAGATGGTCCGAGGTGGCCGGTGGATGACATGGGGAAAAATTTAAACCAGTGGGCTGGCTCGTGTACTTGGCATCCTTGCATCCGAAGTCTTTTCTCTTGTGTATAGTAGTTCAGTTTATTATTTGGCAATCCACCTTTTGCTGTTCTTCGTTTCTTTTTTTCTTAGTGTAGTTGGTGCTTTGAGGTAACAACCAAAGCCAGTGCACGTTGGTGCAAGTTTGATGGTTGCAATAACTGGAAACTGGAACTGCGTTATCATAAGTGAGGGCAGTTGAACTAAAGTGCACTGTGGATCGCTATCCACCACGAAGCAATCTGGCCTCAGTATTCACCGAACTGAAACTAGTCGAAAGCGGAGACTCGAAGTCGAGGAACGATGCAGATATCGTGTCTTCTGAATTGCGCAGCCAAAGAATATCGAAAACAGACTTCATGGCGGATTTTAGAAGAAGTAATCATTTTTTCCGAAACATTGATGCCGCTACAGGTCCTTGAGATTTGGTGCCAGGATGAATTAAAAGCTAGGCCATATTTGATGCAACGGAAGGGGGAGTAAACGAGAGAACTTCTGGTCATCGCTTCCGTTAGTTTTACGTGATTTTCTTTGTTAATCGATTCATCAGTAGCATCCACTCGTCCTTGGGGTCGAGAGTTAAGTGGGCATTTTGGGTAGGAGCTAAGTTAATAAGTAAACATATGAGTTCGGAGCCTATACGTGGCAATCGAAGATGTTAGAAAGATAGAGTAGATGTCAATTGGCATCCTTTCTATTAATAATCTGTTACAGTTTCGCTGGAACTGTCCTTGTCTGTCGACGGAGCTTGCGCTGGGGAACAAGTTAACCAAGACACTCCAAATATTTAAGTTGAGCGTTTGTACTGACCAATTATTTCATGCTGACTGATTTATCGTTAAGTTAGGTATTTGAATTAAACGCAGCTGTAAATTGAGAGTTTTCGTTTTTCCTGTTCGTCTGTAGGGTTCACTCCATTCTTTTGCTGCTCAAATAAAAAATTAAAATTTTTACAGTCTTGATTACGAGTTAAGTTCAGTTTTATTTTCATGACTGCTAATCTCGCTATGTCTGGGGGCGTATCAATCAGATTAATAACGGATTGTCGGTAAGCGGGCGTGCAGGTGAGCTCGAGTACCAAGAAATTACTGATTGTACCATTTGATGTTTTTTGAAGTCTAGGAGGAACTGGCTCCGTCGACTTCTCTTAATATTCCCTAAATGTTTTGATCATCTGAATGTTTTAGATTGAGCATGAATTCAGATATTTTTAAATAATTTACGGGAAGCTTAAAAAAAGCATTCCGGCCCCTTAATTTTCAAATATCTACGTGCCGAAGTCCATTTTCTGTCCCGATAGATGAAACAAGAACGTGATGTCCTCCAGACTGAGCGTAATCGTCTCCTTCTACAGAAAGACAAACTGGAGACGCTCTGCAGAGAATTGCAAAAGCAAAACAAAGTCATCCAGGCGAGCCACTATTTCGTTTGTGACCTTTCCGGCTTTTCTGTATTCGCAGTTCAGATTGGTGGTTTTGTTTTTTTTACATTTTCCTATCTTATATTGAGATCTGATTAGTTGAACGATTAAGAATGATGAGTCAGCAAGTGTTAAAGATGCTGTTTTGTCATATTTAGTCCACTGCATCTTACCCACTGTTTCACATATCTGAAATTCTTAGATTCTCGTCACAAAGAGCATAGTGCATTGTCCTGACAGTCTCCACAGGAAGACCATATGAGTCGAATGATATCCCACCCGTCCTTTGTTGTTACTCGTACAGATCCTTCTTCCAAAACCTAACGAACAATTAGCCGACTCAGAGCAGTGTCTTCTCGTTAGTTAAGACGCTCACATGTTCGAGAAGACCATGCTTCTAATTATTTGGTTAGTTTATCCTAGTTCAGTTCGTCTGCTGTTGATCGTTTGCCAAGCGATCCGTTCTAACAGTATCCCGTTCATACGGCTGCCGCTTTTCACTATTGAAGGACATTTTGAACCTAATAACAATAATAATGATGATAATAATAATAATAATAATAATAATAATAATAATAATAATAATAATAATGGTAACAGTCATAACAAATTGTCCACTCACTCAACCAAAACAATCACCCAAGATGACTTCAATTTTTCACATTTCCTATCAGTATTCTCAGTCAATTAGTTTGGTGATCTTTTGGACTCCAACCACGGAGACGAGAAGAACCTACCTTACCGAAGTCTATTGTGAAATTTCTCGTTCTACGCCGCCGCATCATCTGTCAACATCCACGTAGCTTCTTCCACTCCGTGGCAGGAACGAAAAAATAAGACACCTTATGGTAGATAAATGTTCGCCATACGCAGCACTTAATCCAACCAACGAAGCCTACAAAGCCCACTCCTCTCTGATAGAGTATTTTCTGATGAAATGGTCGAGTTGACTGAGTGCCTGTCATCCCGAGAAATTCGTATTCCAGATCTGCCGGTCATTTTTATGGTCAGTGGCTCTGCTGCTGCCTTACTCGTTACCATCTGGCCATTGTGAACCTTACTTCGTCCAGTATCAACCGATGATAGACCCTGACCTGAGCCGTACGACTGACAATACGCAACTCGCAGTCACGCTCAGTAACCTACCTGCAGCTTAACTCAGCGAGATCCTAATACGTAAAGATAAAAGAAGACTTTGTTACTGGACCAACGGGATGCCGAACTGCTTATATAGAAAATTGTATTACCTCGTTATTTAAGACGTGTCGTGATTTGGCAATAGTGTGCACTTTGTCCAAATTCAGCATTAAACAGATTGCATATATCTCCGAAAGTATGAAAGATTGACTAAAATTGGCGGCATAATTGAAATCTGAAGTGGAGAATTTATCAGGTCACATTCCAGATTTCGGAATCTTGCTAGTCCCCCTCCTTGTGTAGTGGACTCTGGGGATCATGAAGCATGCTCCTTTCATTGCACTCATGCTTTGAGTGTGCAATAATATCATCCTTAGGTGCCGATGAATGATTAATTAGGACTCCGCCCAAATGTTGCTAGCTTCGACCGCCCTGTGATACTGCATGGACAGGAACTGACAATTGTGAACCTTCTCACTTATCTTCGTAGCTGCGTGTCGAACGCTAGTAGTGCGACGGTAGGAGTGGACACGTGTATATCGAAGGCTCGGGCGTCTTACACTGCACCGAAGCACTTGTGGTGTCGGTTTGACAATTCACTGGAGTAGAAAGGTCGTGAGTTGTTATGTTGCCGAGTTTGGTTGGTCTATGCACACACTGAAGCACAGGACACAAGTACTCGCGGCGCGCGATATCACAGGAGCACACAGCCTGTCACAACGAGACTACACCTTGACGTGGTGTGACAGCTTGCGTGCCTCCATGATCCAACGAGCTATACAGATGGCTTATCTCAAGCCGAAGATCCAATCATGCCTGGACGGTCAATGGGTAGAGGCCTGACGAAGTAGTTTCCTGGTCCTCCAAGTTGGGGGTTGATCTGAGTTAGCAGCTCCAGTTCGTAAAAATTGAGTGGGAGGAACCTAATTGATCCAAGTAGATGCGGCGCCACTCAGCTGTACCGTCCGCTGCCTTTGCGGTCAGGTTCTTTGTCAAGAATCAAACGCTTTGGTTGAGACGCCTAATCGTTTCTTACTGTTTTAGCCGGCTGGACTCCCCTAGCAGTACCCGTCCATTAATATCCGAGGTTACAACGCCTACAAGTAATTCCATACTGCATCGGTCCCAGTCGCGCAGATACTCAGGACCGCGCTGCCATTGCATCGAGCGGGGTGGGTAGTGATAAGTAATGACTACTACTTCAGTTTCCCTCTCGTTTATTCAAACCTGTCTCTCTGTCTCCCAATCCAATCTGTTGCCCTTCTGCCTACCATAGTAATCTCCATTGATAACACGAGCCCGATACTCGCAACGGTTTATTGTCAAGTTAGTGTCGTAGGTTGGTTTCAGTCTGTTAGCTCACATTTTCTCAGTCCTCGTCAGCCCCCTCTGCAATCTGGGTTCCTTCCAATGTGTGCACTTTAATGGCAGGCTGGCCACAAAGCCCCGCCCCGTGTTTTTTTTTTTTTTTTTGGGCCCCCTCCTGAAAAAAAACCAAGTTTTGGGGGGGGGGGGGGGGGAACCCTCACCTTCTCGATTGATGTCTTGCTGTGTGAGTGAAACACGAATTCAGGATTCGAGTAGAAAAATAAATTCCAGCTAACTGCGCCACAGTCTCGTCAAGAATATTTTTCTTCGCACTTCATGAGACGAAGCAGCTCAAGCTGTGGGTCAACGTGGTGTAGGAATAATCTTGAGTGAGAAGGCTGAAGCAAGCCTTTTAGATTGGTCCAAGTCAACATCGCTTGTGTGCTATAGACTTCAGGATCAGTCCGCGTCCCCGAAAGGGTCGTAGTGTTAGGCGTAGTTTATTGTGTTATCTCGGCATACGCTGCCAACTAGACTGCAGCACTGATATGGAGAAAGACGAATCTCACGATAACCTCGTCACTCTTGTTCGGCAGAGAAACGCTCTGAACATTGTAAATGGTAGCAGGTGACTTTACTGCACAAGTTGGAAAACTGAGTGCATCGGAGTCCTGGTCTAGGTGGGCGATGCGCCTTCCCTGCACAGCGAACCAGACAAACGGAAGAAAGACTTCTCCCAATTCTGTGGCAAGTATAATCATTTATTCCCTATCTACGTACGAAATTTCCGACACAGTTCTGCGTCCGGCACAGCGACGTCAAAGTTCTAACTCGACAAAGGTATCACTGAGTCGGAATTGACCATATCGCAGTTAGCTGCCGTTTTTGGCGCAGTTCTGTTCCAAGAACTGTAAGATCATACTGACCACGGTACGTCGAACGGACCATGCGATTTTTGCTGGCAGCTGAAATGGCGCATCGACCGCCAGGCCACAAATCCGATGGCTGTCGAACGTTTGTCTGATTGGGCTGTTCGCAACAGCTACGAACAGAAAACTTCCGAGGAACTAAGAAAAACTGCGACTAGTGGCAATGTAGACGAACAGTGGG